>CM049796.1:3088956-3538655 GCA_027422405.1 Ptychobarbus kaznakovi | reverse complement strand
CTCACTTCAAGAGACGTTTCTCTACACGCTGCTATGAGTTCAAATCATGAACACGCTCTCTGCTGAACCAAACACAGACACCGCTCACTTCAAGAGACGTTTCTCTACACGCTGCTATGAGTTCAAATCATGAACACGCTCTCTGTCGCTGCTGAACCAAACACAGACACCGCTCACTTCAAGAGACGTTTCTCTAATCTTTCGCTGCTATGATTCAAATGGAACACGCTCGCTGCTGAACCAAACACAGACACCGCTCACTTCAAGAGACGTTTCTCTACACGCTGCTATGAGTTCAAATCATGAACACGCTCGCTGCTGAACCAAACACAGACACCGCTCACTTCAAGAGACGTTTCTCTACACGCTGCTATGAGTTCAAATCATGAACACGCTCGCTGCTGAACCAAACACAGCTCACTTCAAGATATGTGTATAACGATGTCACGTGATGGAGATCAGATAAACGAGTATAGCCCAAACGAGTAGCGCGGATTCGTTCCTCTTTCGGTTCGTTTGTCTAATGTAGCTCTTGTAAATCAGGCATGAAGAGAACGCAGGCTGTTTATTCCATTTTTGGAACTGAGAAACAAACTTTCTTTGACTGGATGTGCGTTGTGATGACGTCACGGGACGCGTGCGTCTAAGCCCAAAATCTGCAGCAAGTACGAACATTTGCGATCTTTTGTGAAAATTGCGGAGTTTGCTTGATTTTGCTATAAATTCAGCGATCGCAGAATCGCAAAATCCTGGAGGGACTGTTTTAATACTTGTTTGTATTATTGAAAGGTAATTTTAGGGGATTTGTTTATATTTTATTTTGTGTTTTTGTATTTCTGGAAGGTAATTACATTTACATTTTTCAATTAATTTACTATTTCCTTCATATGTTATTTGACATTTTACCAAATTATGAAAATATGAAATAATTCATGAAAAAAATTTATCAAACAGCATTAACTGTCAAGAATAAAATAACCAAATAAAAAACATTAAATTACATTTAATCATTAATGAAATAAAACAAATCTCCTTAAATATTATGAACTTTCAAAAATAAAAATGTATTTTTATTACCTTTCAATAATAAAGTAAAATACAAATAAAAAATCCCTAATATATAATTATTTTTCAATAATCAAACAAAACCATTTTTTTTTAATTGCATTATTAAAAAGGTGTTTAGGAAAAAAAAAAAATCATTATTGAAAAATATTTATATTTAAGGGTTTTTATTTTATTATAATTATTTGTATTATTGAAAGGTATTTTAGGGGATTATTTTATTTTGTGTTATTTTATTATTGAAAGGTAATTATATTGAAGGGGATTAAAAAAATATTACTTAATATTAAATTTTTTATCTTTAAAAATTATGAAAATTTAAAATAATGAATTCATGAATATGTTTCGAGTCCTCTTAAATACTTAATTAAAAATAAAACTTTAAAATTAAAATGAATGAAATAAAAATTAAACCCTTTTATATATTCTTACCTTTCAGGAAAATGAAATAAAATGGGAGAAATTTGTGACCCAGGACAAACCCTGTCTTAAGTAGTACAGGTATATTTGTAGCAATAGCCAAAAATACATTGTATGGGTCAAAATGAAAAATGTTCCAAAAATCATTAGGGTATTAAGTAAAGATCATGTTCTATGAATATATTTTGTAAATGTCCTACCGTAAATACATCAACACTTAATTTTTTATTAGTAATATGCATGGCTAAGAACTTCATTTGGACAACTTTAAAGGCGATTTTCTCAATATTTAGATTTTTTTTGCACCCTCAGAGTATAGATATCTCAGCCAAATATTGTCCTATCATAACAAACCATACATCAATGGCAAGCTTATTTATTCAGTTTTCAGATTATTTATCAATCATCTTATGACTGGTTTTGTGGTCCAGGGTCACACATAGTGGAATTCTGTGGTCATTTCTTCAGACGTCAGCAGAGCGTCCGGTTGAGGAACAGTGTAGTTGTCAGTCCTCCAGCACCTGCAGGAAATCAGCCACAGACTCCATCACGTAATCGGGCGCGCAGTGCTTCTGCTGCGGCTCCTGGCTGTCTCTGTACGCGAGCGCCTCCTGCAGCGTGGAGACGCCCGTCAGCGTCAGCACCGTGGTCAGGCCGCAGTTGCTGCCGAACAGAACGTCCGTCTCCAGCCGGTCTCCGATCATCAGCGAGTGCGCCGGGTCCACACCGAACTGGCTGGCGATGCAGTCGAACATGAAGCGGCTGGGCTTCCCGATGACCGTGGCCTTCCTGCTGCTGGCCGTCTCCAGAGCGGCCGTGAGGCTGCCGGACCCTGCGTCACAGTCACACTAGAGCTGCACCATTAAGCAGTAAAAGACGGCCATCTCGATTCAAACACCCTCACGATCGTGTCTATTAAACCTTTGAAAAAGCCATACCGGAACATTCAAACCTGTGTTTGAGCTTAGAGATGGGCGTATCGATCCTGAAGTATCAATGAGAGAATCGAAAGTATTGATACTAAGGTGTGTTTTATTTACCAGTGATTTCTAGGGTTGGGTATCAAAAACTGGTTCCAGAACAGGTTCCAAACTTCCAAGAACCGGGTATTCAATAAAGCCTGGAGTTTTAGCCCGATTTCCCCCTTCGGAGAATCAGAGCAAAAGTCTTGCATTTAGTAATATAGTAATTTGTATTACTATAGTCTTTGGTGCACCGGTTCCACTGCTTTTCCACAGGCCGAAACTGACTTCTTTCATATTTACCGACCAGTATGCAGAAAACTACGTCAGTATATCATCATAAAGCTGTTTTTGTCTTTAGTGAATGTAAACAGATGAGAAAGAACACACTCATGTACTGTATTTTTAGATCTGCGTGCGTTCTGTGTTAAAGAGACAGCAGCCTAATAAACACAGCGCATGATTCATGTTAATAAAATAACAAAAGAAAATCATTCAATGATCTTGACTGAATATGTTTAATAACTTTAATGAATCTATATTTTAATTCTGAAAAGAAATCTATGCAGTGTTTTTAAACTTTTAATTACAGTTTCGGTACTGGAAATGTGGCTCAGTTGTATTTATGCTATTGCTAATTGATTTGTTTGTTCCCATTTTATAACAGAGTCGGATTGCTTGTCTTTGACTCTTTAATATTTGAAATTTATATTAGTGTAGTTGTTTTTGCTGTGGTATTTTTGTAAAAAGCATAGGCAAAAGTTCCTCTGGTAGGCTGCAGATTGTTGCTCATGTTATTCCGTTGCAGCAGAACGCTTTGTAAAAAAGACACAGAATAAATGTTTGACTTCATTTTTTTATATATTAGATTGTTTTATCTTATTGGAATTGAAACTAAGAATCGATAAGAATCAGAATTGATCAAATTCAAACGATACCCAACTCTAGTGATTTTTTTTTTACAAAAAAATGATGCATACAATATGCATTAAATTGGACGAATAACCTTTGTTAGCGAATAATTGTGTAGGATAGAACTATTTTCCTGCTTATCTGAACACACAAGGCAGAAGCAATCACTCACAGAGAGCGTTCAAACCTCATTCACTGACGCTCATTGTGAATCAGTCAATGTGTTTCTGACAGTCAGCTTCTAGAGTCACAAACAACAGGCCTAACAGCTCAGCTAAAGCCTCAAACGCTCAGTGAAAAAGCCTACTGTCATTTAAAAAAGCCTTTCATTTATGGTTGATTATAATGGCGGAAACAACGTGTTGAATTGCCATGAAAAATAATAATAGTCAGAATGTTGGAAAATAATTTATTTATAAAATAAATAAAAAAAATCATAATTTTGCATTACAACAATAAGAGTTCTTGGAAAAAAAGTTGAATTGTCATGAAAAATCTGAATTATCGTAAAATAGGCTTCATTTTCTTATTTAGAATTTCTTAATAAAAATTCTGCTTATAGTTACCATGATTTTAAAAGCCAGAATGCATAAATATTATATCATAAATAAACATTTTATTTTATTTATTTTTGCATTGCAAGCAATGAGAGTTTTAGTGGAGAAATGATTTGAATTAACTAAACATCAAAATGATGTCAATGCAGAAAGTCATAATAGTTCTTAAAATCTGCTTTATTTTCTTTCTAAAAAAACTTCCACATTTGTAAGGTTTTATTTTGCTTTAAGAAATTATATGCATAGTGTATTTTAAATGCCAACTAAGCATATTTACACCCAAAACTGAATTATTGTCATTGAAAAAAAAGTTTTTTAATTCATGCTGCAGATTTGAACAAACGAGAGAACAGAGGTAATCCTTCAGAACAGATTTCGACAAAATTGTTCCTATTTGTAAGGTTTAAGGATTTTGCATAATTACACCCAAAACTATAATTTGGGAACAAACCATGGCAGCACATTATCACATATAAATCTTCAGTTTAACCCCCTCCAGATCAGCCGGTGATGTGTGACCTGGATGTGTTTCATGACCAGTGCTGGCAAGGTTACTTTGGAAATGTAATAGGTTACAGATTATGAATTACCCGATCTAAAATGTAATACGTATAACTATTTCAATTACTTTATTAAAGTAATGTAACTGATTCCATTTCTAAATGTCTAATGTTTTCAACAGTTGATCATTTTCAGACATGTAAAGCAGACAGTTAACCTTACAGTATTTACTGATTACTATCAGACTTTCAAAATCTTTCATCACTTGAATTAAGATTATAATAATTAAGCAGTCAGTGCAATTTATGAAAGAAATCAGCTAAATCAATTATGTGGGTGTGTGAAAATATTCAGATAACCCTCGTTAACATTTTCATATGTAACTAATTTAATTACACATTTTTCTCATCAACTATAACAGATTACGGTTACATTTATTTTGTAATTAAATTACGTAATTTAGTAACATGTAACTAGTAACTCCCCAGCACTGTTCATGACATCCACATTCTCTGCTTCTGGTTTTAATAAGCATAAAGCTTCCTGATCCATACACTAGTGCGAGACGAGTCAGCAGCCCTAACTTACCCGGGGTGACCCTGCCTCCTCTCAGCGGGTGCCAGGGGTCCGGGTCAGTGGCAAGGAACAGGCACTCAGAGTTCCTCAGGTAACAGCTGGCTTTGGCGAGCTTCATGAAGGTGAAGTTCTCGTCGTATCCCACCAGCACCGCATTCACATCCGGGTCCAGCGGGCAGGTGTAGATGCTGGCGCCCGGCTCCGCGTCCTCCTCCTCCACCACCGGCACTCCGGCGTCCCGCAGCTCCTTCATCACCCCGCTGCAGCCGATCACGTACACCTTCCCCCGCAGCCGCGCCACGTCGCGCAGGTACGCCGCGGAGCAGTACGCCGAGCTGAAGATCTCCTCCTCCGCGACGTCCGCGAAGCCGAGGCGGCTGAACTTCTCCACGTAGTTCTCCCGCGGCCTGGTGCAGTTGTTGGTGACGAAGAACACGCGTTTGCCGCGCTGCTTGAGCAGACTGACAACCTCCGGAGCTCCGGTAACGGCCGTTTCTCCGTTCCAGATGACGCCGTCGCAGTCGAAAAGCACGTTGTGTTTGGCGTCCAGCAGGTCCCCGATCTGAGCGCCGCGGAGCGTCACGCAGCCCCTGCCGCCTGCCATCCTGCTGGCTTGAGATCCTATAATGGAAACAAGCGACGAACTGCGTCTGTTTTAATCAAACGCGCTAAAAGGATCCCGTGCGTTAACGGTTATGAACGCGACACAGTAGAGCGATTCACCAGCGCGTCCATCCCTGCTGCTGCATAACACACCGGTGGAGGCGGGACTAAAGGCGGTCCAATCACATTTCGCAGAGGACACGCCTTCTCCTCCGTACGCAATAGTGTCCTCCAATCAGAAAGCGAGCAGATGCAAGTCACTGTGATCGATTATTTTAGCAACATTTTGCATAGGACATGATTAATATGAAAACGGGTCTAATTAATAATGTTTACAGTTTATACAGTTTGGTCTCAGACTATGCATATTTAAAGGAGTTTGTTTCCAGTTTCAAAATAATAAAGAATATTTCAAAATAATTATTCATAATAAAAAACTAATATTTTAAAAACTATTATTTATTATTTTTATAATATTAACTGTATATTATTATTAATGACTTTTTATTAATTTGTATAAAATATTATAAATCTTCCATTATGTAAACAAACACACACACACACACACACACACACACACACACACACACACACACACACACACACACACATACACAGTACATATATTTAAATATGTGTGCGTGTGTATAAATCATTTACAGCTTTACTGCATATATTATAAATCGTACAGAATAATTTTTTAGTCTATTAATAATCATTATAATTAAAAATTGTTACAGAGCGCACTGAGCAGTGAATGACAGATAGATTAATGTTTACATCGATTCATGTTTACATCTAAAGCATGTAAAATAAAGGAACGTGTGGCATTTGAGAGTTCAAATAGTTTTCACACTTATTTATTATTTTTAAAGTAAAGTATCTAATCTTTCGACTGTTGCAACGGTCTCCTAAACGCTAGGTGGCGGTAGTGTAGTATAGCGTGGAGAAATCTGATTCATTTACAGCAAGTCGGTTCGTTTCATTGAACCGGTTCACAGAAGTTCTGGCGAGAAATTGAATGCCTTATTTTGCGTGAAGTGAAGAAATAAGTAGTTAAATGCTTTTTATCTCTATATTTCCGAACACATCATATTGATTATGTAAAGTGTTCACGCTAAGAGTCGAGTGTTTTACAAGCGCTATGCGAATCGATTCAACCGAATCATCCAGAAGATTCACATCCTCGAATCACTAGTGCAGGAAAATCCAGACTGCACATGCAACTCGGGTGTGAAGTATTAATATGATTAAAGCTCTTTTTAAAGCTTTTGCGCTCAGGTGGAAATCCTACAGGCACAGATTTGTCCCCTGGATAGCGCTAAATCTGCAGAAAAATGAGAGGTAACGTTATAATTCAGTCCGTGCTCTGCTTCAGATTCTGTTCACAGTTACTGAGTTGAGAATCAGAATGAGCTTTATTGCCAGGTATGTTTACACATATGAGGGATTTGTTTTAGTGACAGAAGCTACCGCAGTGCAACAGAATGACAGTGACAGAACAAAAAAAAAACATAATTAAAAGAAGAATTAAAAAGAACAAGTAAATAAGGAATAACAATATGCAAATTAACAGTTGTATGTACAGGTATATAACAATGGACAGCTTTGTATGAACATGTATATTATGTGCAATTGAAGTGTAGACTACGTATGTGTGTTAGATAAATAAGTGTATAAATAGTGTGTGTATCATAATTATTGTCAAGTGTTCATGAGATGGATTGCCTGAGGGAAGAAACTGTTCCTGTGTCTGGTCGTTCTGGTGCTCAGAGCTCTGTAGCGTCGACCAGACGGTAACAGTTCAAAGAGGGAGTGTGCTGGATGTGAGGGGTCCAGAGTGATTTTGCAGCCCTTTTGCTCACTCTGGATGAGTACAGTTCTTGGAGAGTGGGGAGGGTTGTACCAATGACTCGCTCAGCAGTCCGGACTACCCTCCGTAGTCTTCTGAGGTCAGATTTGGTAGCTGAGCTGAACCAGACAGTTATTGATGTGCAGAGGACGGATTCAATGATGGCAGAGTAGAACTGTTTCAGCAGCTCCTGTGGCAGGTTGAACTTCCTCAGCTGGCGAAGGAAGTACAGCCTCTGCTGGGCCTTTTTCACAATGGACTCAATGTGATTGTCCCACTTCAGGTCCTGGGAGATGGTGGTGCCCAGGAATCTGAATGACTCCACTGCAGTCACTGCAGTAGAACTCATTCAAATCGTCTGCCTGTTGTTGATTCTGCACAGTGCTGGGGGATGGTGTCTTGTAGTTGGTTATCTCTTTCAGACCACACTGATGCTGAGTCACTGGAAAAGAATTGGATCCTTAGCTTATCAGAATAATTCCTTTTTGCCACTCTGATCTCCTTTTCCAGTGTGTATTTGGCCTGTTTATACAAGATGTTATCCCCCTCCCTGTAAGCATCTTCTTTGGCTTCTTGAGTGCCTCTGTTTTCCCAGAACTCTTCGTCAGGTGAAGGATCGATCCCAAGACAAGTTACTTCAGGATGAGGAGGTGCTCAGATCTCTCGTGTGTTTATTCACTCAGCTACTGAAACATGACCTGAAGAATCAGCGCGAACTCCCTCAATCCACACACAGTATTGACGCTAATGTTCCTGATGAACGCAGCGCAGTGATGCTGAACACTCTGGGCTTCAGTGTCGAGCGGAAGCGCAGCTCTCTGCAGTTCGCGGGAAACGGAGTGTTTGTGACGCAGGGACACGCGCCGAAAGGAACTATTGTAGCGATGTATCCAGGTATCCTTTATAACGTCACGTCACTGTAACAATTCAGTTCATCTTGAATACATAAACAACACATTACATACTCTACTCAATCCGAGCAGCTGAGTCCTTAGCCATCTTTAAGAAGCGGCTAAAAATACATCTCTTCCATCTTTATAAATAAATCCGACTTAAACTTACAGTTCTTAATTAATTACTTAAGTACCCTAGCAACGACTCCAGTTAGCCTAGCAACCATCATAGCAACCACTCCAATTCCCATTAATAACTATTTTATTTTCAAATAATGATAATAATAATTTACATTATTAACTACTATATTTTTTTTTTTAACATTTATTACAAATGTGATATTATTACAAATGATTATTATTAATGTTAGTACCACTAAGAATAAAAAATTTTATTAGTAGAAGTAATAATTATTATGTTTAATATGATTCATATTATTAATGTTTTACAACTGTATTGGTGACTTTAGTAGTTGCATAATAAATAATTATTTATAATATTAATAATAATTGTTATTTATAATTAATTATTAATAATGTTAAACAATGATAATAATTATTGTAATTAGTAATATTAAATAGTAACAATAATAATTATTTTATTATTATTAATATATAATAAATAATATTAAATTATTATTTTTAAAATATACTTATTGATATTAAAATATATATTAATATTATAATATATAATGTTACATTACATTACCATACATTTTAATTGTTATTAAATAATATATTATGTTTTGATAATTAATCATGACAATAATTATCATTCGTTTTTAATAGATAATTATTATTAATATTACATAGTATATTAATATCATTATAAATATTACTATACATAATAATAATAGTAGTAATTATTATTTGTATTTAATTTGTTTCATACTATCAGTGTTTTAAAAACTTTTTCTTTTCAAATAATTTCTATGAATTTATGCGTACATCTCATGCAATTTCATAATAATGAAGTCAGGTTATTACTACTGTCCTGTAGTTTTCCTTAGTTATTAATACCTGAATGTATTTGAATTGACTTTTGTCTGTCCTCAATATTAATGTTACTTGCACTCTTCTGTTGTGATGTTCTCCTTTCACAGGAACCATCTATCAGGTGGATGAGCCGATCTTCTTCCAGTCGATCAGAAATCCGTTTGTGTTTCGATGCATCGACGGCGTTTTGATCGACGGCAACGACAGAGCGATCTCTAAGACGGTGTACCGGTGAGCATTCAGCATTATGAAGCGCAGAACACACAGACACAAATCAAACGTCTTGACTCATGAACACAGATCGTGTAGCGGACGGGACAGACTCGGCCCCTTCCCTCTGAGCGACTGCTCCTGGCTGACCTCTGACCCCGTCAACCCTCTCGCAGTGGGACAGTACGTCAACAACTGCTCTAACGGTCAGTCGTTTGATTCGTTTGTGCCATCCACAGTTATAAAGGAAAACATAAGACTATTAAGTGTCTTGTCCTCCACAGAAAAAGCTGCGAATGTCTGCTATCAGGAATATGACGTCCCGGGTGCGTTTCGTCTTGAGCTCCGTCAGTTCCTGCCTAATGTCAACTACAGAGCTGAGACTCAAAGGCAAGATTTCATATGCCATTATTATTATCAGGACATTATTACTGACATTTGCTTATTTCATCTTTCCATTTCTATTTCAGACCTTTGCGCTGCGTAGTTCTCGTGTCACTGAGAGATATTAATTGTGGTGAAGAGCTCTTCTCCAACTACTACACAATTGTGCATTAAGTAGATTTTATATAAAAAAAAATGTATTATACATATAAAACATAACATTTTTGTATTATACATATATAAAACTTGAAATAAATAATTTTCTGAAGCTAAGCGGGGTGTGAAAACATGCAATAAATTGTGTTGGTTTCCAGCCTAATAGTTCCTTTGTTAGTATTTAATGAGCATTTAGTGCATAAGAAACATGAAGGAATTTGTCTTAATGGGATAGTTCACCCAAAAATGAAAATTCTGTCATTAATTATAATTACTCACTCTCATGTTGTTCCGAACTAGTAAGACCTTCGTTCATCTTCAAAACACTAAAGATATGTTTGATGAAATCCAAAAGCATTCAGAAATCTTTAACTCAAAATGAACTTTTCTGACTTCGTCGACTTCAAACAGGTGTAGCTCAGTCATTTTTCATCCAATTCCAACAAATCATATACTTTTGAAGGTCTTTCTGAAATGTTTCAGAACCTGTGAAAATGTGCCTGCACAGGTCAGTTGTTATTTAACACTTCATAGATTTAAAAGAATAGTTGACCCAAAAATGTGTTTGTTGAAAATGTCCTCGCCCGCATTCGTCTGGTCTGAATCAGGGGAGAAATCTGCACAGATCAGCACCATTTACAAGACAAAACAGCTCTAAACAAATGTGACCCTGGACCAAAAAAACAGTCATAAGTGTACATTCTTTGATATTGAGATTTATACATCATCTGAAAGCTGAATAAATAATTTGTCCATTAATGTATGGTTGTTATGATAGGACAATATTTGGCTGAGATACAACTATTTGAAAATCTGGAATCTGAGGGTGCAAAAAAATCTAAATATTGAGAAAATCGCCTTTAAAGTTGTCCAAATTAAGTTCTTAGCAATGCATATTACTAATCAAAAAATTAGTTTTAATATATTTATAGTAGGAAATTTACAAAATATCTTCATGGAACATGGTCTTTACTTAATATCCTAATAATTTTTGGCATAAAATAAAAATTTATAATTTTGACCTATTCAATGTATTTTTGGCTATTGCTACAAATATACCCTTGAGACTGATTTTGTGCTCCAGGGTCACAAATGTGGGTGAATTTTAATTTGAGGACAACAGCGGATGGATTTTTCACTGAAGGAAGCTTTATAATGGACTCATATTTTAGCTAGAAACAACAATAAACGTCCTAATGAAGTATTCGTTTCTTACAAATACTGCTTTTCTCTTCACATGTTAACTGATGGACTGGAGTGGTGTGGATTATTGTGATGTTTTTATCAGCTGTTTGGACTCATTCTGACGGCACCCATTCACTGTAGAGGATCCATTGCTGAGCATGTGATGGAAACACATTTCTATTCCTTTCATATTTTACCTGTAGTGTCTCAACTCAAAGTGAAATAGTAAGTTCGGATGTCTTTTGTAAAAGAAAATCCAAGTATTTGGATAAACTCATCACGGTTATAATATCTCCAGAACTTTATTTCTGGAACGGTTTGCCAGTTAAGTACAACATAAAATACAAAAACCCAACGAAATAAGAACAGTGTCTATGTACAACACATTGAGAATGATAAAATGTCCTTTTCCAATTTGAATCGCCATTTGATTGTCCATTTAACACATGTCAAAAACTGAACTTTAGCTAGTAACTTCCCCCCTCCAAAAAACATAAAAGTGAATGAAAACCTTTTGAATATGAAACTAAATAAAGCATAAAACATTCCAAAGATAAGGGAAGGTTTTTCAATGTACATTTTTTTCCCTGGAAGCAGACAACCATTACTACATTACAATTTCAATTTTAAGCCATTAAGTTTTTTTATACAAACTTTGGACAAAGTACTGCACTAACACAATTTCCTAAAGCTCTTTTCCATTCTTGGAGGGACAGAAGAAATGAATTGCACAACCTACAGGTCTGAATTGGAGAATATTGTATTTAAATCGATCAATACACATCCTTCAAGTATGTCAAGACAAAAAAAAAAACATGAAAAGGAGGATTCTGGTCGCAGGTACGAGGAAACACAAAGACACAGTACGAGCTGTCCAATAGATCGCCTCCTGAAAACCCTCCCAAGCGTTCCAGGTCGATTCAACATGCACGTTTTGAATGAGGGATAAGGCAACACTGCAAACCGGGCTTCTGAGAGACATTCGAGTTCAGTAAATCCCTAAGATGTGATAATACTGTACATTCAGCTAGCGCCGCTACTTCCCATGAAGACAACAGTGACCCTTCATCTCCTGCGGAGAGAAGGACGCCGTATTTCACTCGTGTACAGAACGCTAACACTACACCCACTTGCAGTTGAGTGAATAAATAAATAACTCTCTTCTTAAGCAAATCTCTTATGAGGAAAACGGTAAAGGAAGTCTAGAAGGCATTCTTGTGGCATACACAGACTCAAAAGCAAGTCTTCAAGTTGAAGTCTGTTTGCCGAGGAAGGAAAAAAAAAACAGGAAGGTATGTCAGGTCTCTGTACATATTTACAAATTATTGCCATATGAGAGCGTGTAAAGTAAAACTCGGAAAAGCAGGAAAAACGAGGTCCGAAATGATCCGTTTCATCTGCAAGCGATTTTCGATGCATAGATAAACGTCAGATCAGTGCTTGCAGCAAACGAACGCCGTGCCGGGCAGTAATGAACAGAAAAATCATTTACAACGTTGCATAATCGGTTACTGAAGGGAACAGACGGGTAACACTGCGCACCGGTTCTGTTCCCGCGGCGAGGAATCCCTGCAAAACGGATTTTCAATAAATAGTGATCTGGAATTATCGAAACGAACACAAAAAAACAACAACATGAAAACATGTGCCAGTATCTCAACCATTTCGGGAAACAAAAAACGACCATGATGCAGTCCAATGGTCTTCATTGCAATAAATACGCCAAACGCGACTGCTAAATCAAGAGGAACACTAATAAATATGCTTGGAAGTAGAAAAGAAAATTCAATCACACACGTCGTAATACCTCTATTGTATTTAGGGCCTATATATTTGCTAGAACCACTTTCAATTGTCCGTAGGTTTGTTTTTTGCAGTCCGCCAACATAGCAGAAAATCTCCCAGGGCTGAACTTCTTCTGGGTTCTTGTGCTCAAAATGGTGCGAAACGAAACGAAGTGGTCGTAAATGCCGTTCAGACGAAGGCTGAGCTGAGTAAACACTGATGGGAACCACAGAGGAGAGGCTGAGCTCACAGCCAGTCATCATGGCTTAGAAAAACCCCTTGCCCTCGGCCTAAGTATGCCAGTTCAGTTTTCCACAGTATTCGGATGTAGACACGTTTATGACACTTCCAAAAATTCAAGACTGGAAAAGAAATGGCTGTATTAACTCTTGAGAAATCAAGATTTAGGTCTGTACAATTAGACATCACTGATGCCATAGTAAAAAAAAAAAAAGATCTAAAAAGAATCAATCTGTACATATATACACGCGTATATAATCAGGAAAACAAAATAAAGCAAATATGTGGAGGAATATGTACATGTTGGATTGCAGCTAGTCCCGTGAGAGCTGGCGCGCTCGTGTTACTCCGACTGGAGCGCCGTGTGCTGATGTAGTGTGTGCGCTCCCATGTAGCTGCCCGCCTCGCCAAAGTCACTGACCGAAACCGCCATTTTGGCACTTGTGATGTGGTGCGTGTGGCCCTCGAAATCCATGCCCATGCTCCTGTTGTCGTTTATGAAGGGTTCCGACAGGCTCATCTTCAGCCGCTTGGCCGGGGGCCGCTCGCAGTCCTCGCCGCACATGTTGATCTGGCCGAGGTCCGAGTGGTAGAAGCCGGTTTCCAGCAGGTTGAGGCAGTCTCCGTCTCCGTTGCTGGAGTAGTTGAGTGGCTCTTCGTGACTCAGGGGTCCGCGGTGCAGCCCGTCTAGAGAGGAGAAGTTGTAGGAGTCTAGACAGCTCACGTCTGCGGGGTTACACACCGATGCCACCGTGCTCGTCAGCGCTGCAGGAAGAGGTAAAGGTTAGACTCGTCTGCACACCTTTTTTTTATATTACAATTTAAAATAACTGTTTACTATGTGAATATGTTGTAAAATGTTATTTATTTTATCTGTGAATTTTCAGCATCATTACTCCAGTCTTCAGTGTCACATGATCCTTCAGAAATCATTCTAATATGCTGCTTTGCTGCTCAAATATTTATTATCATTATCAATATTGAAGAGAATTGTGCTGCTTCATATTTTTGTGGAAACCGTGATTCTTTTTCAGGATTCTATAATAAACAGGAAAAGTTCAAAAGAACAGCATTTATTTGAAGAAAATGTATTTGCTGGTACTTTTGATCAGTTTAATGTATCCTTGCTCAATATAAATATTAATTACCCCCCCCCCCCCCAAAAAAAAAAATGCGAGATTGTTTGTTTGTTTTTTTACAATACTTATTCAAAAGAAATTACATAGTTGTAATTACGTTTGATTAGATATTATAATAATGTATATGTAAATAATTTGTATATATATTAAATATATTGCAGTTTTTTATTGTAATCAGAAGAAATTATAAACTTATTTATTTTGATGAAATATTATAAAACAAATTATACATAATATACATTTAATATATATAAAAATGAATGTGAGCTGTTTCCTCTTTTTTCAATATTTAGCCAGATATAGTTAAATCCTTCGCATATTTGGTTCCCATATTTAGTTAGATCCCCCCCCCCAATATTTATTCAATAATAAAATGTCATAGATGTCAGGAAATTTTGTCGGAAAGACTGGCTCAGCCAATGGCCGATAAATCATTCCATCACTATTTTATTTATTGAACACTGGCAACTTATATTGCTGCTGTAGTTAAATATGTCTAAAATCAATAAAACACTACAATCATTAGTCACTTTACTACAGTTTAAGGTCTCTATTATCACACTAAGCATTACTGTAACACACTGGCTTATTGCCTTACACACAGTAATGAAGTAAAAGCATGGGTAAAAACCTTTAGTAACGTACCGGAGAGGTCACTGGCTGTGATGGAGTTGAGCAGGTTGAGCTGTTGTTCGGTTGGAGGCTCTATCCTGCCGCTGCTGCTGGAACACACAGAAGCAGATCCATCCACCAAACCCTCGGCCTCATCCACCAACCGGTCCATCAGATCCCTGCAGAGGAAATCAGCCTTCAAAGCTCAGGAGAACTGGGCTAGGCTCGCCAAGAAAAACAGCTAATACTTTGCATCAAGTTCAGGGTTGGGAATCGAAAATCAATTCCAGAATCGAATACTTAAGGTCAGGAATTGGATACTTGTCGTAAAATTTTAAGTTCAGTTCCATCTATCAATTCCTGTGTGCACATCATTTTTTAGGTGGTGAAAAGGGGCCATTAAAAATATAGCTATTTGTCGTTCATTCAAGAGATTCATTAAAAAAAACTGATTCACCCAGTAATGAACCAATGAGTCATTGAATCATTCCATTCATAAATTCCATTCTAATATTTATTATTCTCCAGAATTGTGAGAGAACTACATCCTCCATTTAAAAAAAAAGTTTCAATTTATCCAGATTTGTACAGCTCTATCTTGCACACAAAATTATGTATTTTTGTTCATAATATTCAACAGCAATTAAATACTTTGCAAAAAGAGACAGATTAAATATGTGTTTGACTTCAGTTTTTTAAACCACATTGGAATCGAAACTGGGAATGGATAAGCAGAACTGGAATTGATCGAATTCAAACGAGACCCAACCCTATTCACACTGAACATCATTACGAAACTCACGTAACGCCAGGATAACTGCTGAACTTCTTCTTCCCGAATCGGTTTTGCTGGACGAAAAAGTCGAATCGCTCGGACTTCTTCCACATGTAGTAAAACGCAACGCATTCTGCCACCGTTCGTGTGTTGACCTTGAAAGAAAAGTTATATGCAACTTAATAATCAAGAATTATTGGAGCAATACGATCCAACATTTTCAAACATTTCATGTTGTACTTAAGAATGACATCTGAATTATGTAAATACTGACTCAAAACTGCATTTAAATATCAAACACAACAGTGCTTAGATCAAAACTGCAGGAGAAAAGATGGCATCTTACTTTGTGTTTCTGGATGAGGTGGAAGTTCTTCTCGTACAACAGAAGAGCGTGTTCAAAATTCCGACATTCCTCTTCAGACCACGGGAGCATCTCGCCTACATAACAACATTTACATACGTTTATTTTTTAATACGCAGTTCAACAACCCTACTATAACAAAACAAGCATAACTACGTCAATATTTCCACTTACCCTTTGAGGATTTGTTGTTGCTGCGATACCGTGCAAGAGCTTCCTGGACGTTGTAGTTACACTTTAAAAGCTCATATAAAGCCTGGAGGAAACAAACTTGTTAGTTAACCCTAAAAAGAACATCATACTGAACCAACATGACCAAAACTTTGCTGTTAAACCTGTTGCACACAATCTCCTACATGCCTTCTGTCATCTGATTGATGGTTTTTTGACAAGTAAAAGCTCTTTTAGTGTAATTGTACAAACGTCCACCTTCAGCTCGTGCTTCACGCTGTCATATCTTGACTCATTTTTATCAAGTAAACACAAGACAAGAATAAGAATGTTTATTTATTTCTTCATCTCTCAATCAGCATTGCATTATATGTTTGGATCATTTCAATCTCATCTTACTAAGACATATTATTGGAGATATATTGATATTTTATGTAGGCATCTGCGGTATTGTTCTCATGGATTTACCTAGATCTCATTGATTTACATTACAAGCATCACAATTATCACTTTTTAGCCATTTAAAAATAAGCATCTGCACCAAATTGCCTATTTTTGCTCATTTGGAGTCTTTGAATAAAACTCAGCTGTTTTTCCCCTCCATAGTCTCACTATATCAGATAGTGATATATCTTTATCTTTTTGCAGTTTATTTAGGTAATAGCTTAAGGCCATTTGCATGATTTAAATCCTCATGCAGTAACCGACAAAAAACTCAAATCGGATCTACGCGAATCACATGGGTTGCCCCTCAGAGGTCGGAAAATACAGAAAATTCACACCCCTGTTGTGTGTAAAACTACAGATCTGTGATGGTCACCTGCTCGTTGTCTTTGACCAGAGAACATTTGCCATCTCCGTCCATCTTTCCATCCGCACTCAGAGCGTCCTGCAAGAAGCTCTTGACCTTTGACTCGGGTAAGATATCCGGCTGCCAAAGCAGCTGATCTTCCTCAGAGTACACTGAAAAACACATTCAAGGAAAACCTGCATCAAAATACTTTTCAACATCTCCAAAAATCTGCTTTTCTACTTGCATAAAAACTGTGCAGATAGTGAAAAAATATTTCAGTGACATTTTTGAGTATATCAAATCCCAATGAATAAACTCAAGTCTCACCCCACATTATTTTGCACAGAATATTTCAATAAGAAACACATGTAAACTATGTTTACACCATTTCATGTTGTATTTAACATTGGTGGGGTGGCATCTGAATTATGTAAACAGACTCAAATCTGCCCTTACTCTAATTAAATATCGAAGACTCACCTCTTTCATGGTCATTATAACAGGTGAGAGCAGGAATTTCTGCTTGATATTCAGATCCCACCATGATCTCCTGTGAAAACACAAATTAAAGGGGTCATATGATGCCCATTTTCCACAAGTTGATATTCTTTAGGGTCTTAATGAAGTTTGGTTCAAATTCTTCATTGGTAGTGTAAAAAAACACCTTTTTTACCCTGTCAAAAACAAACTCGTCAGAGCAAGCGGTATTGTGCCATTCTCCTTTAAATGTTAATGAGCTCTGCTGACCCCGCCCCTCACCGAGGGACTGTTTACTTTAGCCGCATTCATTGTGAAACTAGCTAATTAGCACATTATTAGGAAAGGTGGTTTGCAAAGATTCATTTAAAAAACCTTGTACTCACTTCTTCTGTAGATGAAGCTGAATCACGAATGATTCGCACGAAAAGACGTATTTAGGTAGATCGAGGGCACATTCCCTTCAAAACCAAACGTAATCCTCTTCAGCGGCTCAGATGTCGGGAGTAAATGACTACTGCTATGTTCATCATTACATCCAACATCAAAACACCTCAATCGCTTAGGAGTCATTCTTGTCTACATCTGCTCTGGCGGTCAAACAACTGATGGCTGCTCACTCAGGGCGGGTCTGAGGTAAGACACCAGTGCAGACTGTCCTAAAACGCTACTGTCAATCAACAATCGTGGGAGGGGCATCCGTCCATGTGACGTCACATAGAGATCGGCTCGATTTGAGAAAGGGGTAAAGATTTTAGTAGATTACATTTTTTAGATTTAAAATATTTTTTATCATTATAGGGTGGTTGTGTACACACACTGCCAACAAACATTTCAGTTCAAACAACTTGTAAAAGTGCATGCAGCATTATTTGAACCCCTTTAAAATAATATACATTCATTGAGCTTTGTCCGAACACACATAAATGATAAGAAACAACCCCTTTTAAACTCAAACTTTGAAAACACTGTAAATAATCTATTATATCTGACTCTAGACTACAATAACAAAGCCTAGCCTATAAAAAAAAACAAGATATTGTCCTCACCTTGCGAGTGTCTTCAGGACTCAAACAATCATCCTCACCCTCAGATTCTTTATCTCCATCGTAAAGCGCATTCGCTGGAAAACAAACAACAGAAATGAGCGCTACAGAAACACCAGACACGTAATGGAAACTGGAGGACAGACTGCACATTTGTAAGTGATAGCAAAGGTAAACAACATCTATGTGCTTACAGCGAAGAGTCCTGGGGAAGAAATCATTGGTTTCGTGTGACGTCACCGACGGTGTGAGGTCATCGGCAGAAGATTGTGTTTCTTCATCGTCTCCAGAGAGCAGATCTTTAGCGATTTCCTCCTGTTACGAGAAAAGATTACATGTAACAACAATGAACAGCAAAAATATAAATGTACAAACACAACAGGTCAAAAGTTTGGAATAATCATGATTTTTTTTTTGTTTTTGAAAGAATATGCTGATTTGCTGCTCAAGAAACATTTCTGATTATCATCAATGTTGAAAACAGTTGTGCTGCTTCAAATTTTGTCTCAAGTCAAAAGTGACAGTAAAGACATTCATAAAGTTAATACAGATTTCTATTTCTGATAAATGCTGTTCTTTTGAACTTTCTATTCAAAGAATCCTGAAAAATAAAATGTATCATGGTTTCCACAAAAATGTGGGCAGCACAATGATAATTTTATATATTTTATAATAATCAGAAATGTTTGAGCAGCAAATCAGCATATTAGAATGATTTCCGAAGGATCATGTGACACTGAAGACTGGAGTAATGATGCTGAAAATTCAGTTTTGATCACAGAAATGTTACATTTAATTTATATTCAAATAGAAAACCGTTACCTTATATTTGTAATACAATTTGATAATACTATTGTTTTTACTCTAAATTTTTCGATTAAATTTTTCAGCTTTGGTGAGCAGAAGAGACTTCTTTCAAAACACTTTGTAAACAAACCGTAATTATTCAAAATTTGACTGACTGTGTGTATTTGAAGAAGCCAGTAATCCAAAAAACTAAAATATATCTTAATATCTTGTTACAACTATCGATACTTTAGTGGCTTACTTTATCTAACGTCATATCGGGCAGCTCATCGGTCAGCTCTACAGACGAACTGTCCGGACTCGATCCTCCGACAGCACTGTCTGCAGCTTCATATCTGTACAACGCCAGCAGCTCTTCCAACGGCATGCTCCCCTCCTGAGACACAGACATTTAACTCAACGGTGTATCACTGCAGACAACTCCGAAAACTACAGACGCACGTGATATGTGCGATGACATCAGTGCTGGATAATATTAATACACTGATAATGTACACAATTTTTGTTTTGATAATGTCAGCCTGGTCATATGTTTTTAGCCACAATATCAAAATAATCACTATCACTAAATGAAATCGACATGTGTGTTGGCCAAAAAAAATTCATATCAAGGCAAACCTTCTCCAGATCAGAGAGCTCCCAAACCTTCTCCAGATCAGAGATTTCCGAGCTCCTCTCGTCTCATCTCCTCTTCCTCTAATCGTCGCTCATCCGCGTGATCATAAAAATCCAAAATCCTGCCAATGAATGAAAAAAAAGATCAAATTATAAATTATATATATACATACATTTAAATATATTATACATATTAAACATTTTGTAGTACACACACACACACACACACACACACACACACACACACACACACACACACACAGGTGCATCTCAATAAATTAGAATATCAATCATCACAATTAAAATAACCAAAGACTTAAACTACTTCAGTCTGTGTGCATTGAATTTATTTAATACACAAGTTTCACAATTTGAGTTGAATTACTGAAATAAATGAACTTTTCCACGACATTATAATTTATTGAGATGCACCTGTACACACACACGCATATGTAATTTATGTGCATGCATATACACATACATATAATTATCAAATAAGACATTATAAAATAAATTCAGAGGAAATTTTACCTGGGCTTGTACTTCCCAAGGAAGCCTGAAATTGCAAAAGGAAAAAATACATGAGGTTTAGGGAATTTACAGTATAATGAAGAATAGTGGTTAACCATAATTTCCACAGGTATATAATTCCACAGGCTATGATTACTGTTATGGTTGCAAAACTATGGGATGCATTTCAAAATGTGTAATAAGTTTTCAAACTCAAAAGTTTTTTGTTTTGATGAGAGTGACAGCTAATAATATCACCACAGTTTTACTGTAGTAAAGGTCATTTTAAACTACTGTTACCATAATAATTATTTGTAAGTAACAAGAGTATGAATCGTAACTTATTTATTAATATTAATAATATTCTTCGAACCCATGACAGTCCAATGAACGTTAATTAAATTGAGTTGAAATTAAATCAACCAAAACTGTCACCGACTATAAAAAAATATTTAAATGCGCAAAAATTATTCATAAAAAATAAAAGAAGTGACTCACAATTTGTATGTTTTATTAACCATTTATATTTGAAAAAGATAAACTGAATATACAACAGAAGCAGTTTGTGAGGGTCACTAACAAGTCAAAGCAATATTGAGTATTTATTCAGAGGTTCCGAGTCTCTTAAACAAAATACAGCCATGAGGAATTATAAAATAATACAGCTTTTATTTAAAAAATAGGAAAGAATTAATAAATGGTTTGATGTCGTCACTTCACAGCATCAATCCGGTAACGTTACTGCAGCAATGAAATAAATCACTCTTAAACTAAACAGAAGTATTAGTCGAAAAAAACGGGAATTACAGAGAAGTAAAAATATGAAAAAAGGGCGAAATAAAATAAGCTAGCTGTCTCACGACTAACTAGCCATCGCTGCGCGCTCGACGCTCGCGGAGGCTTTAGCGGCTCCGTGAGATATGACGCCAAATATCGCAACGCTCGACGCTAAAAGAGGCCCTATCGACGTTTTAAACACTCGTAATGACGGCCAAACCCGTTCTTATCTCCACAAAACCAGCCTTTATCTAAAGATAAGACATTATTGCATATAATTAGATATAGAAAACCCAAATTAATGTATTCTGGTAAGATAAATTAACGACCAAAATATGACGCCTTCCCCCTATTTTCCAACTTACCTCCGCCATCTTGGTACTTTCGGCTACTAAACTGGCTTTACGACGGAGCCCGGATTGACGTTGCAAACCAATGGCGTGAGCGTATTCCAGATGGTTCGCTCTGATTGGCTGAAGCGTATGACACGCACTGCGAGCAGGGCACAGGATTGGCTGCTAGGAGCGAGCTGGTTGACGTCGCAATACTGTATTCCAATGGATTTAATTACCTGAGAATTAATTAGGATGTATTGAAAATACACATATTAAGTTATAATTTATCATTCGCTTGAAAACACTGGGTTAACTGACTGTCTCTGATAAATAACGTTTTTTAAACGTATTGTCAGAATCATCTTCAGCAAGTGCAATGGTTTTACTTAAATGAACGATCAATATTGTCTATTTAGAAGAAAAATCTTTAGGAAAAGAAGATTATTTTAAAGCATACGGGTTTTCTTGCCATCTTTCTTTCTAATTCTACATCATACGTCTATCTGTTTAATATTAATAGAACAGATGGTGGCGCCAGTTACAAACTTATGCATCAAACCAGTGTTGAAGTGAAACTAGTGGGATACATTTAAAGAAAATAGTGCAAATTTAATATGAATTGTCTTATTTCTGTTCAGAATTTATGATGCATAATTAGGCTATACAAGTTATTTAATGCCTTATATGCCACACTATACAGTTTGTTGGATTACATTTATCATAAAAAGGCTTTCTAAACACAAGCATGTCTTTTAATGGCAGTTTAAATGAGATCTCCTCCTGCAGTTAAACTAAATCCCTGAAACTGTCACGCCACTTTTTCTGCCGGTGACACATCTGAGTCTTCACCTGTACAGGTGAAACAAGATTGGGCGACGCAGCAGGTGACAGCAGAACAAGAAAGTTGAGTTCTCATTTGTCACTGAAGGCTTCAGTCTGACAGCATGCACATCGTTAAAGCACACAGGGGATGTTAAGTTATCTTTAGACTTGAGTGCATGAATAATTGCCTCACTGAATATGCAATAATTCAGTGCACTTTTGGAAAAAATCTGTTGTAAATGCTGAAATCCCAACTTGGTTGACTTTCATCAGCTACAGAGATGGAGATTGAGTCAATGGTGGCAAACTGTGCTCTCATAAAAGCACGAGAAGGTAAGAATATTTATGTGCCTGTTTTTTATTATCAAGAGATGGATTTTTTTGAACAATGAACATTGAATCAGTGTAAAAAATATACTGCGGTAAAACATTTTTAAATGTGTTTTAACAGATTGTAAGCAGTACAAATATTTTTCAAAGTAGGTAAAAAAGAATAATGTAGTATGTTTTATGAGAAAATATATTTCCGTTTTTTTAGATTTCATGTTTAATTCAGTGTGTTTGTTGCTTGCCATTTATTTGTAATTGTTTGTGAAATTTACAAACAATTTCTAAATGAAAATTGTTTCTACACCAAATTTGTTTGTGTACACTCCAAAAAGATTTGTTAATTTCACAATTAATGAGTTCATTTCATAATTAGTTACAAATTAACAGCAAGTAAAAGAGAGACTGAAATAGTATTTTCTTGTAAAATGTACTCGTTTGTTTTATTTACAGTAAAGGGACTTTTATTTTTACAGTGTAGGGTATATTCATTCAAATTTAAATCAAAATAAAAAAAATAATTTTATGGGTAAGGTTGACGTCCTGCAGTATAACATTTAAAACAATTTCAAACGATATTCTGCTGATTATTTTACGATTACTATGCTTTTATGAGACAATAAGTGCTTTTAAAAATAAATTCACACTACAGTTCTTTGAATATGAACCAGTGAAGACGAGATTGTGATACAAATAATAAAACTCAAAAGTTTTCACTCAAAGATTGCTAGTAAATTTAACTTTTAATTACAAAGAAATGCTAAGTAACACTCTAATAATCTTAGATTCACTTCAAAAAATATTATTTCACAGTGTACAGGACCTATAAGATATAGTTTTCCCTTTATACATTCATATGAACTTCACCTCAAATCTTTTTGTTTTCATTATGTGTCTTATGCTTCATGTCTCAAGTGGACATTTCAAAACACTGGGTAAAACCCAAAATTGTGATGTTTAGTTTCCTGTTCCCCTGAGCAAAAGAAACGGCACATTCAACATATTTTCGTTTGTCCTGCACCTCTAACGTGAAATAATTTGACCTCAAACATAACCAGACACACAATGCCTTTGACGTCTTCCGGCCTTGCATCACAAACAGGTCTGACTTCTTTCGCTGCGGTTAAAAACCTGTCAGCAATCCAACTATTCTGTGCGCTAAAAATAGATTCAGTTGCTGTTTCCAAATGTGCAAAACCTGTCATGTTTTGTCTACTTTACAACTAGACATCTAGTTCTTCAGCACTGACTGCTCGAGTGAACAGGTACAAGTCATTCGATAACACTTTCTCACATAATAAAGCTGTAGTTTTTGTGTGGTGAAGAGTATTGTCTGGGTGAAGGAGTCCGTAAGGTGTGTCCTCTCATATCTGATATCTGTCTATCGCTGCTACAACTTCATTCCTGCTGCTATTCTTAGCACAGGCTCATGTAGTAGAGGATGTGGATTCTTTTCAGTTTTGCTGTCAACAAACCGTCATTCAAACAAAACACACACACACACACACACACACACACACACACACACACACACACACACACACACACACACACACACACACACACACACACACACACACACACACACACACACACACACACACACACACACACACCACACACACACACACCACACACACACACACACACACACAACACACACACACACACACACACACACACACACACACACACACACACACACACACACACACACACACACACACACACACACAATTAATAAAGCATCTATGTTTCCAAAACAAACATTTCTATAGTGGCTATAAGTGTATTGCATGTCTAACTTTCTGTCAACACCAACAGTCACCTTCTGAATACTTCGAATAATAAACATAAATAGTATTATTCATGAACCTATTTTTAGGGACGTGTCATTTTGGTATTTCTGAAAATTTTGAAGAATGCAGAGTTATGGATGGCTAATACTCTAAAATAGTATACTGCATATTTATACATGGCTGTTGTGTGTTCTAAAAAATTAATTCACAAATATAAATATTAAATCATTTATTTTTATATTTTAATTTTAGCATGGCTGTTGTGTGTTTCTAAAAATAGTTAAAAAAAATAGTTTTTATAGTTAATTTAGTTATTTATTTCAAGTTTTATTTCATGTTTTATTTTACATACACTCACATATGTTTACATCATAATAGTATTTATTTTATTTTATTTTATTTTAGTTCATGTTTATTTTATTCTCAATTTTTAAATGTTTTTAGTTTTAGTTAAGTATAATAATCCTACAATCAAAAGCAAATTTGCATTACTAATAATTTCAATAATGAAACTTCATTCCACATTATGATATTATTTAACTGATGGCTAAAGTAATCTAAATTCAGCTGAATGAATGAATTAAATGATTTCCTATTTTGAACGCTATATAAATTAAAGGTGACTTGATGAAACTTGAATTGAAAACCAATTATCAGTTGAAAATTCATCATTAAATGTACCTATTTAATTTGTGATATTTCATGGAAACACAATTGCTGTGTTATTTCATGATATCTAAATGTCTTTTTTAATATGAATAATTTTTGGAATGACACATAATGGACAAATCATTCTTGAATTTGATTCCTTTATAGAATCAGAAGTTATCAGTCTCATATTATATTCATCTGTAAAAGTCTTTTCGGTTTCTCTCTTTCTTCCACTGTGCAGTAGGCAACGGTGGGAACCGCAGAGGAAGGAGTCGAAAATGGAAGGAGTTCCTGTGTTTTCCGCACATAAACGAGTGCACAGACCTGGAGAAAAGCATCGGTGAGAAGAAGTTCAAGTTTAGTTTTTACAATGTTTTAATTCTTTGCAGTGGAGTTTATATACAGTGCCACAGATTCTGTGCACATAGACACAACATAACTTTGGGGAAACGTCAAATTATCAGTACTACAAATTAGTAATGTTAGATAATGTCCTGATTGTTGTTTTTAAGATGCAATAATATATTTGCGATTAATTGCATGAATGCACTGTTCTTTTCTGTCCTTCAGAGCAAGATTATTACAGTCTGTGTGTCAAACAGCCCATCGGAAAACAGCTCTTCCGTCTTTTCTGTGCAACTAAATCTGATCTGCAGCACTGCATCGACCTGTTGGATGAAACGGTATGATCTTCTGTCTAATACCAGGCTTCTGAAATGGACTTTGTGAGTTGATGTGTAAATCTGTGGAGCTGCAGTTCTTCTGTTCAGAAAACAACGTGCTGTTGAACACCACCTCACCGCTCATGTGCAACACACACACACACATGCATACACTGCACACACACACAACACACACACACACACACAGAGACACACACACTCACACAGCAGCACACACACACACACACACACACACACACACACAACACACACACACACACACACACACACACACACACACACACACACACACACACACACACACACACACACACACACACACACACACACACACACACACACACACACACACACACACACACACACACACACACACACACACACACACACACACACACACACACACAACACAACACACACACACACACACACACACACACACACACACACACACACACAACACACAACACACACACACAATACACATATATACACACATACACGTATTATATTATATGCTTATGTACAAATAATATCTTAAATGTAAGTTCTTAAATTATTGAAATATTAACTTAAAATATCTTCATGTACAGCAAATGTCTAATTGAATTGAAATGATCAAAGTAAATAAAAGAAAGATTATTGGAATACATTTTACAAGAAAACACGGTAGCACTATTTTTAAGGTGTCCTTGTTACACATGTAACACATGTAAAAATAAATGATGCATAATTACATGCAATTAACCCTAAGCCAAACCCTAATTCTAACCCTAACCATATAAGTACATGTAGTTAATTAATATTACTCAGTACATCCGTTTGAAACAACATGCTGCTTGCCATTTATTTTTTATTATTTGTGAAATTGAACTGCAATTTCTGAGTGACAAAGAATCATACATCAAATTATTTTCAGTGTATATGAACATTTACATGACCCACTGGATTATTTATTTTACAATTTTTGAAATTAAATTTGTTCATATTAGTGAATAAATGTTTTTACTCTTTCAGGCAGAATATGAGGTCACACCGGATGAAAAGAGAAAGAATTTGGCAAACAACTCATCAACAAATATCTCACCTCACAGGTTTTTAAACATTAATTTATTCTTTTCACCTCATTTCTAATCTGATAATCAAAACTTAATATTGCAGTTATTGCAAAAAATGTCACTAACTCGTCTAAACTACAAGAAAAGGGGCTAGATGACTGTCTCACGCTCATGTGTGTGTTCAGTCCTCTAGGGTGCGAGAGATTGTAGACAGGGAACTTGAGAAGAGCAGCTGCGACCTGGAGCTCAAAGTTTCTGAAAATATATTCAGCAGCTGCCAAAAGTCAGTTCCTCAAGTTTGGTTATCAATGCATCTGTACAATGTGTGTCTGTGAGCATTGACGTGACATGCATTTGGGTCTTGCAGGGCACTTCATGAGTATCTGAGCGAAGCTCCATTTGCACAGTATCAGAAAAGCATGTACTTTGACCGATTCCTGCAGTGGAAGATGGTGGAGAGGTTAGTGTGAATCGTTTTAAAGGAATAGCTCACCAAAAAAAATGACATTTGCTGAAATTGTCCTCACCCTCAGACCATCTAAGATGTAGATGGGTTTGTTTCTTCATCAGTTTTGGAGAAATTAGGCATTCTATCACTTGCTCAGCAATGGATCCTCTGCAGTGAATGGGTGCCGTCAGAATGAGAGTCCAAACAGCTGATTAAAAACATCACATTAACCCACAAGTAATCCACACCACTGCAGTATATCAGTTAAAGTCTCAAGAAGTGAAAAGCTACGTGTTTGTAAAAAAAACAAATCTATCATTAAGACGTTTTAAACTTCAAACCTTTGCTTATGGTTAAAATACGAGTCCATAATCCATAATAATGCTTCCTCCAGTGAAAAGTTGTCTGGTCTGAATCAGGAGAGAGTTCTGACAGATAAAGCACCGTTTACAAGCCAAAACAGCTCTGAACAAATATGTTGGTTTTCATTGCAGGAAGCGTTATGGATTATGGACTCGTATTTTAGCCAGAAGCAACCGTTTTAAGTTTAAAACATGGATTTGTTTCTTACAAACATGCAGCTTTTCACTTCTTGAGACTTTAACTGATATACTGCAGTGGTGTGGATTACTTGTGGGTTATTGTGATGTTTTTAATCAGCTGTTTGGACTCTCATTCTGACGGCACCCATTCACTGCAGAGGATCCATTGGTGAGCAAGTGATGGAATGCTACATTTCTCCAAATCTGATGAAGAAACAAACTCATCTACATCTTGGATGGCCTGAGTAAACTTTCTGCAATTTTTTTCATCATTAACTATTCATTATTAAAGCATCACAAGCAATGCGGTTTCCTTCAGGAAATGTTTTGAACAAACTCTGACATCTCCTTCATCCCTGCAGACGGCCGATCACACGAGACATATTTCGAGAGTACCGTGTTTTGGGAAAGGGTGGGTTTGGAGAGGTGAGACCAAATCTGGTAGCCATTCTTTTAATCTGGAGAAGATAATCATACCCATAGAAGCTTATAATAGAAATAAAGAGGAAAGCGTAATGTGACGCCTCTGGTTCCAGGTGTGTGCGTATCAGTCCCGAGCATCAGGGAAAATGTACGCGTGTAAGAAACTGGAGAAGAAGCGCATTAAGAAGCAGAGAGGAGAAGCCATGGCCCTCAATGAGAAACAGATTCTAGAACGGGTCAACAGCAGATTTGTGGTGAGATTTATGATTATTATCAGTAACCAAGTCTCAAGTTTTTGACATAAATGTTTATCCTTAGATGAGTATTTCTGCTTCGTTGAATCTCACAAAACAGGTTCAGGTCAGATTTCCCTCCGAAATCACAAATTCTATAAAAATCTTAATTTCATACTGTATAAAAATAACTTGTGTGTATGCAAAAAGCTATTTTAAATAGCTTTTATATGTGTTATATTTATATTATTTGTATTGTAACTTACACAGTGTATGGATGAAAAATATAGACCTAAAATAATGTAGACATAGAAATATAGAATATACACACACACACACACACACACACACACACATATATAAATTAGTGCTGTTAATCGTGATTAATCGCATCCAAAATAAAAGTTTTTGTTTACATAATATGAGTACTGTGTATATTTATTATGTATATATAAATACAAACACATGATTGTATATATTTAAGAAAATTATGTTATGTTTATATATCAAGTATATTTATATATACTAATAATAATAATATAACACATGTATATATGTATATATAAATGTATACATCTACATATAAATGTATATGCATAAATATTTTCAAAATACATACTGAATGAATGTACACATTTATATATACAAAAACTATAACATTGTACATTTACACATTTAACACACACACACACACACATATATTTATATATATATATACAGCTCAATACTGTTTGTGTCTGTATACCAATAGATATTTATAGAACTGTAAAAAATATATATATATATATATATTTAACATTTATCATACATTTAACATGTACACACACACACTTGCACATATGTGTGTGTGTGTATTACTTGCAGTGAAGAGAATTAAGTCAAAATGCAATACACACTCACTGGCCACTTTATTAGGTACACTTTGCTAGTACCGGGTTGGACCCCTTTTGCCTTCAGAACTGTCTTAATTCTTTGTGGCATAGATTCAACAAGGTGTTGGAAACATTCCTCAGAGATTTTGGTCCATATTGACATGATAGCATCACGCAGTTGCTGCAGATTTGTCGGCTGCACATCCATGATGTGAATCTCCCGTTCCACCACATCCCAAAGGTGCTCTATTGGATTGAGATCTGGTGACTGTGGAGGCCATTTGAGTAAAGTGAACTCATTGTCATGTTCAAGAAACCAGTCTGAGATGATTTGAGCTTTGTGACATGGTGCATTATCCTGCTGGAAGTAGCATCAGAAGATGGGTACACTGTAGTCATAAAGGGATGGACATGGTCAGCAACAATACTCAGGTAGGCTGTGGCGTTTAAACGATGCTCAATTGGTACTAAGGGGCCAAAAGTGTGCCAAGAAAATACCCCCCACACCATTACACCACCACCACCAGCCTGAACCGTTGAGACAAGGCAGGATGGATCCATGCTTTCATGTTCTTTACGCCAAATTCTGACCCTACCATCTGAATGTCGCAGCAGAAATCGAGACTCATCAGACCAGGCAACATTTTCCCAATCTTGTGTTGTCCAATTTTGCCTCCCAGTAGATCGGCATTTTTTGAAATACTCCGACCAGCCCGTCTGGCACCAACAACCATTCCACGTTCAGTCACTTAAATCCCCTTTCTTCCCCATTCTGATGCTCGGTTTGAACTTCAGCAAGTCGTCTTCACCACATCTAGATGCCTAAATGCATTGAGTTGCTGCCATGTGATTGGCTGATTAGCAATTTGTGTTACCAAGCAATTTAACAGGTGTACCTAATAAAGTGGCAGGTGCATGTGTATATATATATATATATATATATATGTTTAAATTTCTGTAAGCAAATTTTGAATTCGTAATGAACTTTGAGCTGTTTTGTGTAATTGTGCTGTCTGTGTGTATCTGAATGTGTCAGGTCAGTTTAGCATACGCTTATGAGACGAAAGATGATCTTTGCCTGGTGCTGACGCTGATGAACGGAGGAGACCTGAGGTTTCACATCTATAACATGGGCACCGAGGGGATGAACAAAGAAAGAGTTCAGTTTTATGCTGCTGAGATCCTGTGCGGCTTGAGCCATCTTCATGAAAAGTCTATTGTTTATAGGTAGGTTAATGCTCTGGACGCAGTTGACCGAGTTTCCAGAAATCTACCTGTGAGGAAGAAACAAACAGATCGAGCCTGTCTCATAATCACATGTTTTGTTTTGTTTCTATCAGGGATTTAAAGCCAGAAAACATTCTGCTGGATGATAATGGTATGTGAACAAAAGACATTAACTGCCCATTCAAGCTCTGCAACATTCCCTTCAGGATCTAAACTTTCCCTGAACTTTCTTTTTTTGGCATAATCAACCAGGAAACACTTCTCCAAAATCCCTTTCATTATCATAAATGAGGAAATTAAAGCACTTCAGGGCATGTCAGTTTGATCACTGCTTGTCTCAGTTTCAGCGACGAAGACCCTTCTTTGACATCGAGATTCAACTGCCGCTTTCTGCAATAGATACAAATAGCAATCTTTCAGTTCATCCAACTTTGTTGGGAGGGTGTCTGCACTATATGGAAGGTGTCTCTCAGAGGCCACGGATGATCCACGTGACCCTGACTCTTGGTCGCTGATGTCGTGTCTGGCGTGATACTGGTTTCCATTCTTACGTCGAGACTCGGTTAGATGGATCGAAAGGGAACGTACTCGGTTACTATCGTAACCTCGGTCACTCCCTGAGATACGTATACTGCGTTCCTGGCCGTGCTATGATGCACGCTCGGTTGCTTCCTTCGAAGACGAACTTGATGAGCTGCGGTGGCAGGCAGCGGATTATTGCCTAATCCCACGTGAGGAGGCTGCATAGCCATTGGCTTGCTTAGCACTGCCGTTGATTGGTTCGTTTCTTTCACCTTGGAACCAATCACGTGCAGTTATAACTGCCTGATTGAAAAAGGCTTCAGTAAAGAGGAAAAAAGGGATTTTGCCATACGTCGACTCGTTACTATCGTAATCTCGACGAGTACTGCGTTCCTGGCCGTGCTGAGCTGCGATACGCTCGGTTGCTTCCTTCGAAGTATCTGAGATGCGGTGGCGGCCAAAATATGGGGGTATATGAGCTGCACGCTCTGTGGATTGGTTCTTTCTTTCACCTTACACAACCAATCACGTGCAGTTATAACTGCCATTTGATCTGAAAAATGGCTTCAGTAAAGAGAAAAAAATTTTGCAAGAAATCATACAAGATATTAAGATATAAAATATTATTCTCGACGCAACTCTCGTTCCCATATCTCAGGGAACTCTGAATTATGAGATTAAAAATTGCAATTACCTTTTGAATTTTTTTTTCCATGGAATGGAAATAATAATAAACAGGCTTTCAGAGTTAAATGGATAGTTCACCCAAAAATGAAAATTCTGTCATTTATTACTCACCCTCGTGTCGTACCAAACCCGTAAGATCTTCGTTCATCTTCGAAACACAAATGAAGATATTTGAGATGAAATCCGAGAGTTTTCTGACACTCCGTAGACAGCAACGGAACTATCATGTTCAAGGCCAGAAACGTAGCAATGACATCGTTAAAATAGCCCAAGAAAACAAAAACGACAACTTTCTTCAACAATTTCTTCACTTCCGAGTCAGTCTTCGCCGCGCATTGAATAGAACTGTTATCAGGAACTTTTCCTTCCAGGTATTTAGTAAGGACGTCTGGATCAGGGAAATAGTTCTTAGCCTATAAAGATATAAAGATAAAAAACTGACCCCCCCCCCCAAACACACACACACACACACACTTTTTTCTAGCTGTTAGATGATTTTGTTAATCATAACTTTGCCATCTGTCCCTGTTTTCGGACAGGTCACATTCGGATCTCTGATTTAGGATTAGCCGTAATCTTGCCAGAAGAAAAACTTGTGAAGGGCAGAGTGGGAACAGTGGGATACATGGGTAAGAAAATCATCTTAGTAAATTATACTTGACTTTAGTGGAGAAGTCACTTCTGCTCACCAAGGCTGCATTTATTTGCTAAAAATACAGTAAAACAGTGATATAGTCAAATATTATTGCATTTTCAAATAACTATTCTTTATTTTAAGATATAGGTTCAAATATAATTCATTCCTGTGATTAAAGCTGCATTTTTAGCATAATTACTCCAGTCTTCAGTGTCACATGATCCTTCAGAAATCATTCTAATATACTGATTTGCTGCTCAATAAACATTTCTGATTATTATCACAATGTTGAAAACAGTTGTGCTGCTTTATATTTTTGTGGAAACTAATACGTTTTATTTTTCAGGATTCACAGATGAATAGAAAGTTCAAAAGGACAGCATTTTTTTAAATAGATTCTTTTGAAATATTAAAAATGTATTTACTGTCACTTTTAATCAATTTATTGCATCCTTGCTGAACAGAAATATTGTTTCATCAAGATTTGCATTGCATTAAAGTAATGGTAACAAGGAGGAAATATATTTAATCATCACTAAAATTGTCACAATATAAAAAAACTCTTAATAGTCCTACATTAGATTTCATTTTCTTTATGCAAAATAATTTGTTAACATATTTTTCCCATCTTCAGCACCAGAAGTCATTACAAACACATACTATAGTGTAAGTGTGGACTGGTGGGGACTCGGGTGTCTAATTTATGAGATGACGGATGGAAATCCTCCCTTCCGCAACCACAAGGAACGACTGCCGAAGCAGGAGATGGAAAGGCGAGTTCTGGAGATGATCGAGAATTATGGGAAGAAGTTTGACGAGGACACCAAATGCATCTGCAAAAGCGTGAGGCTACATTTTATGCACTGTTGAATCAGTACAATCCTCCACTGATTTCACTGATATTATCTGATCTAATCTACCACTCGGTCTGATTAGGTCTTACTTTCTGTTTAAATAGAATACTATAAATATTACGAATTGTTTTATGATTTAGCTCCTGGCTAAAAACCCAAAGGAGAGACTGGGCTGCAAATATGGGCAAGGATCAGAGGTCATCAAAGGTCACACGTTCTTTAATGACATCAATTTCACGAGGCTTGAGGCAGGAATGATGCCGCCAGCCTTTGTTCCCGACGTGAGTGACATTTCTGATTGTTATTAATGTTGAACACCGCTGTGCTGCTTCATATCTTTTGGAAACTGATACATTTTTGTCTCCAAAAACAATCATACTGACTCAAAACTTTTGAATGGCAGTGTATACAGTATATTAAAGAAAATTAAGCCTATTTTAGAGACATTCAAATTTGCTACATTTCCATGATAATTAACCCTCATATTGTGTTTTAAGAATATGCTACGTGCCAAAAATTCTGATTCGTGTTTTCACATTGGACTACAACTTACTGACTTTGCTCACACAGGGTAACAACTCCACCACCCAACTTTTTGGGGGATTTTTTTTGCCCCACCTTGTCACACTCGTAGTGTTCCTGGTCACAAAAAAATAATAATTATAAAAAATACATAATTTGATTATATATAATTATAATTATGTTATATTATTACCAAATATTGGATTCAATCTATTTGCCAACTTCTTTTCTTTCAGTTAACACAGGTTTGGTATTTCTTATTGGAACTGGTTAATCGTAGGCCTCATTGATCTGAGCTTATGCAGCTCAGTTTTTGGGAGAACATTGCCAAAAGGCATAATGGCAGAATGATAACCTATGGGTGCCGCCACCTTTTCTTCCTGCCGTGAATGCTGGTTTTTCACCTGAAAACAATCCTGTGATGTTATTCTCTCCACCAGCCGAGAGCAGTTTACTGCGCAGACGTCCTGGACATCGATCAGTTCTCTACGGTTAAAGGAGTGAGCCTTGATGGGGTCGATGGAAATTTCTACAGCAAGTTTAACACTGGAAGCGTGTCTGTGCCCTGGCAGAATGAGGTAAGGGAGAAACATCAGAGTAAGAAGGACTATTATGCTCAACTTTTTATGTGACCCTGGAGCACAAAAGCAGTCATAAGTCGCTGGGGTATATTTGTAGCAATAGCCAACAATACATTGTATGGGTCAAAATGATTGATTTTTATTTTATGCCAAAAATCATTAGAAATTAAGTAAAGATCATGGTCCATGAATATATTTTGTACATTTCCTACCATAAATATATCAAAACTTAATTTTTGATTAGTAATATGCATGGCTAAGAACTTCATTTGGACATCTTTAAAGGCGATTTTCACAATATTTAGATTTTTTTGCACCCTCAGAGTCCAGATTTTCAAATAGTTGTATCTCGGCCAAATATCATCCTATCATAACAAACCATACATCAATGGAAAGCTTATTCATAAATACATCATCTCTCAAAATATGTATAATCTCAATTTAATAAAATTGACCATTATGACTGGTTTTGTGGTCCAGGGTCACATATATATGCTTTTGTGAAATTCATTTAGATGATAGAGACGGAGTGTTTCAAAGACCTGAATGTGTTCGGGCCACGAGGAACAAGAACACCGGATCTGGACCGCAGCATTGTGATCCCAAAGACCAGCTCCAAGACTCAGCTCCAACATCGGAGTCCTACTGAATACGGCCGACACAGGCTGCTGAAGCGATTCTTCAAGAGTCGCGTAAGGAGCCGTTTCAAATGACTACTCTGCACTTTATTACACACAAACTAGCCATGTTTACATGCACATAAATAGTTGGTTAGTAATTTGATTGAAAGACTACGTGTGAACACCTCAATCGGTCCTACTGAGCTTGATCCAGACTAAATTTCGATCAGATTGAAAGGAAAAAAGTTATGGAAGCCAAATCAGGTTAATAAAAATTTGTTGCAACTTTTTCTAATAATTCCAAGAATTTCAAGATACAAACTCACATCTACGAGAAAAAAGTTATTTTTTTCTTGCAATTGCGCAAAGTCATCTTGACATTTTTGGAATTATGAGAAGGAAAAATCAGAACTGTGAGATAAAAAGTCGCAAGTCAGAATTATGATTTATAAACTCACAATTGCAAGAAAAGCGGAAATAAACGTAGAAGACGTATCCATGTGGATGTTCTCCAAAATTACGCTACGGTGATGCGGAGGAGACGAATTGTTGAATAAAGTTATTTAGTTTTCTTTGCGTACAAAAAGTGTTCTTGTAGCTTCATAACAGTCAGATTGAACAACTGATGGCAGATGGACTATTTTGACGATGTCTTTCATACTTTTCTGGGCCTTGACAGTGCAATTTACTATGCAGTCAATGGGACAGTCACAAGCCTCCCGGTTTTCATCCAAAATAATTAAATTGTGTTCCGAGGAGGAACGAAGCTTTTACGGGTTTAAACAACATGGGAGTAAGTGATGTCAAATTTTCATTTTGGGGTGGAATATCCCTTTAATTATTTACCTTTGATTAAGTACTTTAGGCATGGATGCAGATGTAATCCTAGACATTCTACATTCATCATTTTGACAGTTCTTTATCTCATGACATACTAACAACTGCAATATAATTTACTTGGGTGTTAAATTTGCTACGTTCTTACCTAAAGTACTTAAAAAGATCCGCCTATTATTAGCTTTCTGTTTGTCAACGCGGTAAAATCTAGCAAACTAGCCAAATAATTTGCCCTGATGCGAAATTCCCAAATTCGTATTGACACAGATTGATTTCGCCCGCGTAAATGAGCCAAATATCGGTAAATGTAACTTCACCTTAATTCGACATAAACCTTCTTCAAAAAACAACCGGAGTCCGTGAGTTCAATTTGAGATCAGTTCGATTGAATTTTGTGAACCGGTTCGAACAATTCGTCAAAAAAGATCAGATTTAAAAGGAACGGTTTGTTTACGAATCAAACCGAATCTCGCTACTTACCTCACAAACGCACCAAGAGAGCAAGGGATGTCATTTTCAGTTATTAACATGGAATATTAATGTCATTTACAGATAAAAACAATAATGAAAATCACCGCTTCCTTTGTTTTTCCGTTGCAGCAGCACAGGGGGCAGTCAGCTGAACCCATATGTCGCGCCTCGTCCAGTCAGGGTTCTGAATGACTTCTGCAGAAGAGGACAAAACAAAACACTGCTTTTTATCCTCATAATTTCTGATTCATTTAAAAGACACGATGGCTTCCCCACTGGGGAGGTTGTTTAAAGTGTCAGTGTTTATTGAAAACAAACCCTGCAGTCTGCAGGGTACTTGTTCATGCTTTCATATGACGATAAATAAATAAAATAAAAACTGCTATATGATGTTTTATATGATACATTTGTAAATACAAGACAAAATAAGTGTGCAAATGTCTTTTTCATGCTTTTATATAAAAAAACTGCTTGATGTTTTATATGCGCAATTTGTAAATAAAAGACAAAATTAGTGTGCAGATGTCTTTTTTCATATTACAAAAACACATTTATGTTTTATATGCTTAATTTCTAAATAGAAGGCAAAATCAGTGTGCAAATGTCTTTTTTCATGCTTTTATAGAAAAAAACTGCTTGATGTTTTATATGCTCAATTTGTAAATAAAAGACTAAATCAATGTGCAGATGTCTTTTTTCATGCTTTCATATTACCAAAAAAACGGATTTATGTTTTATATGCTTAGTTTCTAAATAGAAGGCAAAATCAGTTTCCAGATGATACTACAGAAGAGGACTAAACAAAACTGTCCTTTGTATCCTCATAATTCCTGATTCATGTAAAAGACACGATGGCTTCCTCACTGAAGAGGTTGTTAAAAGTGCAAATTATGTCGTTTTTCTTGCTTCATATAAATAAATAAAAGATTTATGATGCTCGATTTGTAAATAAAATATCAAATCAGTGTTCAAATGGTGTCTGGTGATTGCATTAATAAATACTGATTTGTAACAGTGTAGAAATAACACAAAACATACATGCATGACAACAAAAATGCCATTTATAATCCTTTAGATTACTTTACTAAAACAAGTTTGTGTATAAAACATGGTTTACAACAAAAATATCATATTGTACATCTATCTGAATGACTACAAACCAATTAACAACTGATAAAACCCATGAATAGAAACCCATAGAATCGGAGAACACTGTTAAACACACACCACATCACACACAACTGAACATCAGACTTCAACAGGTTAATGTACAGTCGAATCAAACAGGACTCGAGCGCTAACAACGGAAAAGATTCGCTGTATGAAGGAAATGAAATCAAATGACTGGTACCAAAATAAACCTGCAGTATGAGGAAACGTAATATGTAACTATTAATACGAGCTTACATTAAAGATAAACATCTGAAACCTCAAAAACATCATTTTCTAGCTGGATTCATCTATTAACATCACAATCTGATGCAGTGTGAGGTTTCATAAAATAAAAACAGAAATATGAGAACTGCAAGCTGACTTGTGAGAAAGATATTTTGAATCCTGCAAAACAATCAAAGGCAGAATACAACTGTAACCAAATGATTTAATAATATATAAGAAATGCTGTGCGCTGTTGCGAATGGTACATGAAATCATGTTTTCAGCCTTATGGGTGGTGGATTTAACCCTCCCACGGGGGACTCCGTCGGCCGTCTACTTCTGTCTCCACGTGGTACAGCATATCAGCCAGCGTGTGTTCAGTCACAGCACCCCAACCCATGTCACTCATCTGATGATATACAACAAAAACACTCAATGCTGCAATAATGTATAACAGCGCAAAACCTCAGACTGTTGTTCTTCAACTGTACATTCAGCAGAAATTCATATCGGCCTATATAGCTCAAAATATAATGACATTTTAAGATTCAATTCAAAATTGATATTTATGTATTTGCACAAAAATGGCTTATAAAGGGTGATGCTTTTCAAATTCAACACTTATTGTTGGCAAACAAATTCTAAATCTAATAAAGAAAGGAAAAGAGTAAAAATATCATGCATTCTTTCCTACACTGCTTTTCACTAAATAAACAAAGAAAATCATATTTAATCATTTGGATTTAAATGCACATATATACAGGGTTATTATAGTTAACAAAAACTAAAACAACATTTCTAATTTTCAATTAGTTAACTTAATTAAAATAAAACAACTGAATAGACAATAAAATCTACATTTTTTTTATAAATAATAAAAATAATAAAAATTACATTACAAATATTAACAAACAAACATTATTATATTTTAGGTAGTTACCAAAACAATCGTTCACATTTTTTAGTATAACTTTATTTAATAAACATTTTATTTACTGTTTTTTGTTAAAAAAAAACGAAATTAAAATGAATAAAAAACTATATAGACTTAAAAACAATACCTAATAAAAAGTATTTAAAAATGACATTTTATTTCAGCTAGTTGTCAAAGCATAATTTAGTTTAACTCGATTTACTAAAAGAAAAACCTAAATGAAAATGAATAAAACTGTATAGACATTAAAACAAACAAAAAACTAATAAATAAATAATAAAAATGACAGACAACAAAGTTACTAAAATGTTTAAATTAAAATGAAAACGGACAATAAAAAAGTAAAACCTATTCAAAGTATTAAGTCACTGATATTAAAACAACACTGCATAAATCATGACCCAGTAATGCACAGCAATTTATTCTTTTACAAAAAGATTTACACAAAACAAAAATGAGACCGTTCCCATGAAGACTGTTCCCTAGAATCTCACTGTATGCATTAATGCTACGTCACACACAGTATTAATGTCTTCTCTGGAATTAAGGGCCGAGCCAAAGCCGTTCATAATAAGGTGGAGCACAGATGATTTTATGGGCACAAAACATGAGCTATAACCATCTCAGAGCCCTAAGAGAAATATGCCTTTATTTGGGCAAATACCAAGAGGAATATATCAAGTATGGTAAGAGGAAAAGTATTCGAGTTTAAAACAACTTTGGATTTGACACTCACTGGCTGATACTTGATGTCTTTTGGTGGGTACTTGAAGTGCGGTCCAAAATTAACAGACACCTGGAGAGAGGAAACAGCATGAAAGATTATACAGATCATATGTGTGGCATAATCCTTTCAACATCATCTCGACTCGTTCACACTGCACCATCTAGTGTGTGGACAGAGTATAAACAGAATATATACAGAGGATCTTTGATAAACACCTCTGAGCAGTCAAACGCATTTCACTTAGCCGGACTCAAGAAAAGAATGAATTTGGACATATGCTGGTGTTCAAAGGTTTGAGACTAGTACGATTTTTTAAATAGAGCAAGGACGCATTAAATTGATCAAAAGTGACAGTATGGACATTTATAGAGTTACAAAAGATGTCTATTTCAGATAAATTCTGTCCTTTTAAACTTTCTATTCATCTGTGAATCCTGAAAAATAAAACGTATCAGTTTCCACAAAAATATTGGGCAGAGCAAATGTTGTCAACACTGATAATAATCAGAAATGTTTCTTGAGTATCAAATATTAGAGTGATTTCTGAAGGATCATGTGACGCTGAAGACTGGAGCAATGATGCTGAAAATTCAGCTTTGAATCACAGGAATAAATTATATTCTACAATAAACTACACTTTACATTAAAAACATCCCCCAAACTTGTGAACGGTTATATGTGCATGAGTGGTTGTGCATAATTAAAAGCATTATTCATGTTCAGGTGAGAGTTTTAACATGCCAACCCGCAAATTAGAGAGTTTCCGTCCTGCTGTATCTAAACATCATCCGTTGAAATATTTAGTTTGCCTAGATTTACTCCCTCGAAACAGAAAACACAACTTTCACGTACCGTGCAGCTCTTGTAGAGGGATATGGCGGGGTAGTACATGCCCTCGAACAGATCCTCATAGGCCACACCTTGATTCACTCCGTTCTTAAAAAATATAATCTGAAAAAAATCATACAAATCACGTATCGGTGATGACATCACAATCAAATAACCAAACACGATTAGAAGGCTTGAAGATAACGCAGTGAAACACTCACTCGGCTGGAACTGGTGGGTTTTAAACTCTTCTCGGCCTTATCCACGTAATCTTTCTCTTCAAAGTACAAGTAGCTTTTGAATTTGATCAGCGCCTTGAAAAACATCAATAATACCACTTATGATTAGTGATGCACAAAATTATTTTCTTCTTTTAAACCAAAAGTCAAATTAAAAGTTTTAATTTAGCAGAAAAAGTTGATCTACTAATCTGATTAATCAAATTTAAATTTTAATTGCACATAAGGCAGTTTTTATATCAACCTTTTAATAATATATTCATGTTTCTACTCCAATTTGCTGTTGAAATATAAACAAAATGGTGTTGTAATAAAAACTTGCCATTGTCCAAGATGTAGATGAGCTTGTTTCTTCATTAGATTTGGAGAAATGTAGCATTACATCACTAATGGATCCTCTGCAGTGAATGGGTGCCGTCAGAATGAGAGTCCAAACAGCTGATAAAAACATCACAATAATCCACACCACTCCAGTCCATCAGTTAACATCTTGTGCAGTGAATAGAAGAAACAAATCCATCAAGACGTTTATAACTTCAAAACATCACTTCTAACTAATATACCAGTCCATAATCCAGAACCCTTCCTCCAGTGAAAAAGTCCATCCTCTGTTCTTCTCTCACACCAAAATTCACTCACATATCTGTTCAGAACGGTTTTGGTTTGTAAGCAGTGTTTGATCTGTGCAGATTTCTCTCCTGATTCAGACCAGACAGCTTTCTCCCTGAAGGAAGTGCTACTATGGATTATATTTTAGCCGGAAGCAACGATTTAAAGTTTAAAAAGTCTTGATGGATTTGTTTCTTACAAACACGCAGCAGTTCCCTTCACAAGATGTTAACTTGATGGACTGGAGTCATGTGGAGTATTGTGATGTTTTTATCAACTGTTTGGACTCTCATTCTGACGGCACCCATTCACTCCATTGATGAGCAAGTGACGTAACACTACATTTCTCCAAATCTGATGATAAAACAAACTCATCTACATCTTGGATGGCTGGAGTACATTTTCATTTTGGGTGAGCTATTCCTTTAATTAAAATGCATTTTCAGCTGGAGGTGAAAGAAGTAAATAAATGATTTAATTTGTTCATACTTTGTCCTTGTATGTGTCAGGCAGAGCCTTGGCGGTTTCTGTGTCGTCTGGAAGCACAATGTAGAAGCCCAAGATGTCTCCCTGTCCGTAGCTGTCAGAGTAATGCTTTCCTATGGACTGATGGAAGCGCGTTCCTTTCTTACTGCGCCACGAGTAGCTGAACTTATCGTAACCCAGAGGAGCTTGTAGGTTTCCTGAGATGAAAGACACATGACGGACGCTGTAAATACAGGGACGCTTCTGCAACTGTTAGCGGTGCTGTTACAGGACAGACCTAAAGGCTGCGACCAGCCCAGTCGAGCCGAGGTGTCCGGTGGCATCTCGTCCACAGTGACCTCAAAATACCACGCGCCCTTTCTGACCCCGTGAGACGCTCGGACCATCGAGTAGCCCTTCTCTCCGGTCACCGTCAAGCGGTCGTCTGAAATCTTTAGCTGCGGAGCTGAAGAAGACAGTGAGCAATTGAGGTTTATTTACAGTAGTAGTGGCCAAAATGATTTTCTCCAGCTAAAATATGGTTCTATTAACTAAATTAAATCAATATTTGGTGTGAGCATCCTTTGTGTTTAAAGCAGCTTTTGCCCTCGGTGCACTTGGCGCAGAGTTTTTCAGGGAGCTTTGCAGGGAGGTTTTTAGCTGGAGAAAATACTAGTGTCCTAATCATTTTGGCCACCCCTGTAGGTCAGATGTTATGGATGACACATGTACCTCTGTCATGCAGCGCCAGCAGCACTCTCTCGTACAGACACGCACGGTACAGGTCTCCTGGGATGGGCTTCCCGGCCCAGCAGTCCAGCTCCAGTTTTTCCGGGTCGGGAGCGTGGGGATCCGGCTCGGCTAGGATGTAGCGGTAACCGTCTTTGTTGAAGGGGTGCTCGAGAGGATAACCGTGAGGCGGCAGGCGCTGCGCTGAGAACAGCGGGTCACTAAAAGCACAATCAGATCTATATAGTAGCATATTTGTATTTAATGCCAAGTCAGCATCTTAGGCTATTTTATCAGATCTATATTACACAAGCAGTTATAATTTACCTACATATCTTTTGTTCTAAATTACTTACATTATTAGTTCATGTTAACTAAAATTGATTAAATAATATTAACAGATACATTTTTTATTATAATAATGTATTAGTAAATGTTGGAATTAACAATTAAGGTTTTAAATATTTCAAAAGTTGTTTAAATAAATTTTTTACAATTTTAAAAAGATAAAATCTTTAAATATATATTTTAAATTCTACTAATTTAATATGTTTTTACATTCTACAAAATCTTAATTTGGGGATTTAAATGAAAAATCATCTAAATTACTTATTTTGGGGATTTAAGTGAAGAAATCGTGGCCAAAAATTGGGTGAAAACCCCAAAATCAAAAAATTGATTTTTGGTAACACTTTACAATAAGGTTCCAATATTTACTAACAATGAGCAATGCATTTTTTACAGTATTTATTATTCTTTGCTAACGTTAGTTAATAAAAATACAACTGTTCATTATTTGCTCGTGTTAGCTCAGTTCTATTAAATAATATTAACAGATACATCTTTTGATTTTAATAATGTAGTAGTAAATGTTAAAATTAACATTACCTAACATTAATAAATGTAAAACAAAAAAAGTCTAGTTCATGTTAACTAATTAATTACAGTTAACAAATGGAACTGTGTTTATTAAGTGTTACCAGAATTTTAAATGATCATTTTCATAAAATTCTACAAATTTTATACATTTTTGCAAAAAAAAATCATAACAAGGACATCTTTACATTAAAAAAAAACTATTTTTAAAATACTTAAAAAGCTTGGTTTAAATATTTTCAAAATTGTAAAAATGAAAACTATATATATTTTTTTTAATTGTCGATTGCTTGTTAGTTGTTACTGTTGAAGTAAATGTTTCAGTTCATGTTTTCAATCTATTTTTGATGTGCATGAGGAGGAGGATTAAATCAACAGATCTTTTCTTCCGTTGTATGACGTACATTCAAGAATAACGGGGTCAAAACAGATGAAAAAAAAAGTAGGACGGAGACTCAGTTGATTGAATTTCAAAAAGTGGGCATCACACTCAAAAATTGATTAAACATTACGGTTTTCAAAAAAACTAAGAAACAATAAAACATGCACAAATGAATCATTCCCAATAAGATCAATAACATGCATTTACAAAATAGAGTGGATTTTCATTTCACCTGCGTGTTCTCTTGGCGGTTCCAGCCGTGGCTCCGTCCTGTTGCTGCTGTTGTTTGCGTTTGGCTCCTCGGCCTTTACCCGTAGAAGCTGGAGGAAGCCCACCTGTGACAGAAACAGAGTCTGAGACGCAGATTCAAACCTCGGCCCGATTCATCCAACATCAACTTCAAGCCCATACGCTTGCAGCAGAGCAGCCCAATCTAAAGGCCAGAGCGTTTGACAAACACGATTACGCATCAAAGCAATATGCCTCAGTCCACTCATATGTGCCAAAAGCCACGACAGTTAGATTTCAGTGTCTGAGAGGGAAGAGAGGGGGCGCAAGCACACAGAAACATGAATTAGTGCTAATGCAAAGCGAGGGGAAGTTACAGGAGCACCAAACATCAGCCTTCCACATGTAAGACACTCCATATTCACCTGAAAAAGTGGATCCACCTGGAATACAACGCACAGCTTTAAAGACACTCCCTCAGCAATGGGATCAAATATCCAGTTTGAATCATTTCTGGAGATTAGAGGTGAGTTTTACCATTTAACCCTCCAGCACCCGTGATGGCCGTCATCTGCTTCTGGCTGTCATACGACGGTCCAATATTACCCAGATCCTGAGTAAAACCAAACACAAAACATGGTATAACAAAAGCTTGAAGAGAAGTACAATGGAAAACTGGGTATTTTCAAACTTGCAAAATACACTGTAAAAATGATTATATGGAGTTGTAAATAGAGTACATTTTACAAGAATATATTTTCATTTAAAAATGTCATGTTTAATAGAATGGGTTACTTGCCATTTTATGTGATTATTTGTCAAATTTACAAGCAGTTTCTGAGTGAAAATTGTTTTACCACCAATTTTTTTCATACATTTTTAGTATGCGTAAAATACACAAATGAGCTATGAATTGCAGTGCACAACAATGTATCCCACAATGCAATGCACCCCCTTGATTCATTTTTTGACTGGCCTTCCAAGACTGGACTAAAATGCTAAATAACTGTTCACTGCAGCAATCCTACAACATACTAATGACATTCTACTGTTAATTGCATACTATTTAATATATGAATCTAAAAATAGCCAGTAATACAGCATAAACCCCACATTATGCTATTTTATTCCAATAGGATTTATGCTTATTTTTTTAAAGACTACTATTGTACCAGTGTTATTTTAGTATTATGTATACATCATTTAAGTATTTATTTTATTTGCATATTTTTAGTTTAAGTTTTAGTAATTTCGTTAGGTGCTTTTGTTATTTTTATTGTCATTCTTTTTTATATTTTATTTATATATCTTTATTTTTTTAATTTAACTAATTTTCATACTTCAACATTTACTATTTTGTTTTAACTAGATTTTTTTGTTTTATTAGCTTTAATTTATAAAAAATATTTTTATTAGTATCAGTTTACAATAACAACATGCACCATATTATTGTAATTTCATTTGAATACTGAGCGACTATGAAAAAATTACTCATTATATGACAACGTAATATCAACTCAGCATCTCCGTTTTGACTATTTACATGATCAGACAAGGTTAAGACAATAAATTGCAAAACAATTTTTTACATATACAATAACAATGCTTATTTGCAAAAATTATCATGGCTTGTCAAACATTTTAGCAATAAGCAAAAATATAATGTAAGTAAATTAGCTGGCTGGTGTTTTAATGCCAGCTTCCTTGGCTATTTTCAAGTCGAGTAACAAGCTGAAAAACTTTAAAAGAGCAAGTTAAAAACCTATTTAAGCCTTTTAAAGTGTATTTTAAATAAAAGAGATTCAGGGTTGATGACTTCATTTCTTTTGAGAGTGTTTGCGGAGTAATTTAATTTCCTAATTGACCCGAAAAAGCATATTTAATAAAATATGTTTAAGAGATACTAGACTCTGGCATGAAGAGCGTGTCAGATTTTCATGATATTAAGAACTTGTGTGTGATTCTGAAGTGTCCTACTCAGCATTGTGTTCATATGATCTGATCTCTATAACGTCGCACCTGATCAAGCAAGCCAAACTTGGGATAGTCCTCCTCAGAGTCTTTACTGCCGGGGTCTGGATGTTCTTTCACCAGGAAAACATCCCGCTCTTTACTCTGAGTCCAAACAACACAAGTCAGCCTTTATGAAGCTCTATAAAGCACATTACAGGCACAAAGGAATCAAGTGATTTCAAATGACTCACCATGGTCTTGACGATATTATTAGGCCATGTGAGTTTGCCGGGCCTCTGACGGGTCGTCATGTACTCCCAATATTTGTCAATGAAAGGTATGATGTCCTTCACAAGAGAACAAATAACACCACTGAAACCACACATTAAACACATGGCACTGCATTCACTGAACTACAGCAGAAAGCGTACCTTATCCTTAGAGAACATTGTTTTGGGATGTTCCTCTTGAGTTCTGGACCTCCACGTCAGATTTCCCAAAGCAGTGAGGCACATCTCCTTCAGATCTGTGGATAAAACCATTAAACAATGAAGACCATGGGGGGGGGGGGGGTCTATGTGCTGAATGCAATACAGATCGTTTAATGCAAATATACATTTTCTCAAGTAATATTTATTTACTTGTTGTTGTCTAGTAATTTTTGAAAATGACAATATTTATAATTATTATTATGAATAATAAATGTGTGATGTTTATGATTTGAAAATGAAGAAATTAAGACATAAATATTAATATTGTAACAGTTGTAAACTAAAATTATTATATTTTTTTTAAATTGCAAATGTAATATTTTTGTTTTGATTTAGCAATTTTAATTTAGCATAATTTAGCAATTATCACAGTAATAATAAATATGATGGTTCAACATTTAAAAATTAAGAAATTAAGACAGACATATATTAGCATCATAACAATTGTAAACTAAAATAACTGCAAAATAAATATTTCCTTTGTTTTTATTTAATCATTCTCATAATCAATTAACGTACTTAATTACAACATTAATAATAATAATGTTATTGTTAAAAAAGTTTGATAGTTTAATGTTTGAAGATGAAAGAAATTGAGACAGATTTAAATAAGTATTTTAATTTTACATTTGTAATGTAAACTAAAATTATTCTCATTACCATTATTAATATTATAATTATGTAATTTCTTATTATAAAATACTCTTTTCCCCCGTAATTTCATTATTACAATAATAATAAAAACAACAACAAGTAGTACTTTTATTCATTACAACAATAATAATATTAATACTAATTAGGATCAGGGTAAAAATAATAATAATATTCAAGCCATATTAATATATATCTCAAGCCATATTGATATATATAGCACAAACTGCCTTACAAACAAGCACAACAAACTTTTCTTTTTGAAGAATTTTGTTTTTGAAATGGCATTTTAAATTACAATCACAATTTTTATCCAAAAAACACAATTAGATTTGTTTTCTCCAAATCGTGCAGCCCTAGTACATACTGCAAAACAACACCGACGTGACAATTCCAACAGCATCATGCAAAAGAGTTCACTAACTCAACGTCAAACTGATCCACTCACTTGCTTGTTTCCTCAAGAAGTACGTGTTTCCGCTGTGGTGACACACATTGCAGTGAAACACATAATTGGTCATGAACGGCAGGCAAGTTCTGCAGGAAAGAACAAACGGACAGCGTAAGTACATGCGCGTGAGATACCCGTCCATCTGTGTCAGGAGACAAACGTACGCCGTGTCGATGCTGAACGTGTCCGCCGTAAACCACTTCGTGCACAGAGCACACTGCAGCTCCACTTCCCCCAGCTGACGGCCGTTCTCATCGTCTCCAGATCCCGTCTGTGCATCCGCCGCCTCCGAACTGTCCCCCGCCGTGTCCTGAGGACACACACAGACACAATGTCACGCTATACTGAAAGTCAACACGAAGCATGTGACATACCAGACAGTCCATCCGGTGATCCAGGACATTCAATAAGAAACTCAATATTAGGACTTTCCGGGAAATGGTTTTGATTAAGGATTAAGCTAAAACAGTATTGTTACTATTAACTAAAAATAAACTATTAATTTAAATAATGATGAATCAAAATAAAATATAAATATTATATGAAAAACAAACTTAAAAATCAAGAAATGTTTCAAAAATTAGGAATGTTATTTTGACAGCTAACTGAAATAAATACGTCTAAGTTGAAGCACAAAAAATTACTAACAAATAAAACAATTAAAGCTACAGAGATATCTAAAAAAAACAGATGAGAAAAACACAAATGAAAACAAAAAATAAATGCTAATTCAACATATTAATATACTACTTTTAAAAAACTATTTAAAAAAAAATATATATATATATATATTATATTATTTCATTATATAGAAATTAAATAAAAACTTTCGAATAATGTCCACTAATAAACCATTCAAAATAAGAGCTTAATAAAGTAAATCAGATGGTTTGATTTTATGTTGAATATGATTCCTCATGTGTACAATGTCATACCATAGTCTCTTTTCCACTGGACGACTCAGTCTCCATGTTTGTGGTCAGATCTCCAAATGATGCATCTCTGCAAAAACACACATACGTGACAATATCAGACTCATATCAAACTCATTCTCAGAGTAACGATTTGTATTTATGTTTTGGCAAGGACCTTTAAGGTTAGGTAAAATCCTGATAAAATATACATTAAAAAAATTCAGTATTTAAACATCAAATTAATAGAATTACACATCACAGAGAAACAAAACAATCAAGCAGCATATAAATAAGATGGTAAACAGAAAGAGATCGTGCAAACACTAGCACTTCATTCTAACACGGGAATGATTGTGGCGTTGTGTTTATATGCTGAACAGCGCTATTAATATCACAGCTGTGCGGTGTAGAGCTGATCACGTCTCTAGATGCTCAATATCCGTGGTTTCGTAGATTAAAGCATGTTTTTACTTATTCTCACCCTTCTGTTGTGTCTCTCTCAGGCACAGATCCCGCTTCTGCCGCCATCTTTGGAATAACGACACCGATTGAAATCTCGCGATAACACGGCGGCTTCATCGCTGCCAAACTGTCCGTAGTTCACACAGTGCTCAGACACACACTGACACCTGCAGGACAACTAACTGTGTGTGTGTGTGTGTGTGTTAATTTATTTATTCATTCATTCATTCATCCTTAAGTTTAGTTTCCTAAGTTTGGTAGTTTTAATAAAAAAATACATTTTTAGTGTTACCAAGAGCATATGATTTTATCGTTAGGGACATAAACAAATTAAGTTTGGCAGCTTTAATAAAAAAATACAGTAATTGTTTTACACCTCATTTTGAGGAGGACTTGAGGCTTGAGGCTGACAGGGGGCTTAAAATCCGGACGTATGGCCACCCTATCCTGAGTTTCAACTGTCGATCTGTAGATTTGCGGGGGCCCTTGGGTTGTGGCAGGGTGGCCCCCCGATCTACACCAGTGGTTAACATTTCTGGACTTCTGGAAATAATAGAAATACATACATACACTTCACAGCGACACAGTGTGCAAAATACGTAAAGCATCTCTACGTGATCTTTTGTCTATTCCGGATTAAATGAGGTCTGAGCATGTTAACGTTATGATATGATGTAGCCAGCACGTGGAGGCTTGTTTACGTTTTTAACCAATGATATATCAGATATTTATTTGACACCGCTTTCAGCCAATCATTTGTTTGACCAGAGATCTTACGGCATTAGACGCTATGCTGCTGCGTCCCAATACAGATTCTAGAGCGGGTTTTTTTAGGCCGATTCAGCGCAACTCCAAAAAGGAGGACAAATGAGTCCACCTCATTTTGAGGAGGACTTGAGGCTTGAGGCTGCGCCGGACGCCGGACAGGGGGCTTAAAATCCGGACGTAAGGCCACCCTATCCTGGAGTTTCACTGTCTTGTAGAGTTTAGCTCCAACCCTAATCAAACACACCTGAACCAGCTAATCATGGTCTTCAGAATTACTAGGGCTACATGCAGGTGAGGTTTTCTTCAGGGTTGGAGCTAAACTCTGCAGGACATCAGCACTCCAGGACCGACGTTGCCTACCCCGGTATACACTCACCGGCCACTTTATTAGGTACACCTGATAAATTGCTTGGTAACACAAATTGCTAATCAGCCAATCACATGGCAGCAACTCAATGCATTTAGGCATCTAGATGTGGTGAAGACGACTTGCTGAAGTTCAAACCGAGCATCAGAATGGGGAAGAAAGGGGATTTAAGTGACTGAACGTGGAATGGTTGTTGGTGCCAGACGGGCTGGTCTGAGTATTTCAAAACTGCTGATCTACTGGGATTTTCACACACAACCATCTCTAGGGTTTACAGAGAATGGTCCGAAAAAGAGAAAATATCCAGTGAGCGGCAGTTGTGTGGACGAAAATGCCTTGTTGATGTCAGAGGTCAGAGGAGAATGGGCAGACTGGTTAGAGATGATAGAAAGGCAACAGTAACTCAAATAACCACTCGTTACAACCAAGGTATGCAGAATACCATCTCTGAACACACAACACGTCGAACCCTGAAGCAGATGGGCTCCAGCAGCAGAAGACCACACCGGGTGCCGCTCCTGTCAGCTAAGAACAGGACACGGAGGATACAATTCACACAGGCTCACCAAAATTGGACAATAAGAAGATTGGAAAAACGTTGCCTGGTCTGATGAGTCTCGATTTCTGCTGCAACATTCAGATGGTAGGGTCAGAATTTGGCGTAAAGAACATGAAAGCATGGATCCATCCTGCCTTGTCTCAACGGTTCAGGCTGGTGGTGGTGGTGTAATGGTGTGGGGGTATTTTCTTGGCACACTTTTGGCCCCTTAGTACCAATTGAGCATCGTTTAAACGCCACAGCCTACCTGAGTATTGTTGCTGACCATGTCCATCCCTTTATGACTACAGTGTACCATCTTCTGATGCTACTTCCAGCAGGATAATGCAGCATGTCACAAAGCTCAAATCATCTCAGACTGGTTTCTTGAACATGACAATGAGTTCACTTTACTCAAATGGCCTCCACAGTCACCAGATCTCAATCCAATAGAGCACCTTTGGGATGTGGTGGAACGGGAGATTCACATCATGGATGTGCAGCCGACAAATCTGCAGCAACTGCGTGATGCTATCATGTCAATATGGACCAAAATCTCTGAGGAATGTTTCCAACACCTTGTTGAATCTATGCCACGAAGAATTAAGAGCAGTTCTGAAGGCAAAAGCGGTCCAACCCGGTACTAGCAAGGTGTACCTAATAAAGTGGCCAGTGAGTGTAGTAGGCTATAGATTCCAATATATACTGTATATTTATTTGATAATTTTTTTCTATAGTATAGTAGATATTTCAATATTTTTGTGCATTGTTTTCACTATTAAGAATGCTGTTTTTCTTTTGTTAACTATGAGTTGGTTGTTCTCGTCAATAATTTCAATAATAATTTGTCTTATACAAAACCATCACTGCAGCAGCCTTCAACCATTTCAGATTTGTTTGTTTACTGTAAAGGCAAACCTATTTGTTTTATTATTAGTAAACTAAAATGATTAGTGAAATATATTAGCAAAAGAAAAATAGCTTTTTTTAACCAATAAAACCATTAAACCATATAAATACTAACTACACTTTCCAATACTCAAAGTGTGTTGTAACACTTCATTTAAGAGCATTTATTTTACAGTTATGTTTTATTTATTTCTTTACTTATTATTTTTATTAAAACTACTTAATTGCATTTTAGCACAAATTTTCTCTCTCTATAATGCATCATTGCAGCATCTTAAAAATGAAAAAATATTTAGTCCTATAAGGCTATTTAAGTATTTCAATGATTTGTTCGTGTATAGTGAACTGCTCGGGGGTGTTTAACAGCAGAACTCTCATGATGTTTCTTCCTGTAAGGACAGATGCTTGAACGACATGCAAACAAACTCTTCCCACAAATCACAGTGTGTCTTTCTCTCAGTGCACCGTGGACATCAAATCCATCGTAAACCTGTAAAACACGCTTTAAACATCCATTACCACTAAAGCGCCCCTTTGTTTGTGTGAAAGTGCAGGACAATGCTATGCTGGGCTGTTGTTAGGCCTGCTGATGGAATGGAAAGAGGATCGTTCAGATACATGTCGTGTTTTGTGTTGTCTCGCGGATGTATTGTTGGCCATCTGTGAGGTACAGACACGACGACCCTTACATAACAATTGAAAAATGACTAAGTACAAGCACAAAGTATGGCATCAAGGACAAAGTTGTATATATAACTAAGATGATCAAATGTCTTAAGATTATTTTGAGATGGAATAAATATTTCCTAATTTACACATAACATTCTGCCAAGTTTTTAATACAGAAATCCCTAGAACACGTTAATTTAATTGTTCATTTTCTGGAGATCAAATTTAGATCAATATACAGTATATAGGCTAAATACATACACACAAAATATATTTAATTTCGCAATTTTTAAAATAAACGTTAAATGTTATGTAATATAAGAAAATAATTCAATGTTTTTTTTATAAATAGACAAGTATTTTAAATATGTCATTTTGTATTAAATTAAAAAGCATAGATAGATAGATAGATTTTTTTATTTTTATTGTATATATTTTATTTGAATATATACCAAAATAATAAAAAAAAATAAATAATATAGCAATAGAATAGCAAAATGTGTGAGTATACATTGTTTTTATTTATTTGTATATATATATATATATAATATATATATATATATATATATATAATGCATTATATAATATATAGTGTATTTAATTTAATACAAATTCACGTAAAACAAAAATGTAAGACCTATTTATTTAATAAGATATTAAATAAATATTACGTATTGATATATATATATGTATGTATGTTTAATGTAATGTAACATAAATATATAGTTAAATATAATAAATATTATATTATATTTATTAATTCGCATTACAGAATATATAATACACATATATTTATATGTATATTTAGTATATATAATATTTACATACATTTAATATATAACATATATTTTTGTTAAATATATACATGCATGTGTTTGTATTTATATATACATATTAAATATACACAGTATACATACACATATAATTTTGTAAAGATAAACTTTTAATTTTGACAGCACTAATTATATTATATTAGTTAACCCAAACATGTAATTCCAGAGACATCAGTACTTTTCTTCTGGAAGGCTATGATGAATTAATTGTTTAATTAGAATAACAGTAGCTTTTCATTCAACAGCAAATCATAACAAAATTATAAAAAAACTGATTATGAAACATTCAATATTATTTATTCAACAGGTTGAAAACCACATATCTGAGCATTTCAAGATCATTTCAAGCCTTTTTTGAAATAATAGGCTTATTAAAATCCACTTTGGTAAGCCATGCGATGGTCAATAATTGATATGAGTTCAACTTCAAAAGAGTGTAAGACAGAAGCAGTGCAGGTTAATAAGGTTAATGTGTTTTAAACAGCAGGGCAGGAGAACTTCTGCTGTGTGATTGAGCTGAAGGCCCCTCGCTGATACTCCTCCTCATCCTCACCGCCGGGACAAAGGCGCAGGTCAGGCAGGGTCACAGACACGGGTGACATCTGCTAATTGTCCCGGTGGGCCGGCGAAGCCTCGAGCAGTGAATACCAGCAGTATAGATGGTGCTGACGGCTGGCAGCTGCCACGGAGGGCCACCTCTGGAGCCTTCAGACATTATTTACAGCATCATAAGGCCTTTGTCTGGAGGCTCCTACTGAGCACACACTCATCCCGCCGGAGACCAGCACACTTTCTGCTGCATTAGACCCATTAGAACATTAACTTGCCCCCCAAAAACTGATTTGCATGCATAAGAGGTTGATATGGCTATAAAACAATTACACATAACTTTACACAATGTCTAAAGCATTACTAAACTGTTTTTAAATCCATGCATTTTACATTCAGTTATATTGTATAGAAATGTGTAACTGTGTTGCTCAGTTTTGTGCAGAGCAGCTAGATGCACTTTTTCTTTTTGAAGAAAAAAAGAGTCTGTCTGTCTCTTTTAATCAGTTTTATCTTTGGTTTGAATAAAAATACAAATATTTTATTATTTAAAAAAATATTTAAAATAGTTGTATTAAATGATGCAAATATTATGTCATTCATAACAAATACACATAAATATACAAAAAAATCTATATAAAGCTTTTCTAAAGTACTTTATAAATGATAAAATACATGTAATTTGCATTCAGTTGTATTTTATTGTTTAAATGTTGCAGGAGCTAAATGCATATTTTCCTTTCAAATTAAAAGAAAATTGATTTAGATTTTTGTATCTGTATCTGTATTTAGATTTCAAAATTATTTAAAAACTAAATGTATTTTCACTTAATGTATTAAATGATAAAATATTATACGTCAATTAAAACAAAATACACATGAATACACAAAATGATTAAACAATTAATTATAATAATTTCCTATGTACGAAACGTTTTTTTTTATGTGAAAATACAATTATGTTGTATTGAAATATTTTACTGTTGCTCAGTTTTGTCCAAAGCATCTAAATGCTAAATTTATTTTTAAAGAAAAATGTTTCTGATTTGTATTTATATCTGTTGGTGTTGATACTCAATTATAAAAGTATTATATTAATATATTACAATCCTTTTTTTATTAGGCCACTTTGAATGATTAAATATAAATAATAAAATATTTTAAAATATATAATTTTATATTTTTAAATATATTGTTTTTTATGAAAATTATTTTATGCTTTAGCGATTTATATATATATATATATATATATATATTTATTTTTCATTTCTGTAAAACATTCTTTGACATGCTATAGTAACTTTAACAGGCCATTCCGGAGACCTCAGTGCTTTTCTATGGAGGACTTTAGTCGATTAATTAGCATCACAACAGCTTCTCACGCGCTCGACCACCGTAAAATCACACAATTGCAAATAACGACAAGCTCCGATACAAAAAACTACACGGCTCTTCAGAAAAGGGCACATTTTAACCAGATGCAGGGCAGTAAAGGCAAAGGAAGCGTGTCACCCGCTGAGACACATTCACATGTTAACGCGTGTAAAGGAGGAGTTTGAGGGTGTTGTTTAAACTCACTGAGATCCTTTAACATGTTAATTTAACACGCGTCTGTCTGAGGTGTATATAAGCGATCCGAGGAGACGCTCACATATCACAGGAGTGTATGGACACACTTACTTGCTGCTCTTTACGCGACTGTCAGGATGCATGAAGAAACTGGCAATCCACCAGTGCTGGGAAAAACCTCGTTTTCCATCGAAGACATCCTGGATCCCTCCAAATTCACCAGGAAACACCACGAGGTGCAGAGAGACACCAACACGCGGGAAATCTCACGTGAGTCTCGGCCATTCATGGGTTTTATTGAGGGAGAAAATAAGTGCGTTTTCAATTTCAATTTGTGAAAATAAAAGATCTCGTTGAAAGATAGCCATGCATAAAGCACCAAAATATCAAATTATCAATTTTGTAATTTGCGGATGAAAAATAGCCCAATGCAGGTGATTGACTAGGAGAGGGCGCTGTCTGATCACTTTTCCCGCGCGTTTTTAGAGCGCGATCATAAAAGAAATCAAATCAAAACAAAACCTATACTATATAAACATTTAAACAGAGTTTTTAATGAACAAAAATCTAAAGTTCGTTTAGAATGCGTTAACTAAACACGATCGCGGACTTTCGCTTTTGGCTGATGTGGTAACCATAGCAACCGTTTAACGGTCAAAACCACTGATCTATATATAATGACTCTAAATATCATGTTCTCTGTTATAGATCAGTGGTCAAAACACAAGTATTTAGCTTTTTATTATGCATTTACATATAAAATATATGACAAATACTGTGTTTTGTTTGGAACATCTTCAAGATGGTTTTCTGTAGGTCTACTTAAGTACTTTTTATAAGAACATAAATGCAGTGTTACTTGCTATTTCTTCCGTAATTAATTGTGAACTAGTAATTTCTGTGTAAAAACTGTCTCTACAACATTTGTTTCAGTGTGTCGCAACAATTTATTTGGATTAAATGGTCCACATGCTTTCTATAATGTTCTCACAACTTCTTTTCTTCTTATATTTCAGGTAAATCTGTAAATAAAGACAGTGCCAAGACGACTTCATCTCCAGAACCAGCAGATTCAAACATCCCCAGCGTTTCAGGTGCGGAGGGGAAATCGAAGCGCATCCGCACCGCGTTCACACTGGATCAGCTGCGCATCCTGGAGCGAAGCTTCCAGAACAGCCACTATCTGTCTGTGTTTGAGCGCCACTGCATCGCCGCGGCCCTCCGTCTCTCCGAAATACAGGTCAAGATCTGGTTTCAGAACCGACGCACCAAATGGAAGAAGGAGCAAGGAGGTCATGGAGAGGAGCAGAACCATTGCGCACATCCGGAGTTTATGCATGCGCTGCCTGGACATCATGCAAATCCTGTGCATTATTACACACTACAAACACCGTACCTGAACACACCTTACCATCACCACACCCTCATGATGTTCTGATCTTTGACAGCATGATGAACAGCAAACTGTTTGGGTTTTGAACATTTTATTGTCTACTTCATTTGGGATGAGACCAATCGACTGATCTGAAGAATCAAGGAATTTTTTTTAATCTCTAAATTAGAACTCTTGAAAGTTCTTGATTTGAAGTTCTTGAAGACAGTTTATTTTAAGGAATGAATGAACACTAGCAATATATTTAATGTAATATTTAACTTTTTGATAATAATGTCATATTTTTTGGTCATAATATTTATGTCTTTAACATTTCTATTTTATACCACATTTTAAATGTAAGAGGCACAATAAAGTTTATATTTTTATTTATTTTTGATTGCTTTTATCTCATTTTGGAAACATGAAATGTATATGTTCTCATGAGAGCACCTCAAGATTTGGTTTGGTGCTCACAATGCACATAGTGTGACCCATTAAATAGGCCTATTGCTAACTATAAGAAATAAAATAAATGAATAAAATAAATCAAATTAATAAACATGTCTGCGCCGATAGCCTTGTGGACAGTGCGCTGACATATATTGCCGTTGCACTACAGGTGTCCCGAGTTCGAATCCCAGCTCGAGGACCTTTCCTGATCCCGCCCCCTCTCCTACTTCACTTCCTGTCACTTCTATACTGTCAAAAAATGCAACAAATTAATCTTAAAAGAAATGAATGAGAGTAAAGTGTGTTAATACTAGTATATTTTAAACTTAAAAGTATTAAAGTTTTTTTACAGTACACAAAAAATAGAACAGTAATATTTGCTTTTTACTTTATTGATTTTATATGAATTTTCATCATTTTCAATCCTAAAATCACCAAGCTTTTATTTTGGCCAGTTGCTGATATTGGTTTTAGTGCTGAAAAAAGTGAAGCGGGTCAGAGAATGAAGTGTCACAGTTCTGAAACCGGCAGCGCGTAGCCTAACTTTATGCTTTTAGTTGGAATGGAAATGTTATACAGTATTAAAGTTAGTCGATCTAAAACGGTGATCATGTATTAACAGCTGTTAAGCATGTCGGTACACAAATGGTGGTCTGAACTTATTTTCCCGCAGCCCATGATTTTTTTTTTTACTAATACTGATACATTTACTAGCAATTTCTGCATGAGTTAAATTGTTTAAAATAATTCAGTTTAGGGTCAGGCTTTTTTCATATTTAAGTTAATGTCCACATGCCAGCAGAGTGATGGAAACAGAAAGTCACAAACGAGTGAATTAAAAGCAGACTGATTTTCATATGGAGGGCAGAAAGATGTGACAGAGGGAAATCAAATGATAAGCGCAGATATGACTCACGGCTACAGTCTCCTGGCTCATGATGGAAGAAGATGATGAACATGAGCAAACATTTGAAATGACTCCAAATGAATCCAAACAAACATCTGTGTGGAACACATCATCGAAGTGCAGTGTAGTCCCGGCACAACAAGTTGTTGCTTTTTCATGGTTTTGAGAGAACCGTATAGACGATTCTTTTATTTTTTACAACATTTTCAACATTCTGATAACAATCAGAAATATTTCTTGAGCAACTAATCAGCATATTAGAGTGATTTCTGAAGGATCATGTGACACTGAAGCCTGGAGTAATGATGCTGAAAATTCAGCTTTGAATAAAATATATTTCAATAGAAAACATCTATTTTATATTGTAATAATATTTCACAATATTTATTATTTTTACTGTAATTTTGATCAAATAAATGCTGCCTTGGTGAGTAAAAAATCTTTGGAATGGTTGAAAGTGTACTTACACTGGATGTCTCCAGTGTCTCTCTCTCTCTCTCTCTCTCTCTCTCAGTCTCCTCCTCTTTTTTCCGTGGGTTTTGTCCTCCTCCTCACTCACTCAGAGGGGGATGTCAGCGGAATTCCATTCCACTAGAAGAGAGAAAAACAGCCACAATCCCCATTACTTCTGACTTCCACACCAGCTTCACTGATTCCATCTCCAGCAATCTCCAAACATTTGGATGAACTAGTTTTCATAGACAATCTGACGAGTCCCAGCTGACCAGCTTTTGTTTTTCCAATTGCCGAACGCTTACCACTGGAAAAGACACCATCTCTAAACTGTAGTAGAATTTGGTGTAGAAGATTGCAGAGGACCATGCAGGCACCGAGGGTTCCTCTGTGTGCAACCTTATTTGCCCTGTGCTGGATTTTGACATTGGTTATTAATGAAGAGTTGGTTAATGCTGCCAAGTCCAACCAGAGAACAAGGAGCATCCAAATGAGGCAAAACAGTGAGATTAATTCAAAAAGAGAAGATCTACAGGATGAATTATCAGTAGACAGTCAGATGGATGAGCCTGGAGCAGAAGAGATGGTTGAAAAACAAAAACCAAAGGGTAAAAAGACACCTGAGGAGCTATTAGCTGGTAAGTTGCATCATAAAATGCTGAACATTCAGATAAGACATTTAGACTGTGTGTAATGAGGCTTTTTGTGGTTGAAGCCCAGTTTCATGTAGGAGAAGGCGGCTGTATTTTGTCATAATGACAGATAGCAGGCTTAACCAAAAGCTTCACTGGCTCCTTTGAGGTTATGCAACTTTTTTTTAGCGAAACCATGACTGGTCAGTTCACTGACATACTTTCTGCTGCTGTTTTTTCCCTTCTTTTTGTCTTTCATCTTGAAAGAAAACATGATGAAGGAGGCATATGGGAATGAAATTACAGTTGTGGACTAGGAAAGGGTTGAATGAGAATCACAGATGGTATTTGAAAACATTACGGGTTTGGAGTACAAAAACAAACCTTCTACAGGCTTCTCTCCGTTTTGCTCATGTCAGAGTCCTGTGAGGTTTGAGAAACACAGACAGGACGAGAGACGGAGCCGACATTTGGTTTGAATCAAACACTCACTTAAATCTTATCTGTTTGAGACGGAAGTGTGCGTGACAGCTCTCCTTCAGTCACACGGCTTGAAAATCATCAACACAAGGAAGTTACACAGCATCCCGAGGGAGAATTTATTGTTCTTTTGTAGCTCGGAAGATCTCAATTATCTTGCATTGAAGTATCAACTTTGTCTCAGATGTTCCTGCCAAATTATTCAGTAGTTGGCATACAGTACGAGTATAAATCTGTAAAATGAATGTGGAGCAGCTCAAAGTATCTGATGAGAAATATTTGAGATCTTTCACTTTTAATTGCAGATTTATTTGAGACACTGACACATTACTGCGTGTTTTTCTCAGAGGCAAAAGCATAAAGTCTTCATTTTTAGTATTTATTTACATGTAATCTCATTGCTGTCAAGAAAAAAAACATTAGAAATATATTAAAAAGATCTTTCGGTAACTCTGTGCTGATGGTAAGCCTTTAAACATTAGCTTGTGTAGTAATTCATCCACGCTAAGCAGTGATTTATTTATGTTTCGAGTGGTCTGGTTTTAATCAGTATTTCAAGCATTGCTTCCACCGACAGAGTGGTTTAAGCAGTTTATGACAGCTGTACAACTTTATAAAAGCTTTGATTTGTTAAATGTGAACAACTATGAGTTTGACACAAAGCCGTCGTCTAAATAGGCAATTCATGTTAGTGTGACTTCTTCATGTAAAGATAAAACAGCGCCTGTACAAAAGAAATGCACATATTAGCCTTCTTTTATATCTCAGTTGTATTTGTTTACATGTATCCCATGGACCTTTTGGAGAGAGATCTGAGTAACATTTTCCTTTTTATGCAAAAGTATCTTTTAATACTTTTAAAATTTAACATGTTAACGTTCTTCTGTATTTTTTGGACAGTTTTCTGTGAATTAGGGTGTAGAAAAACAACCCAAACTTGCATGACAGTGGTTATCATTCCCTCATTTATTGTCTAGCCAAAGCAAAGAAGGCAGCTGAGAAGGAAGCCAAAGCCAAGAAACCGAAGCCCACCAAAAAACCCAAACCTCCAAAACCAACAAAGAAACCCAAGCCCCCAAAGCCCACCAAGAAACCCAAGCCTCCAAAACCCACCAAAAAGCCAAAGAGCACCGAAGCCCACCACAACACCAACGACTAGAGCAACTAAACCAACCAGAAAGTCAACCATGGAGGAAGAGGAGGAGAAACTGCTGCTGGAGCTGGGATGGGACACGTGTATGTTTACACAATCTTCAACACATTATTATTTTAAAGTAAATGCTATTGTGGTCTTTAAAAGTATTTAAATACAGTTTCTGTGATCAGTATTTCCAACAGAGCCAAAGGAAACGGAGATTGAGAAACCCATCGGCCCAGATCATGGTATGACAACGAATACAACACAACACACTTCCAATTAAAACTTTCTGAGCTCATGTTAGGTCTTGAAATCTTTGGAGCTTATTGCAAACACAGATTGAGAGTGGGCCTAATTATAAGTCACTGGTTGACTGACTTCCTGAGGAGTGTAAACACTGGCAAAAAAATCCCACATACTTACATTAAAGAAGGGAACTGAGACAGAATATCTTGAGCGTGGAGAAGAAACCCCCAAGAAATCCTTAGCATAATGGCGGTGCAGAAATGACATACTTTACCTTTAATTCCATATGACCTCAATTAGGCTAGATGTAAAAACTAAATTAGCAGACATGGGTTGTTGTGTACAGAACACATTAAGGCTGGAATACATTACACAACTTTTAAAACACTAGGTATACACTTGCCAACTTTGTAAATGCTTACAGAGGAAAAACAAAACATAATAAAAAATAATGTGTTGTAAAACCGCCCCAAAATATAAAACACGTTTGACCTCCTCTGATTGGATGGAATGATAGGCTGAATCTTAAAAATCGTAGTCCGTGCCCATCATACACTACACGATATTCTGAAGGTATCTCCGACTGACGAAAATAATGCAAACTGGCTATTGACTTCCGTGAACTAGCATAAACTAATCGGGGCAAAAATCTGTATACACAAATATCGTATTACAGACTTTTAGATGCTGTTTTCTTATCAAAACACTGCTATTCACACTTTTTCTATGGTTATCTTTCTTTTTTAACGTACAGTAGACGTACAAAGCAAGAAAGACGCCATCACACCACCAATCAAAGAGCACAATCCAGATTACTGGGACGCCCGACGTATGTTTGCAGCGGCTTACACTCCGAAAAAGTTCTTTATTAGCATCTTTGGCTCCATAAGGAACATTTTTAAAACATCCATTGAACTTTTCCAATGCACCAGTAGACCTTTTGTGTCAGAGAAAGTGCGCAGCCATCTTTAAAATCCTGTCATTGAACTTCTGCTTTTGCAGTAGCTCTATAGCGCCACTGTTTAATTGTAATTAGCTGGTGAAGTGGATTTACTTCTTATAGACTTTTTCATATGTCCGGGTTTCTCAGCAGCGTAACTCGTCATAGTTGCATGGTTAAACTTCAAAGGCAGTGAATGGGAGAGTACCAATATAGTTTTTGCATTCCCATGGACCCTTTTGACAAGACTGTGATGACACATTTAACGGTCTTCAGCATCGTAAATACTCTAAAGTTTCTTATGTTTTAAAAAATGTATGTACATTTATAGCACTATAATTTGCATTATATCACCTTTGCATCAAATTACAAAAAAATAATGAATGCTAATGCAAGGGTGTTTCTAATGCAGAGTCTATGGAAGGGACGGTAAATTTCAAGTCAAGTCAAGTTGAGCTTTATTGTCATCCCGCTACATGTGTGGACATACAGTGGAACGAAATGTCGTGCCTCACAGGACCACGGTGCTACATTAATACAGACATACAACAATGAAGTAAAACAGTATAAACCTATACACAACTAACCTACTGTCAGATTTGGCTATACATATGCTATATATAAAAGTGGTTACCTATATATAAACTAAACAAAACAAACTGTACAACTGTGCAAATACCTCGCAAATACTGTACATGTGCAAAAAGAGAAACATTCAAGCAGCTGGCTGGGGAACAGTGTAAGGTGATTTGTAGTGCATGAGCATGTAAACATACATATATTACTGAGTCTTTTGTGGGATTTATGTACACACAGTAGTGTGTGAAAGGGTCTACATTTACATTTAGTCATTTTGCAGACGCTTTTATCCAAACGACTTACAATTGGGGAATACATAAAGCGATTAATCTTGAAGAGGCAAACAAACAGAGGAAGTGCTCGTAACACCAAGTCTTAGGCATTGTTCAAATAAATACAAGCTAGCAAGGGAAGGAGAGAAAGATAAAGAGAAAGATGAAGATATAGAAAAAGGGAAATAATTTTTATTTATATTTTTTATGATGAAGTCAAGTAGTGTTGAAAGAGATGAGTTTTCAGTTGTTGCTTGAAGATTGACAGGGATCCAGCGTTCCGGATGGGGGGGGGGGAAGATCATTCCACCAGCCAGGAACGGTGAACGAGAATGTTCTGGAGAGTGATTTTGAGCCTCTCTGTGATGGTACCACGAGGCGTCGCTGGAGGGGATGTAGATTCGTAATAGTGAGTGGAAGTACTGGAGGGGATGTAGATTCGTAATAGTGAGTGGAAGAGGGGCTTCTTGGAGGGGATGTAGATTCGTAATAGTGAGTGGAAGTAGGCGGGGCTTCTGGAGGGGATGTAGATTCGTAATATAGTGGAAGTGGAAGAGGGGGGGCTTCTGGAGGGGATGTAGATTCGTAATAGTGAGTGGAAGTAGGCGGGGCTTCTGGAGGGGATGTAGATTCGTAATAGTGAGTAATAGTGAGTGGAAGTAGGTGGGGCTTCTGGAGGAGATGTAGATTCGTAATAGTGAGTGGAAGTAGGCGGGGCTTCTGGAGGGGATGTAGATTCGTAATAGTGAGTGGAAGTAGGAGGGTGCTGAGCCTGTGGTTGTTCTATATGCAAGCATCAGTGTCTTGAACTGGATGCGAGCTGCAACTGGTAGCCAGTGCAAGGAGATAAAGAGAGGTGTAACATGGGCTCTTTTGGGCTCGTTGAAGACCAGTCGTGCCGCTGCATTCTGAATCATTTGTAGAGGTTTGATTGTGTTTGATGGAAGTCCAGCCAGAAGAGCATTGCAGTAGTCCAGTCTAGAAATGACAAGGGCCTGGACAAGAAGTTGTGCAGCATGCTCTGTCAGAAAGGGCCTGATCTTTCTGATGTTGTGTAGTGCAAACCTGCAAGATCGAGCAGTCTTTGCAATGTGCTCTTTGAAGGTCAGCTGATCATCAAAGATTACACCAAGATTTCTGATCTAGTGCGAATAGAGGAGAGTGTGTTACTACAGGTGGTTTGTACAAGCCCACTCACCTGTGTGTAGCACACTTTGAATTGCACAAAAAAGTTTGACAGTTTTTTTCTGTGATGTGGTAAGGTTGTGTGTGTGTGTGTGGGGGGGGGGGCACTACAGTTCCCGTACCAGACAGTGATGCAGCTGGTCAGCACACTCTCAATGGTTCCCCTGTAGAAGGTGGTGAGGATGGGAAAATAGTCATCGGTCTCTCTTCTGACTAGCGTCTTTCTCGTTTTTTTCCTTTTCATTGAAAGTCATAAAAACACTATCATGGAGTTTTTCTTTTGCTATTTGAGCAAATGGGAATGCAAAAATATATATTTGTGGTAGCCTACTCTCACTGCTCTTCATGTTAACTCAACTATGATGACTTCCGCTGCTGAGAAACCCTGGAAATGTGAAAAGGTCCATTTGCTCAAATAGCACAAGAAAAACTCCACGATAGTGTTTTCATGACTTTCAATCAAAGGAAAAAAATTGAGAGAGCAGTCAGAAGAGAGAACTATGTCAAATTGACCATCCCTCCCATAGACGCTGCATTAGAAACAACGTTAGCGTTAACTTTTTTTGTGTGTAATTTGATGCAAAGGTGATATAATACAAAGTATAATGTTATAAATGTAAATACATTAAAAAATCTAAATATCATTTTTGTTCGAGGATTTATGATGCTGTAATGACCATAGAAACGTGTCATTATGGTCTTAAGTTATCATGTTCATTGTATTGCTCAAACCAGGAAGATTTTAAAACAAGCAGTTATTTCATAAATTCGTATGACCTTACATTCATGCTCAATCAAAAAGAGACGACGGAAGACCACGAGTGCAGCGCTGAAAAGTGGCGGAGCTACTTAAAGTCTATATGAGTTCTTCACAGTAAAAAATAAAATGTTCACTGAAATGTTCTTTGAGGAAAATTGATCTTTTGGTATCAATGTGAAACCCCCGTTTTGGATCATTTGTTTTTAAGAATGTAGAATCAGATTCTCAAAAAACTACTAATAATACACTTTTATCACCTAACAGATGAAGTTCCAGAACCCGACCTCATCATCACTAAAGTCAAGGAGCCGGATAGCACTGATGACCCAAGTATATACTTACCAATCCCAGGTAATTAAGGGCTAATTTACACCAGAAACGTCTGGGAAAGATTACACTTGTAACAAAACACTTAATCACGGTGTGGAGTTTTGCACCCATAAACATCACTCACATTTTACTCAGACAAAATAAAAAGCTGATTTTACAAGCAATTTCTTTTATGCACTAATGTGAGAATGCAAAACCAAAATGAGCAAGAAATGCAATGCAAATAAATAACATGTTCTGTTCTCTTTCACTCACATTTGTCCAATGAATGTCTTTTTTCCATCTAGAGGAATCCACTACCACTCCTCCAACAGTTGCCCCTTGGTATGAGGAGTATGATTATTCTGACTGTACGTTTGCAGCATTTCAATCTGTTATATTCAATTATACTGAATCTGCCATTTTGAATGCTTAGTATATTTTTATCCTAATTAGCTTTTTCTGAAAATTTAGTGGCGGCAAAGAAGCTGGAGGAAGAGCAGGAAAAAGCAAGAAAGGCCAAAGAGGAGAAGGGTGTGTAAATCAATCTAATGTTTGTTCAAATGAAAGAGAGTGTGCTTTTATTGCATGCGTGCTGTCGGTTGTGGCCAGCTTTTGGGTGGTCTGCAGTAAATGAGATGTAGAGAAAAATGCCTTATGATTTATTAAGTAGAACGCATTTAGCAGTTCGGTTAGTATTTTTTGTTTGGCCAAAAAATAAATAAATAAATCAGCAATGCATGACTATGAAAATGTAAAAATGTAAATAATGCAAAACAGTTTCAGTTTCTTTAAGCACAATACATATTAATATTTTTTTTGTTTTAATTTTGGGTGAAATCCCATACATGTTCTTGATTCACCCAATTATAAGATAAATTCATAAAAAGAAGTGAAAATATGAAATAGCCATAAATTACAAACTAATCGAGTGCAGGCTATTGTTGTTTTTTTACGCACATTTACCTCTCGTTATCTTCAGTGTGTTTGTTTTTTGGTTCTGGAAAACTAGACCAAAATCAAGTTTTTTACCACATTTAGCTCTAAATCAACAGTGCAGCATTTATTGAATTTATTTGATTTATAATAAAATAAGGCTAACAAATAAAAACGTATAAATACACTTTTATCATGGAAAAGTTATTTGACAGTTATTTCTTGTTTTTTGACATGAAAACTAGACACAAATTCGTGTTTTTTTTAGCACATTTAGAGTTGTGCTGGTATTTATTGAATAGATTTATTATGAAACAATGCTAAAATTGACCTGTTTCAATTATTTCAAGTCTCAGTCTCTCCATTCCCTTACACAGCGGAAAAACTACGGAAGATGTGGGAAGAGGAGGAGGAGGAGAAGAGAAAACAGACGGTTCCTTATGCCGAGCCAAAGAGTGAGTATTTCTGGAAAACAGCCACAAATCACATTATAATCGGAGCAGAAACATACTTAGAGAAGTGGGTATTTGTGAGCGCAGAATAGGTATTCTGTGAGTTCAGTGCACAAACTCGGAGCCTAAGGCAGTAAATGTCAGAGCAGACATGTTCTTCCCCCACAAAGGCTTTGGTTTCCAGCTGGACTTCGGCCTTTTGGACTCAGACTGGCGAGAGCTGCTGCTGGCTCCAGCTTCAGCCTTTGTTCAGCACAAATGGTTTTCCTCTGTAAAAAATGAAAGACAGTCAGTGTCTAAAATACAACCGCTCAGAGAGAGCTGTCAGTGCTTTTATGACACAGTACAGTATTCTGTCTTTAGAGTGTCCTCCTCTTGGCATGGAGTCTCATCGAGTGGAGGATGATCAGATACTGGCGTCTTCTATGTCTCATCATGGATATTCAGCTCTGAGAGGACGTCTGAACATGCAGGTACATAAACACTCAAACCGCGTTTCATAAGAATTCAGATGTTGCATATTGATAATAGCTGTGCCAAAAAAAGCATAAAAATAACTCAAGTCTGGCTTGCATCATTATCTGATCTCCCCTCCTCATAACTTGAGGGAATATCTGTTTATGAATTGCTTCCATTGTCCTCATTTGTAAGTTGCTTTGGATAAAAGAGTCTGCTAAATGACTAAACGTAATGTAATGTAATGAATGCATGAAAACCCTAGATTTTGAAGTGATCACCTGTTTCCAGAGTTCAGCTGATGAAGACGGTGCTTACGGCGGTGCGTGGTGTGCTGATTCGGAGGAGAAGGAGCACTGGTTTCAGGTGAACGCCCGTCGAGAGGTGGAGTACACAGGCGTCATCACGCAGGGCAGGAACTCAGATACACAGTAAGACATCATTCAAAACATTTGGACTCTTTCTGATCACAAAAAAGAGACAAGGAGACACCTAAACCGGCAAATCATTCTCTCTTCTAGTGATGACTTTGTGTCGTCGTATTTTGTGGCCTTCAGTAACGACAGTCGTGATTGGACGGTGCTTCATGATGGTTATGCTGAGTGGGTCAGTTCACATATGCTTTATGTTAAAACAGCATACATCTACAGTGGTGGACAAAATGATTAAAACACTAGTATTATCTCCAGCTAAAAATGCTTTTAGTCAGTTATTTCTATCTTTTGCTGTAGTGTGTCAGGAGGAAATATCAGTTTACATTTCCAAACATTGATTTTGCTATTAATTGTAATAATCCAGTGAATGTCTAACAACAGCCAGTGCTCCACACAGAGATGTGATCTGATCATCATCCAGTCTGTCTGGAATGACATGAAGAAACAGAACAAACTGAGACAGACTAAATCCAGAAGAACTGTGACAACGTCTCCAAGACGCTTCGAGAAACCTTCCTGCAAAGCTACAGTACTGTTCAAAGTTTTAGACACTTGTGTAAAAATGCTGTAAAATGAGGATGCTGTCATAAATAATGTCATAAATAGATTTTGTTTGTCAATGAACTTCTATTAACTAAATGAAATCAACATTTGGTGTGAACATCCTTTGTGTTTGAAGCAGCTTTTGCCCTCGGTGCACTTGAGTTTTTCAGGAAGCTTTGCAGGAAGGTTTCTCGAAGCGTCTTGGAGACAGTTCTTCTGGATTTAGTCTGTCTCAGTTTGTTCTGTTTCTTCATGTCATTCCAGACAGACTGGATGATGATCAGATCTCTGTGTGGAGCAAACAAAAATCACTGGATTATTACAATTAATAGCAAAATCAATGTTTGGAAATGTAAACTGATATTTCCTCCTGACACACTACAGCAAAAGATAGAAATAACTGACTTGAAACCATATTTAGCAGGAGAAAATTCTAGTGTTCAAGCATCATGCATACGAAGAACATTTTGAGATTTAGACTAGTTGTAATGCTTGTTTTTGGTCAAATTCCTGTTGTTTTTTAACCCTACAGCTCTTTTTTGGGAATGTGGATAAAGACACTCCAGTAATGACAGAGTTCTCTTATCCTGTCGTGGCGCGATACATCCGCATCCTCCCGCAGAGCTGGAACGGCAGCCTGTGTATGAGACTGGAGGTGCTCGGCTGCCCCTTACCCAGTAAGAGTCTGACAGATTACTCAATAGTTTGATATGATGCTGGAAAATACATTGTTATGATATCAATCCTAATTATAAGATTAAAAAAAAATCACAATTCTGAGATAAAAGGTCTAAATGATGGCATACTAAGTCATTAAAAAGTCTAAATTGACATACTAAGTCATAATTCTGAGATAAATGTTAATTCTGAGACAGTCATAATTATGAGACAAACTGAAATGACATACTAAGTCATGATTATGAAATAAAGCCCAGAGTTAAAGTAAAAATTATAATAGAAAGCTTAAATTATGACATACTAAGTCATAATTCTGAGATAAAATGTTAATTATGAGACAAACTGAAATGACATACTAAGTCATGATTATGAAATAAAGCCCAGAGTTAAATTAATAATTATAATAGAAAGCTTAAATTATGACATACTAAGTCTAAAGAAAGCTAATAATTATAATAAAGCTTAAGTTGAAATGACATACTAAGATTCAATAAAGCTTAAAATGACATACTAATCATAATTCTGAGATAAAATGTAAATTCTGAGACAAACTAAAACTTCTGATTATAAAAAGATTATCAGTCATAATGATGTTAATTCAAATCATTATTGTGATAAAAGGTCTAAATTATGTCATAAGTTCAAATGTCTAAATTGACATACTAAATAATAATAAGTATGGGATAAACTGAAATGGCATACTAAATCACAATTCTGAGATCAAATTTAAATTCTGAGAGCGTCTTGAATTAAAAAGTAATAATTCTGTGATAAATTGAAATGACATTATTATGAGATACAATGTCAAAATTATTAGTTAAGTCAAAATTGACATACTAAATCTCACAATTCTGAGATAAAATGACAGTTTTGAGATATATTTATGAGTTATAATTATGAGATAAATTGAATTGACAATTATGTCATAGTCATAATAATGAGATAAAACCATAATTTAAAAAGTAACAATTTATGATACAAATTCTAAGTTATAACATACTAAGTCATAATGCTGATAAAAAATAATTACATACTATATAATAATTATAAGATAAGTCAAAATTATGATTCAAAAATTCATAATAGTAATAAAAAAATCTACATTATGACAAAAGTATGCCATAATTCTGAGACAAAGTATGTCATATGAGATATGACACACTAAGTAAAAATTCTAGTCATGATTCTGAGATTAAAAAGCCAAATTTCATAATTATGGGAAATTGCATGCTAATTCATAAGCATGACATAAAAAGTTGTGACATACTAAGTCATGAGACAAAGTTGAAATTGACATGTCAAAATTATGACAGTCAAAATTATCAGAAATTTGTTTTTTTTATTATTTGAATCTCATAATTTTGATTCACCATGATTTAGACTTTATTTTTACATTTTATTACAAAATGATGTCATTTTATGTAATAATTTTGTCTTTTTAATGACTTCTTTTTTCATTTTAATCTCATGATTATGATATACCAGTGCATGAGTTTTTCTTATAGGTCTCCATTTCTAAGTCATATTTTAAAAACTGAAAATATTTGTCATTTTTAAATAATATTTTTGTCACATAAGTCTAATAGCTCTAATGTTTTCTCTTCCCAGCTAGTTATCTAACCGAGAACGATGTTCCACCGACGGATGATCTCGATTACAGGCATCACAACTACAAAGAGATGAGACAGGTGAGATGTTTACAGCCACACAGGTATTCTCAAGGTCACTGGGGTCAACCCTGAGGTTCAGCAGCACGTCAAAACACGTCCAGTGTGAAGTTTGAACTCTAATTTGTGGTCTTGTTGAAAAGCTGCAGTCCTGATACACATGTTGAGTTCATCATGTATATGTGTGTATAAACAGATGATGAAGGTGATCAATGAAGAATGTCCCAACATCACCAGAATATACAACATCGGAAAAAGCTCTCAAGGGCTGAAGATGTACGCAATGGAGATCTCAGATAACCCTGGAGAACACGAGACAGGTAGTTTCCAAGAGGGCTAGATCAATCAACCAGACCATAGATAATATAAAAATCTGTCTAAAATGGGGGCAAAAATGCTTTGATTTTAAATTTGTCTAATTGAATATAACTTTTTTTTTAATTACACACATATTAAAGTTAAAAGTTCCCATAGGCTTGCGCCCTTGTTTTCAATGATTCCTTGAATCTTTTAATTATGTCTGTTGAAGGTGAAATCATCTCTTCCTATCTTTTGTTTTAAACACAATAATTTTCTCATTGTGGCGTATCTTTGCTCCAAATACATGCTGCTTTTGTACCAAATCATAATTACAATATTGACATCATCTCTTTCAAATCACATCATTATTTAACCAATTTACTCATTATTGCTCTGTCCCACTTTTTTTGGAATGTGGCCAATGACAAAGGATGTATATTTTTTGACCAGACAAACATAATTTTGTGTTCAATGTTAGCAAAGTAAATTTGAAATCACTACTTTCTTTTTTTAGTTTATATCAATTTAAACTAATCAGTCAAACCTTGTTTTTATAAGGTGAGCCGGAATTTCGTTACACAGCAGGGCTTCATGGGAACGAAGTTCTGGGCAGGGAACTTTTGCTGCTCCTGATGCAGTTCCTCTGTAAGGAATACAATGATGACAATCCACGAGTGCGCCGCCTTGTAGAGAGCGCACGCATCCATCTAGTGCCCTCACTGAACCCTGATGCCTATGAGCTGGCCTTTGAGATGGTGAGACACACTTTTCAAACAAACATTCCCTGTTCTCCGCCCATGCCATTTCTCTCTATCATGTGAGTCATTGTTTTATTGGGCGGATGCTTGTTTGTCTAGGGCTCTGAGATGGGGAACTGGGCTTTGGGCCACTGGACAGAGGAGGGATATGATATTTTCCAGAACTTCCCAGACCTGAACAGTATTCTGTGGGGTGCGGAGGACAGGGGATGGGTGCCACGGGTCGTTCCCAATCACCACATTCCCATTCCTGAGAGTTTTCTTAATGGCTCTGTGAGTAAAATGTTTACGGAGTTATGTTTTTTTGTCCCATACTAGCTAAATTTACTCATATACCATCAGTGGGAGTTATGTTTTATGAAGCCAATAAAGGGACACAGTGGTGGTGAAAAAAAAGTAATAAACCATATATTTTGTGAGTGAATGCAAAGTTTTCGGGTGAACGCAATGGTTTTTTGAGAGAACGCAAAAATGTTGCACGTGAAAGCAGATGTTTTGTGAGCAAACGCAAAGTTTTCTGGTGAACTCAATAGTTTTGTGAGAGAGCACACATATTTTGGAAGTCGAAACACATGTTTTACGAACAAACGCAAAGTTTCTGTGAAAACGCAATCGTTTTGTGAGAGAACGCAAATAATTTGGAGGTGAAAGCAGATGTTTTGTGATACTATTACGAGAGAATGCGACATTTCTCAGGTGAACGTAATACTTTTGCAAGTGAATGCAAAAGCATTAAAATACCCCCCCCCCCATCTCATATTTTTCTCTAACCATGTCCCAATATCTAAACATGTAAAATATTTAAACATACTTAAAACAAGATGTTTTTTACATTTAAGAAGTTTCTGCTCAAAAACAAGAAAAAAATTTTTGCCAATGGGGTAAGAAAATGATGGCCTATTATAAGAAAAACAAACTTCTGGCCTATTATTTTTTATATGTTCAAATGTACAAATTTATATTGCTGTAAATATGTTTGGATACTTCAGCTGGAAACCAAACCTAAATACTGATTTTTTACAAGAAAATAAAGATCCAAGTACACAGAAAATGAACAAACTAAATTTCACATTCAACATAACGAAAAATACTGACCAGGCAGAGATCAATAACCTACTCGTAAACATGATCATCACATGACCTGAAGGCAGCATGTCAGTACTTTTGAGTTTCAGAGTTTAATTCACTTATAGGGTAGGCGATTTCGGGATAGGCTAGTGTCCCACCATCCCTGTATAATCTCTCTGCAAAGCTACGCCTCCCCAAAAACACACAAACACTCTCAGGCAGACTAGAGGCTAACCAGCGACACGATGAGAGACGGCGCAGGTGGAGGATTGAATCCAACACTGTCAGATTATCTCATGTCTCTCAAGAGAAAGCATTACAGTAGTCTACACGGTGCGTAATATTACAATAATAGTGTCTTTCATTCTAGCTGGAATGTGCTGATGATGTATCATGTGTGCGCAAACAAGGTATGCAAATACATATTTGACAGGCAGGTAGGACAGCCTATCGTAATGTTTGGACCGAACATTTTTATTGGACGCACATTTTATGGTCCTACGCCTTCCACAGATGATATAAATACATATACATGTGTACGTGAAGAGACTTTCAACCAACATAACAAAAAATGTTTTTGAACCAAACCACCTACCCTGCCTTTACCCCTTTAACAAATCTGCACTCTAGGTCGCTGCTGAAACTAAAGCAATCATCAGTTGGATGGAGAGGACGCCGTTCGTTTTGGGCGCTAATCTACAGGGCGGAGAGAAGATCGTCACGTACCCCTTCGACATGCAGCGGGCCACAGATGGTAGGGGAGGTCAGTCGGTGCACGAGTACCAGCACATGAACGAAGAAACCTGGGCCAGGATTCAGCGACAGAACGAGGGCGCTCTTCGAGAAACGGCGGACGAAAACCTGTTCCGCTGGCTCGCCATGACGTACGCACACAGTCACCTCACCTTGACGGAAAACCACCGCGGCTCCTGTCACGCCGATGACGTCACGGGCGGCCAGGGCATCATCAACCAGGCCAGCTGGAAGCCGGTGGTGGGCAGTATGTGATGATACATTTAACACAGTCTAGTTTTCTTATTTTTCAATATATGTTTATAATTGTTTTCCCTTTAACAGAACATTTTATACAATTAAGGATATAACTTTTCCCTTTTCCCCCCATGATAACCCTTACCGCTGAAATAATTAAACAAACTAAATTAAATAAAATTACAAAAACAATAATAAACAAATTAAGTAGAATTAAATTAAAATAAAATAAAAAATAAACTTTATAATATTGTACACATTTACAGATGGACAATATCGTTGTAAGGAATAATACAAATAAATAAATACATAGATAGATAATAATACAATTCAATAACTCTGACACATTCATAGTGGTCTTTACATAAATATAAAACCAATCAACATTGGTGATCATGTTTAGGTTTCCACAAATCTCTTTATAATGATCAGTTAAGGGGGAGATTCTTCATATTTTCAAAATATGTGATCATAGTTGCCATGTCTCCCTCATTAAATATTGAATTTGTTCTCATTTCAAATATAAAACCAGGTCACGCAGCTTTAGGTGGGACCATTAATTTCCTCTCAAGTAATATTCTTCTTCTTGCTAATAAAAGGGCAAAAGTGATACATTTTTTACCTTGTTTGTCAATGATATTTTGTGTTCTGGTACACCAAAAATAGCTATTTCAACACTGGGTTTAATTTCTAAATTAAAGGCATCATTTAGTGTTTTATATATTAGTGTCCAATGGTCACTCAGCTTTTAGAAAGCCCAAAACATGAAAAAAGTCTGCTTTGTCACTTTTACATCGATCACACGCCTCATATGAGGGTATATTTGTGAAAGTCTGCACTTTGTGTAGTAGACACGGTGAATGAATTTGAATTGTGTGAGACTGAGGTGTGCAACAGTCAACAGGTTGCAAAAAGTGCTTTAGAAATTAAAAACGAGTCAAAGCGTTTTATTTGGTTGTGCTTGGTGTTTGAGTGTCAGCTTTGAACATAAATCCAGACGTTATTAAAAATTTTCATTTTATTGTCTTTAATCAAAATAACTTGCTCTCGTTTTTTTCAGATGTCACAAATCCCAAATTATTTTTAACCCTTCCCCTCCAGTCACATGACTCCATTTTTCCCGTGCTGCATTTTTGTTAAATATTTCATATTGCGAAAGTAAATTGTTGACATAATTATAAATAGTGATGAGAGAAACAGAGCTTTTCAGAACTTTGAATCAAGTGAACCGATGCTTTGTGAAATGATTAACTGTTTAAAAGCCCTAAAACGTTACACTGTTGAAAATAAAGGTGCTTCACAATGCCATAGAAGAACCTTATTGTGTAGATGTGACCCTCTCTGTAAAAACCAGGCTAAAGTCTAAAAATCTAATTCTGAGATGACGAGCATCAAAGTTTGATTACAAACATTCATTTCACTATGATTTAAACCTTTGACATGGCTTTACTCAGTCAATATTAAAGATAAAAAGAATATATTTTCACAGAATGTTCTTTACAATATGTAGGATGATTTTATGCAGAAAATAGTCAATCTAAAAGTTTTCACAGAGAGGGTCACAAATGGTTCCATAAAGAACCTTTAACATCTGAAGAAGCTTTCTGTTTCACAAAAGGTTCTGTGTGGTGAAAAACGGTTCTTCAGATTATAAGAAAGCAAGAGATGGTTCTTTACAGAACCTTTGACTGAATGGTTCTTCTATGGCATCGCTTGAAGAACCTTTTGAAGCACCTTTATTTTTAAGAGTGTAGTCAGAACTGTGCAATGAAAAAACATGCATTAAAACACTTTTTACAAACCAATTACAAATGTATAAAGCACCACTAATTATAAAGCACTGTGTTTATATAATTCCTCTATAGGTCTGCAGAAATATTTGTTGCATTGACATCATTAAAATAAAGAAATATCCTCTCAGCTTTCACAATCTCACTTTTCTGTGTTGCTTTAGGCATGAATGACTTCAGCTACCTGCACACCAACTGCTTTGAGATTTCCATCTTTCTTGGGTGCGACAAGTTTCCGCATGAGAGCGAATTGTCATCGGAGTGGGAAAGCAACCGCGAGGCTCTGCTGGCTTTCATTGAGCAGGTTTATAAAACACATACAAATCAGATCTCTGTGTGGCACAGTGGCTGAAACTCAGAGCCAGAAGGTGGACGGATGCAGAATTACTATTCCAGAGAAAATGAAGATTGTAAAACAGTGACAAAGCCTCAAAGAATGTTGATCATGTGACCCACAGGTGCATCGAGGCGTTAAAGGAGTTGTGAGAGACGTCGATGGGAATCTTCTAGCCAATGCCACGGTGTCAGTGGAGGGAATCAAACATGACGTCAAAACTGGTAACAGACAGACAGGTCTTAGAGGACTAACTCATATTGACGCCTGTTTTTTCACCATCAATTTTACAAATAAACATTTCTCACTGTTGCGAGATCATCTCTCACACTTTTGATGTAAAATCTTGCAATTCAGACATTTTTTTCCTCTGAATTGCAAGTATGCATCTTGACTTTATCTCCCATAATTTGTATTGCCTTTTTTTGTGCTGTCAAACGATTCATCGCGATTTACACAATATATCTGTGTGTACTGTGTATATTTATTATGTATATATAAATACACACACACACACACAGTATATATTTAGAAAATATTTACATGTATTTAAATGCATGTATTTAAATATAAATATATTTAATATATAAACATAATATATTTTTCTTAAATATACACATGCATGTGTGTGTATTTATATAGGCCTATACATAATAAATATACACAGTACACACACATACTATGTAAACAAAAATGCATTTAATCGTGATTAATCTTTTGACCACACTACTTTTTTATATTATATTGTATTATTTAATTTTTATTCTATAATTTTATTCGTTATTATTCTTATAAAACATTTTATAAATTGTGTCAAAAAAGTCAGGAATCATACGGTATATACAAACTTGCAATTATGACTTTTTTTCTCTTTCAAATTTATATCTCACAATGTTGAATTACCATCTCAAAATCTCAAACTGCGAGTTTGTATCTTGCAATTCTGACTTTATATGAGAATTGGCTTTATATTTTCAATTTTGAATTTATTATTTCATATATTGTATTATTTGTCAGTGGTTCTGCTGACAAAATAAGTTAGGGAATCCCTGCTTTAATGTGACGTATTTTTGTTTAGTATGCTATATTAATTCAAACTTATTTTTTCTGAAAGCTGCCACTGGCGATTACTGGCGGCTTCTCAACCCGGGCGAGTATCGTGTTACCGCAAGAGCCGATGGTTATTCTTCTCAGACTCGTCTTTGCATTGTGGGATATGATGCCAATGCATCGCCCTGCAGCTTCACTCTGACCAAATCCAACTGGGCTCGAATTCAACAAATCATGGCCCAGAACAGGAAGAGGCCAAGACTGGTTACCAACACCCCCGTGAACACCAACAACCGCGCCAAAGTGGAGAGCACAGGGGCCGCCGCGGGCCCCCAGAACGAACGTCAGCGGCGTCTGCGAATGATGCGCTTGCGGAAGCTGCGAATGGAGAGAATGAAAGGCAGCACGACCACAGAGATGACCACAACAACGACTCCGACAACCACACTTCCACCCACCACAGCAGCAACCTCAACTACAGACCCCTGGTTTGACCTGTGGTTTGAGCAGGACAGCGCAATCACTCAGGATTATAACTTTGAGTACAGAATAGATGAAGATTAGAGAAGGGTTGTATGGAAAGGTGTGGAATATTGCCCTCTTTAAGCTTAAAGCGTTCAGGCTCTTACATTACAGATCACGCTCTCTGTGGAACAGAGTATAAAAGATAGAAATATCCTTCTTATTTAATTCAAGGGGTCTTATGTGAACAGAGAATGAGGCTATTGAATGACGGCAAAAAATGTGCTATTTCTGAGCTGTCCTCAAATACATGCTTGTGTCCATGAATATTATAATGTGCACATGTTTTCTAATAAAAAGTCTCAACATCATTGTGTTATTGATTTTCGTATAATGCATAATCAGCCAAAAAAGCCTCTATAAGATTTTAATGATTAAAATGTATTCATTAAATTAGTAGATATAATAATTACCTGTTTATTTTAACCGTTTTGTTTTATTATTATAATGAAATGTAAATAAATTATTTTATTTTAATATAATATATTATCAGAATGAGAATGAGCTTTATTGGCCAGGTATGTTTACACATACGAGGGATTTGTTATAGTGACAGAAGCTCTACAGTGCAACAGAATGACAGGACACAGATAATAAAGAATAATATACAAATAGGCAATGTACAAAATGGAAAATATACAATACAGACAATTATGAGTGAGGTCTGACATGTGCAAATTTGAAATTTTGCTTCTATAATGTCCTCATTTGTAAGTCGCTTTGGATAAAAGCGTCTGCTAAATGACTAAATAAATAAATGAAAAAGAAGTATGTGTGATGAATAAATAATTGTATAATAGTGTTGTCTATTATTATATACAGTTGGATGCAAGGCAACATTTACTTTCTGCCCACGGCTCTCAATCAAGTTCGAGTTTAGGCTCTTTGTAGTAAAATGTTTGTGCACCAATGATCTAGAGACTTTAGTTTTTTTGCGCACACATGTCAGGGACTTTTATTTTCTCTCTGTCCGCTTTTACGGAGAGACTTTTGTTTTGCGCACGTCAGCTCCTGTGCTTGTGCATGAAGGACTTTTATTTTGAAGTGCCGCTTTCTGCCAGCTAGCAAGTTTCTGAAAAAAAAATCTTCGGATAGTTGTGAGCTGAATCTGATTAAACACCTTCAGTAAACGCGGACTATTCTGGATGCCCGTGATATTATAATCCATAATACGAATAATAATAATTTTCAATTCCGTAATAGCGTTCCAGACACACCGCTGTCAGTTTAGACAAATAAATAAAAGTTGTTCTGATCGGTTTAGGTTAGCTGTTAGCGGATTAGCTTCAGTCTTGGCTGTTTTACACACATCAGGTAAGAATGACAATTCATTATATATTTATACAATGTCACATGACTGTACCTGTTTAAGAATGATGAAGATTAAGAACTATTATTCTGTCGACGTCGTGGTATTTCCGAGCTAGCACGACTGCTAAGCAGCTGTTAGTCATCACCAGCCTGTTGAACTGTATTGAATCATTGTGACACATCCGCTTTATAAACCGTTCGATAATCGGATCCAATGCTTTGATGTCTCGGGACCCTCTTCAGGGGCCCTGTATGAACTGATCTGATAGACATGGGTGTGGTGTAGCGGTGTAAGATCTGGGCTGTAGGTTCAATCAGGATTGCAGCAGAAGTATGTGTTTCTGTTTAAGGGTGTTAGCTTGACTGCAATCTTGTCTTGTGTTTGTTGACCTTGTCACATTTTATTAATAACGTTATCTTTAAATTATAAAAAAAACACTTAAGGTTGTTTCACTAATGTTTCACTAGTGTAAGTCGCTCAGTATATAAATATGCTAATTATGAATAATTAATAAATACAACAGTTTTAAATCAACCTTAGAGTTGTATTTTTTATTATTTAGTCATTTGTTTCTAAAACATAAAATGAATAATACAATTAGTTGATTCAATAATAAGTAGCTCAGTATCAATTTAAGTATCTGCTAAATATTAATAACTCAATCAATAAAAATAGTACTGAATCAACCTTAGTGTTTAATTTTATTATTTTGTAATATTCTTATAAAATAAATGAAGTAAAATAACAAAATAAAAAGTGCTGTGTAGGTCGCTCAGGATAAAATCATCTAAATATGAATAATCATAATCATATAAAAACAGTCCTGAATCAACCATTATATTATTTATTATTAATAGAAACTATGAGTATTCCTTCAAATAAATAATGTGTTGTTTTTGATGATGTCATTGCAGATCCTGTTCAGAAACACCATGAAACTCTACAGTCTGAGCATCTTGTATAAAGGCTCAACGAAGTCCAACCTGCTGAAGGCGGCGTATGATCTGTCATCATTCAGTTTCTTCCAGAGATCCAGGTACAATATCTCTCCTTATATGCTTTTATTAAGCTACAAAACTATTTTAGGTGGCCAACAAAAGCGCTGTCATTGCAGCGGACCGTGAACTGTTTTTGTTTTGCAGTGTACAGGAGTTTATGACGTTCACCAGCGCGCTGATTGTTGAGCGTTCAGCATTAGGAAGCCGTGCGTCTGTCAAAGAGCAAGGTCAGTCATAACATTATCAAGATGAAGTCTTATTAAATGTTTGCCACTGGCCTCATTGTAGCTGTTGAGTTTAATTACAGCTTGTTCAGGATGAAGGACTAGTTATTAGGTTCACTATGTCATTAAAGCACCAAACTGATCAGCCCAACTACTGAGAGCCTTTTTCATTTCAATGGTTTAGTAGCTTTTATATACTGTGTATGTGTGTATAGATTTTACATTTTTTATTTTAGTACAATTCACTAAACTAAATGAAAATAAGAAATGTTGCCTTGGCATCTAGCTGAAAAAAAGTATTTAATATTTAATTTTATTTCAGTTAATGTTTTTTTTCAAGTCTGTTTATCATAAGATTTTCATTCTAGTTTCAAATGAATTGACGAGCATTTACTTAAAGTCATTTCTATTGAAACTTGTATGTCATGTATTTGTGAATCTTAATGTATTTTTCACATTTTTATTGAAGTTACAATTTTATCAGGTAAAATTATAATCATTATTATTATTATAATTTAGTATGTTAGTCAACACATTAAAATAAGTGTGCTTAAAGCTTGGCAAAACAACTTAAACATGATTTAAAATGTAATTTAAAGTAAACATTTAATTTGACATTACAAAGTACAATTAAGACCGTAGCCATGAAAGGATAAGTACACTTATGTGGCTTTTGTAAAACAAACTTTTAAGATTTGAAGTGCATATTTAATACAATTACTAAGGCTCTGCATTTAATCGAATTCACTGACAAGCTAGGACATATCGCGTTTGTAATCGCAGATGAACCGCCTTCGATTATGAACGCAATATGTCGTATCTTGTCATTGAACTACGGCTGTGTATTAACTGCCGCTCCATCTGAAAACAGGTGATGGAGATTTACTGCTAATCACAGAACCGTCTTTACTGTCGAGATGCGCATGTTAATCGAATTCCATTAATTGCACAGCCCTATTTTTTTCAGAACTGCAGTGGATTAATGAATTGTTTGTTTGTGTGTTCCCTCCGTTAGAGTACTTGTGTCACGTGTACGTACGGAATGACAATCTTGGTGGTGTTGTGATCGCAGACAATGAATATCCCTCCAGAGTCTGCTTCACTTTACTTGATAAGGTGCGTTATGTTGACTGTCTCTCTGTCTGTCTGTCTATCTGTCTCACTTAAAGAGCTTAGTATAATTTTGCCAGAACATTTGTAGAATTTTTATTTTTTATCATATGTTAATGTAAAAAATCTTGTGTAATATAACTTGTTTGTTTGCCGGTTTTTATTGTATTTGTTATACTTGTATTTATTGAATTGTTTTTGCCATGAAAAAGCCTAAGATACTGCCATGGCATTAAATAAAAAATCCATCCGTCTTATCGATCTATCAAGACTGCATGGCTTTAAAACCATGGCTTTTAAAACTTTTAAACAATTTTTTTTATTACAAATTCACACACAATAAAACTATTTCACAAAAAACTATACTTAAAAAACCTTCAAACTTTTTAAAATACTTCAATATTAAAATTATTTAAATCCTTCAAACTTCAAATTTTGAAAACTACTCCAGCCTTAAATATTTAAATCCTTCAAACTTCAAGCCATGTGTTATTAGGATAAAGACTATTATACAAGTTTCTAAACAATATTTATTTGATTTTTTAAATGAACTGTGTGTTCAAATGTATACATTTGAAAGAAAAAAAGGATGTCATAATAAATATAATTAAAAATAATATTTTGAAACTAATAATTTTCCAGGATTTTTTTAAATAGTTGTATATGACCATTTCCCTCTTGAATGGTTTTGTGGTTGTCTAGGTGCTGGATGAGTTCTCCAGACAGGTGAACAGTATAGACTGGCCTTCTGGTTCTCCAGCGACCGTTCAGTACACCGCACTGGACAGCTATCTGGCTAGATACCAGGTGAGTTACGCTCACTAGTGAAACTGCAAGAGAAGCCGTGGAGTGTAATGTCAACATTGTTAATCAAGGGTTTTAAAGGCAGTTTAGTTAAGTAAACACAGCACATCGTATCACCCATAACCGTTTTATCATTTCCTGTTTTCAGAATCCACGTGAGGCTGACGCTATGACCAAAGTGCAAGCAGAACTGGATGAAACCAAAATTATTTTGGTGAGGAAATAATGATGTGAACATCCTTTTTTGATTGTTACAATCATCTATTTGACCTACATTGATATTCATTATACTGGTTGTGTAAGTGTGCTGTGAGTTTGTTTGCCTTTAATGCGTTGGCATTTGTATTTAATTGAGTATGTGCTTCTCCAGCACAACACAATGGAGTCACTGCTGGAGCGAGGAGAGAAGCTGGATGATTTAGTTCAGAAATCTGAGCATCTGGGAAACCAATCAAAAGCCTTTTATAAAACGGTCAGTACTTTACATGCATATGAAACCCAGCAACAGAACATGCTAATTGTTATTACTGTTATGCATTTGAAAGCTTCATTAGTGGTGGTTTCTACAACACTCGATCTTGTTATTGCTCATACTTATGGTTAGTGGTTTGAACAAATCCCTAAAACCAAATATTAAACCTAGCAGCTACCATAAGGCAAGACACCCGAGATGAAGAGCGTAAAAACTAGTATATAGTACCTTACTTGCAGAAACTTTTACAATTCTAGATGTTAATCAACTTTGTATTGCATGTTTTCTGATATGATATGATAAATATGCAAATGAGGGATTATCTAATTACAAAGTACGTATTTGCACATATTTCCAGAAAATAAATGTGGACATTGGATAAAGCCAGGTTCAAAATTCTTTTTTTGATTTTGTTGACATTAAAATTAAAGTTTTTTTTGCACAGAAGATATTTTGGATTTCTCTCTTCATCATTCCATAATTCAGAAAATGCTGTCAGTAGCCAGAAAAAAATATAATTTTCAACACGTTTGTAAGACATTATATAAATAAGTGTGAATGATATATGAACAAATCCCCCTATGAAAATCTTCAGAATATAGATATGAATAAAACTAAAATTTAGTGTATGTAAGTGCTGCTGAAGTGGAGAAAAAAACTAATTCAAATGCCCTTTAAAGATATGTTATAATGTAGATCACTAGATAAAGTCTAATAATAAAATCTTTGTGAATGATTATATGAATAAACACTTCTATATAAATGTTCAGAATATAGATACGAATAAAACTGTACAATTTGGTATTCATATCATAAGTACTACTGAAGTGGAGAAAAACATCCTTTAAAGATATGTATTATAATAAAAAATCTACAGACACAAGATAAAGTTTAATAAAAAAACACTTAAATATGTATTTTGGATGCTTTCTTTTCACTAGTCAGAAACAAGACATCATGAAAAGCCAAATAGCCCAAAATCTCAAAATGGACCGCCAGTGTCTTTCCTTAAATACCACATCGAAAATACTGAGAAAATTGGCAATGTGAATGAGCAAGTGCTCCAAATATCTGATGTAATGTTGATGTTTTTCTGTTGTAGGCACGCAAGCAGAACTCGTGCTGCGAGATCATGTGATCGCGTGGAAGTCTCTGATTGGACTGGACTCTTCGGCCACCTCTCCTCTCCTCTCTTCTATTTTCCCCTCTCTTTCTCTCTGTCCTGGTGTGGGCTGGTGCTTTCATAGCAGTCATAGCGAATACACGAGAGGGCCGATCCAACGGTATACAATAACAGGCTCAGAGGGGGCTGATTTCCCATGATGCACCACACTTACTCTGCCATCGGTTTTCATGTTGTGTGAGAACTTGATTTTCTTCTCAACGGTTCCTCGGGGTCTGGCACAAGCTCAAAACGGATCCGGATAAGAGCATAGACGGGCTCGAGTCAAACGTCCCCGCTGTGCCTTACTTTAGACGCAGATGTGTTGATATCAGACTGTTGAATTAGCCTTATCAACAGAGGACACGTGAGTGAAAATGCTGCAATCTCTGTTTAGACTCATTATTCGGCTTTGGCAGTTTTGAAGCGCCTTGTAGAGTGAACATGTAGCGTGAAGTCTTTTAAATGTGAAAACAGTAAATGATGTGTTAAGTATTGATGTTTATAACGTTCGGATTCTCAATATTGTGTGTAAGTGACTGACCAAATGAAATGTTTCCGAGTCTTTTTGTGCACAATTCTAATGCTTTTTTCTCTTGGAAATGTAAATAAATTACTAAATCGTATCGGCTTTGGTTTCTTGCATCAGGAGTTGTTATTGCAATTTGGTTTTTAATACTTAAGAAACATTCCTGCAATATGTACAGTTGGTGGTTGATGAGAAACATGTGTTGTGATAGGAGTCATAATAAAGCCTTAAAGTGTGGTCTAGTGTGAAATCAGCCCCCTTGATCCTCGTGAGACGGTAAACGCAGTTGTGAGTGTAAATCTGTGCTGTGTTAGGGATTGGTCACATGACTCTCGCTGGACCTCTCAAATGCTGTATCAGTCTAATGATGCTTTGCTGCTAACAGCTTGAATACTCGACTCCTGAGTCCTGCTTTTCTCTTTCTGTAGAGCTTATATATACGTGCGCAAACGTGTGTCTGGGTGAACCCGTCAAGATCATGTCCAGGCCTATTTTCACCCTAAAACCAGAAGACAGACAATCTCGTTTAGACCATTTATGTTTTTGCATTTCGACAATTGGGAATGTTCTTATTGTAAAAAAAAAATAAGTTAATGCATTATCTTTATTTTAAGTTCTATTTATATTTTTGCATTTTGACAATTAAGAACAGCCCCCCCCCCTAATTTGTGATAGACATTTTTGCACATTTTATCACGAGAATTAAATCATCTCATAAAAAAAATTGAAAGAATTTTAATGCATTTTTCAAAAAGTATTAAAAAAAAAAAAAAAAAAATTCTGTTTTTTTTTAAATCTCATAATTAGAACCTTTTTAATTTTGTATTCTGACGACTAAGAACAATTTCCCCTAAATTTCTCCCAATTCGTGATATTAAAGACATTTTATCATCATTCTTTCAACAATAATTGTCTATTTGAAGTTGTTTTGGTTTTAAAAGTCTCATAATTCTTAATTATGATGTTTCATAATTAATATAATTTTCGTATTCTGACAAGAACAATTTTACCCAAATTTGTCAGGACATTTTCTCACTTAATTATTGAGAATGAAATGTTCTGTTTTGCTTAAAAAAAAAAAAAAAGTCGATGCATTCTTTTGAAATTAATTAAATATTAGGTTATTAAATAGCAATAATTATAATAGTAGGTACATTTTGACAAGTAGGAACAATTCTCCCCCAATCATCATAATGTACTGGAAAAATGTGTAAATTGTGAAGTACTTAATATACTATGAAATGTATTAAACTGCCTTTACGCTTTAGATGTAAAAAAATACATCTTTATACATTAAAACAATAATAACGTATTACAGTTATGTTGAAAAAAAAAAGTCTGGAAAATGTCTTACAGTAATGAGAATTTGGGGTTAAAATGTGCATAACTATCATGAAATTGTCAAATTACTATCTTTAAGTCTAATTTCCTTTGCTGTTTTGAGGTGAAATGAGGCAAACATGTTTTTTGTGGGATTCACTCATCTTGTCTGTCCCAGCGGACACTAGAGGAACGTGTTGAACTTAAACTCATCACTATGACATGTTCTAACACTAATGTTGTGCTTTTTATCCGTCAGTAGAGGTGGTCTGAGAGTGTGTGTGTGTGTAATGTTGATGTTCAGCACAGGAAACATGACAGTGTTATATTGGTATCTAAATTGAGTGTGTGTTCAATCTGCCCTCAGCAATGTACGCGTTACACTTCACGTGTACGACTAACTAACCAACCGCTGATGTAGTGTGAGACTGTTTCAGGTGCCTTCTTCTGGTTATTGCCAAATCACTGCTGGCTCATTTTAGAAGAACACAAGCGGTTAGTGATGTTCTAGACTAGTTGTTCCCCTGCACAATCTCATTAATATGTGCACTAATAAATATGTGGCAGTAACAAAACATGCCTTTCATCGGTTTTTAACCAATAACCTGTGCTATAACTAGTCATGTGATCAAATGAGTAGTTGATGTTGAAATTAAATTACAACTGCAGAATCTTTGTCCATTTCTCTATTTTATACAGCTATAAAAGCATTGTCAAAATATTTATATTAGCCGATGAACTATTCAACTGTTGATATAAGAATAAATCTCATGAAACATGTCCAAAATCAAGACATCATATACTTTTAAACATTTTGAGAACCTTTAAGTTGTTTCTGCATTATTTTCATTACATTTTCTGCCTAAATTCTTATGAGTTAAATGTTCTCTTATTTAAAAGAAAAAGTTTAAATGTTAAAGTACCTATATACCATGATACTAATTTAAATGAAAAGTAAAAATAAGACATTTACTTAAGCTTAAGTTTTTTTGCAGTGACATTTGAATTTTCTCCATGAATTCTAATGAGAAATAAATGTTTTCATTTGTAAAAAAAATAATAAAATGTGGATGCATTCTTTTGACAATAACAAAATTATTGGAATTATATAGTATAATTTTTTTTTAAATTAATTTGTTAATTACTTGTGCAATGTTGTCTAAATCAGCTGAAAACATGTAGCACTAAAACTTTCTAAACCAAATCAGAACACAAGACACTTTATGAAGTAGAGTGTTAATATTAATGAAACACAATATTACATGTTCAATATTCATCGAAATCAGACAGGTCTGATTCTGATGGACTTTATGATCTCAACCAGTTCAAAGTATCCGGACGAATAGTTATGTCAGGATTTCCTCAACATCCCAGTCCAAAGCCAATGTCTCTCAGGCTCTTTTGCCGTTAGGACTTCCCAGCCTTCTTTTCACGCTTCTTCCTCGTGTAGTGAAAACTCTTCAGTGGATTTCTGCCTCTGAAATTCTTCTGCAAACACGACAAATGAAAACAGCATTCATACAGAGCACATTAGGGGTGTAACGATTCATCGATATATCGATACAATGTATGACGATACGATGCATCGATGCCACGCGTAAAATATCGATATCTGTAGTATAAAAAGGCACCTTTATTTTGGCACTGTCCACATTTTCACATAATGTCCGTCTATGCATTACCACCAAGTTAATAAAAATGTAGATGGTTGTTTAAAAAAGGTATATAATATTGATATATCGATCGATATACTCCTGAATCGAATCGAATAATTTTTTAAGGTATCGGAAAATATCGTATCGCTGGGTATGAGAATCGATATCGTATCGAATCGTGACGAACCATCCGATTTACACCCCTACGCATTACAGGATCTGTTTTTACACACAATTCAAGTCCTGTCAACTACCGGTCATTATCATTAACTAAAATCAGATTTAATCTATATATGCAAAAACAGAGAACTTGTTTTTACTGTGTAAGTTAGTTGTGTTTTTTAACTTAATTAAAATAACCAAACTGCAGTTTGATTGAGATTAATTGGAACGCACAATGAAAAAACATCTGTTTTCACAAATGAACTATTCATATATCTTTGCTTAAATCGAAGTAATAAAATAAAAAAATACTACATGAACACATTTCATAAAATAATATTAATGACAAATTACTAAACCTTTAACTAAGATTAAACCGAAAACAGACATTTTTTTATCAAATTCAAAATAATAGTACATCAATAATACTATTAAAAATCACTGCTGCCTAAACAATATGGCATTATTGCATCAATATGTAGATAAAACAGTGAGCGAAAGTGATTTGTATTCTCATCTATAAAAAAAAAAATATAATAAAAAAGACTTAATAGAAATTAAGCGGAAATAAAATATTATATTAAAAGCTTAAAAGATATTTAAATAATAATTATAAGTACTAAAATGACTAAAGAATAAATAAATATGCATGAGTTAAATATAAATATATAACAAGAGAGCTTAACTAAAATAAAAACTGAAAATACAAAAATTACACAATTAAGTCCAAAGCTATTAACTAATGTGCCATTATTATATAAATATGTAGATATAACTTATGTTAGTACACCGTTCAAATACACAAAGGATCTGTATTCTCACTTTAAAGCTGCTCAGCATCACGCCGCCTGCTTTATTCTTCTTCTTCTTCCGTTGTTTCAGAGGATTGACGAGACTTTTCAGCGCCATCGGGACTGAAACGGACATGAAAATCTGTTTTGATGATCTATACGTCTCTGTATCATATATACAGATCAATAAAAAGCGATGAACTGTTACCCAGGTAATCGGGCACGTTTTTCAGGTGAGGTTTGATGACGGCGGGATGAAGGTCTTTGTCGTGTCGCAGCAGCTGCAGGTCTCTGGGATTGTCTTCAAAGTACGTCTGTCACACATCAAATCAATGACAACCAATCATTGGACATTAGAGATGAACTGCTTAACACGAAGCGATGACGAACCTTGAGTTTCTCTGAATTGAGCAGCTCCTGTTTGATCTCCTTCAGTCTGGCCTCCTTCACTGCCTGCTTCGTCACCGATCTCATGGCATCCTGGGTAAAGTAAAGCACAAAAGAGACTCCTCAGGTGAACCCAGCCACAAACAGAGTGGGAAGTGATGCCTCTGGGGCAGCAGGGTGTTTTACACCACAGACGGTGCTGCGCGAGGACACGCTTTTAAAACAACTGGTGTAAATTAGATATCTGTTTTCCCGACAGTGTAATCTGTATCTGAATCCAAAATATATATATTGACTCGATTGGGAAAATCAGGTATTTGGGCAGTAGGATTATAAAAATATGTCCATTTTGTACTTTTTTACTTAAACATAAAAAATCCGTACGAGTAAAATTGAAAAAGGTACTTCACTTCTGGAGTAATATTTTATTAAAACACTGTCATGTGTGCTGTCTGAAAACAGAAGAGGAAAAATGTATTTGCTTGTAATTCATTATAATAATATTATAATTTTGTATCTTAAATAGCGCATGTAAAGTTGCTACTACATACATCTTTCAGATGAAAACATATTTGAGGTTGATGAATGATAGGTGAGCGTTTGGATTAATTACCACAAGACAGCCGCATCCAAACTGCGTGCGATAGTTCGAAAGTTTCGCCCCCTTATTCGGCTTTACATAATATATGTGTGTGTAGACCCAGCAATTTGAGAATAGATTGCGTATATTTCTTATATATAAATACACACATGGATGCATATATTTATAAAAAATGTTATGTGCATATATTAAATATATAATATGAATTATATGAATATAAATATATACATGTAAATACTTTCAATATATAATGTATGTCTGTGTAATTATATATACACATACTAAATATAAACAGTAAACGCACATATTTAATGTAAATAAAACTTTTATTTTGGATGCGATTAATCACGATTAATCGTTTGACAGCACTAATCTTAAAACGTACACAATTCTTTTGCCAATATTGCCTAAAATAAAATAATTGAAAAGATATTCAAAGGGCCCATATTCTACACAATACAAGCATTCTATTTACAATAATTATTAGGTTTATAATATTAGGTTTTTAACGACATGGGCAGGCATAATTGAGCTTCCTGTGACCATGTTAAAATAAACCTCCTCTAAAACCTGTGACCGTTACCTCCAGTAAGAGCGTTATCAACCTCCGTGAGCGTGGGGATTTCTGTATGGGATATGAAGGACAGCGCGGTCCCGGGATTATCCGCACGAGCCGTTCTGAAGAAAAAAATCAGTATTCTTATTAACAAACTTCAAAATCATTTTTCATTCATTTAAATAGAGCTGAAAATAATACAAAATATAAATATTAGATGAAAAGCTAAATTAAATTTAGACAAATTTTGAATAATAATTTAGAAATTGAAGTTGAAACACTAAAATTACACAAAATGACCAAATAAATTAGACCGATATATAAATGAAAACTGAAAATAGAAACATTATACAATTAAGCCCAACTCTATTAACCAATAAGACATTACACAACCAATTTCACATAGACTCATTGTGAAAAAGGCCCAGCAGAGGCTGTTCTTCCTTCGCCAGCTGAGGAAGTTCAACCTGCCACAGGAGCTGCTGAAACAGTTCTACTCTGCCATCATTGAATCCGTCCTCTGCACATCAATAACTGTCTGGTTCAGCTCAGCTACCAAATCTGACCTCAGAAGACTACGGAGGGTAGTCCGGACTGCTGAGCGAGTCATTGGTACAACCCTCCCCACTCTCCAAGAACTGTACTTATCCAGAGTGAGCAAAAGGGCTGCCAAAATCACTCTGGACCCCTCACATCCAGCACACTCCCTCTTTGAACTGTTACCGTCTGGTCGACGCTACAGAGCTCTGAGCACCAGAACGACCAGACACAGGAACAGTTTCTTCCCTCAGGCAATCCATCTCATGAACACTTGACAATAATTATGATACACACACTATTTATACACTTATTTATCTAACACACATACGTAGTCTACACTTCAATTGCACATAATATACATGTTCATACAAAGCTGTCCATTGTTATATACCTGTACATATATTGTTATTCCTTATTTACTTGTTCTTTTTATTATCGGTGTGTTTTTGTTCTGTCACTGTCATTCTGTTGCACAGCGGTAGCTTCTGTCACTAAAACAAATCCCTCGTATGTGAACATACCTGGCAATAAAGCTCATTCTGATTCCTATTTCAATATGAAGATGAACGAGAGCAAAACTGTTTTTACACTGCTGAAATAAATGAACAACTTGAAGTACTAAAACTGAAATAAATTAAAGCTATAAAGACTGATAAAATGACAAAAAGCACACAAAACTACTAAAAGTTCAACTTAACCCTCAAAAAGCATTCATGTCCATTTTGACCCAGAAGAGATACATAAACATTTCTAAAAACTGCATAGTTTTTAGTAAGGGAACGAAGCTATGCAAGTGCTTCAAGACGGTCAAAATACATATTACTTTTTCAGATTTTTTACAATTATTTTTTAAGAGTTATAATCATTTAAAAGGAAATATTTTGCGTTTGAGTCCATTTGGATGTCCATTAGGTGTCAAACATTTTTCTTAAATTATCTGTGAAGTTATATAAAAGTGTCAAATATATTAATCCTTTTCAACAAATCTCACACTTTTGGGACTGAATTTTGTTGATAAACATGAATATGCATGCCTGCTGACAAACCACTGCAGCATCAAACATGCATTACTTTCATCTGAAAGTGAACGTGTTTGCAAGTAAACAGAATTTATTTTGTTTAAAAACTTTACTGTGTATTATTTATGTTGATTTGTATAATTATGTAGGTTTCATAAATTTAGACTTTGAGCGATCAATGAGTTTTAAAGTTAATGGAATTTAACTAAATTCCATTCATTCCAAAGGGGTTAATTCTGGTAATTCTCACATTATATGTTCTTATACATTTTTTAAATCATATTCAAATAAGATTTCTCAACCATAGTGGGAAAAAAAGGTGAAAATCATATAGAGATTTTGTATGCATTATGAGGGTTAAAATGAAAATATAAAAATAAAAGCCAATTCAACATAAATAACTGCTATAATAATAGAGTATACAGTAATAATTCTGCGCACACCTGCCGACGCGGTGGATGTAGGAATCAACTGAAGTGGGAAAATCAAAGTTGATCACATTAGACACGTTGTGGAAATCGATTCCTCTGGAAACGCCATATTCCTTGTCTTTTCCTCTGAGGGGACGAAACGAAAATCAGTATAAGTATTTAATACAGACATCATTTCAAGAAATCATAATTAATGCTCAAATGTTTTATTTGATTTACTCTTACTTCTTTTTCTTCTTTCCTTTCTCCTGTGTTTTCTGGGAACGTCCTGCGGGATTCTCCAGGCCCTGTTCGTCTGTGGCGATGATGTAATTGTAGAAGCCTTGATTAAACTGAGTGATAATGTGACACCTGAAAAACAAAATTAAATTCATTTAAGGGCATTACATGAAACAAGAAAACTGTATTCGCAACACATGTAACATCTGCAATGTGATAGATTTATACAATTATACATATTGCTGGTTAATATTATTTTTATTAAACCTCATGGCCTTGGTTACATCAGCAGGAGAGAAAAAGTTGATTCAGAGGGGATTATAAATATGACCTTTTGTGAAATATTATTAAAATAAACACTAACTTTACCTTTACAATAATCTGCATAGATAAATTGTTCATGATAAGAGCAGTGCAGACTTATTTTATATACTATTATAGTTTTTATTAGTGCTGTCAAACAAATAATCCCATCCAAAATAAAAGTTTTTGTTTACATAATGTGTTTGTACTGTGTATATATTTTTTTGTATATAAAATACAAACACATGCAAGTATATATATATATATATAAAATAAAATAAAAATATATAATTTTATATACACATGAAAATATTTTCTAAATTTTGTGAATGTGTATATTTATACATAACTAACAGTACACACATACATAAATTATGTAAACAAAAACTTTATTTTGCATGCGTTTAAACGTTCGACAGCACTAGGAAAACACTCGACGGGAGGAAAGCACTTAACGAGAAACTGCGCATTGCGTTCATATTCTGCTGTTCTGTGGCCACGGATTTGTGGGTCTTGTTTTCTCCTACAGATGACTTGCAGGACCCTGTATATGAAATTATATTAAATTAGTTTAATCGTTAAACCACCACAGCGTCTTGTCTCCACTGGCAACGCACATGATTCGTGTCGAATGCAAGTGACGTCACAGGTAGCGGAAAATGCAAGCAGCGATCGCAAGTGACATTGTATTTTAGTTTATTTTTCTTGTCTTCACCACCTGACTACTGTTGTAAAATGTTGAGAGATTCAAACTAAAAATGATCAATAAATAGAACAAAATAAAAAAAGACTGTAAGTGGAAGGGCAAGTGTCTGAGTGCAAGTGCAAGTCTGCAGCCAGACCCTATCGGCAGCTTTAAGGAAGTAAACAGCGTGACTATTGATTTCTACTCTCCTCCCTCACCTGGAGTGAATGGGCAGCTCAGAGTTCAGGACACAAGCAGGGATGCTGAACTGCTCCAGAAACAGCTTGAGCCGGTAACAGCGTTCCACGTCGCTGACGAATACGAGGGACTTCCCTTGAACCAGGCCGAGCTTCAGGAGGGTGTAGATGAGCAGGAACTTGTCCTCCTCCTCACATTGGACACTGTACTGCTGGAGCTGAGAGCTGTCTGGCAGCTGAGAGCCCTGGAGCTTCAGCGTCACCTGTGACACACAGACAGAGGAAAAGCGTCAGATCCAGCCAAACACACACGAGCTGCTGGCGCTGACGCTGCTGCACTCACAGGATTGTGGAGGACCAGCTCCTTCAGCGCCTGGACGTCATCATTCAGCGTCGCTGACATGAGGAACGCCTGGTAGATCTTGGGCAAGTGACTGCAGAGGAGAACACAGACAAATGAGACGCTGGACCACAAAACTTGTGTCTTAAGTAGCACGAGTATATTTGTAGCAATAGCCAACAATACAATGTAGGGTCAAAATTATCAATTTGTCTTCAATTTTTCTAACATAAATATGATATTAAGTAAAGATCATGTTCCATGAAGATAATTTCCTACCGTAAATATATCAAAACTTCATTTTTGATAAGTAATATGCATTGCTAAGAATTTCATTTGGACAACTTTAAAGGCGATTTTCTCAATATTGAAATTTGTTTTGCACCCTCAGATTCCAGATTTACAAATAATTGTATCTCGGCCAAGTCCACTTCCAGAATAGAAATGTCCTGATAATTCACTCACCCCCGTGTCATCCAAGATGTTCATGTCTTTCTTTCTTCAGTCGCAAAGAAATTAAGTTTTTTGAGGAAAACATTCCAGGATTTTTCTCCATATAGTGGACTTCAATGTTGGCCAACGATTTCAAGGTCAAAAATGCAGCTTCAAAGCCCTCTACACGATCTCAGCCGAGGAATAGTCTTATCTAGCGAAACGATCGGCCATTCTCCTGAAAAAAATTATATTTATACACACTTCAACCACAATTGCTCGGCTAGTATTAGCTCTGCGATGTGCATGCGTGTCTTTATTAGGTTATTGGAAAGGTCAGACGTCACGTAGGCGGAAGTACCGACCCAGTGTTTACAAAGCAAACACGCAAAGAAAAAAGGTAAAACAACAATGTCGGATGATTTTAAAGTTGGAGGAGAAAATGAGATGGAGTTTGAAGTACAAAGACAAAGAACTAACTGCGTGTGACCTTTCCAACACGATTACGTAATGTGTGAAGACGTGCACACCACAGAGCTAGAGCAAGCCGAGCATTTGTGGTTAAAAAGTATAATTTAAATAGAATTATATATAAATAGAAATGTTTTCACTAAATGACCGATCATTTCGCTAGAGCCCTTTGAAGCTGCATTAAAAACATCCTTTTTGACCTTGAAATCGTTGGCCACCATTGAAGTCCACTATATGGAAAAATGAAATCATGGAATGTTTTCCTCAAAAACCTTAATTTCTTTTCGACTGAAGAAAGAAAGACATGAACATCTTGGATGACACGGGGGTGAGTAAATGATCAGGAAATTCTTATTCTGGAAGACATGCATCACTCGCCGTTTTAATGAAAACGCGTACCAAAGCAGGCTTTTCAGGTCCGCTTCAAACCCAAACGAGAAGACAAGATCAGCCTCGTCGATGACCAGCATCTCTAATGAAGACTGAAGCTGCAGGTTCTGGGCGTTAATGTGGGCTTGAACACGGGACGGTGTGCTCACCACAATGTCCGGCTTCTCCATTAAAATCGGCCTGAGAAAGAAACAATTGAAACAAATATTTCATTGCAATATTTAAAAACAAAACTAATAAAAATGACAAAAGCACATAACAAAATGACTAAAACTTTAAAAAAAAAAAAATAAGCCCAATTCAAAATATTAATAAAAAATATAATAGTATATAAATAATACTACAACAAAAAATGTGAACCTCTCAAATAGTCAAATTTAACATAAATAGTACAAAATAAAACAACTAAAAATGAAGGCAGTCAAATTTAACATAAATAGTATTAAAAAACAAAACCTAATAAAAATGACAAAGGCACATAACAAAATTATTAAAACTTTAACTGAAATTAAAATAAAATATAAAAATTAGGTTTAAAAATTAAACCTAATTCAAAATATTAATAAAAACTATAATAATATGAATAATTCTAAAAATAAAAATTTGAACCCTCAAACTAGTCATATTTAACATTTTAATTTTTTACAAAAAAAACGTAATAAAAATGACAAAAACACATCATAAATTCACTCAAATTAAAAATTAAAACATAAAAATTAAACCTAATTCAAAATATTACTAAAAACTACAACAGTATATTTATAATATTAAATTAAACATATTGAATCTCCCAGGCTTCAACGGTTGTTTTTATGAAATAATAGTTCATTTGATTAATAAAACACTCATTCTTAAATCATTTCAGAGCAAATGCATACATTTCAAGACACATGTAAGCAAAACTTATTTTAGGTCATTATATACCGTAGATCTAATTCCTTTAGCCTTTTTAATTGTATTTTTATTTGTTTGCTGTAGTACTGACTTCTGTGCCGATATATCCGCTTTCCCGGAGATGTCGGCCACTCGTACGTCTCTGCCGCAGAACGCAGTGAGCTGTCGGATCATGGCTTGCACCTGCTGGCCCAGTTCTTTGGTCGGGACCAGGACTAGAGCTCTGACGGCCTGCTCACGTACAGTCTGGACACATCAGCGGCAACAATAAACTGTATGTTATATTATGAACGGACTCCTCTGTCATTGAAACCCAAGTTAGAATAACTCAAAGCCAAGTGTCACCTGTTTGGATGTGAGGATTCTTTGGATGAGTGGGATCGCGTAGGCTGCGGTTTTTCCTGATCCGGTTCGAGCTCGGGCCAGCAGATCTTTGCCCTCGAGCGCCAGCGGGATGGCTTTCTCCTGGATGAGGGTGGGCTGAGACCAGCCTAAATCCGCCAGAGCCTGAGAAACAAACACACACAGCTTCAGATCCCAGTCACTAGTGGACAGCACTAATAAATACAGCAGAAAAGTGTTGTTATTTTGTGATATCAACATGCAGCGACAGAAATCGTGTGAAGCACATTTGAAATTCAGTTTTTACAAATGTATTTATTTTATTTACATATATGCAGAAAGAGAGAAATTGAACAATCTTATTTTCTTTTTTTCCAAAATATATTTATACTTGTGTAAAATTATTTAAAATAATTAAAATTGTAATGTATTAGAATTAATTATATAAATTATATTTAGATATATATACACAATTTTAATTAACTAATATGTAATCAATATTTCGCAACTTTTCATTTTTAAATCATGTGCGCAAACTATTTTTTTTTACATATAAAATATATATAGTGTGTGTGCATGTAAATAAACACTTTTATTTTGTTAATTATTTAAGTGTACATATGTAAATTATTTCGTTTTATTTAAATTCATCAATGCAAATGTGTATATTTGTAAATAATACATTCATACAAACACACACACACACACACACACACACACACACACACACGTGTGTGTGTGTGTGTGTGTGTGTGTGTGTGTGTCACACTCAACAGTTGTCAGTCATTATCAGTTGTGTTATAGCAAATTATCATAGTTTTACTGTATTAACAACAGTATTTGGTCAGGAACTAGTAACCATATAACTAAATACAGTTATACAAGAAATGTATTTATGGAAAATCTGTTGACAGAAATAATAAAACATAGAATAAATATAGACAGAACAAAAATAATACAATATTTAAGTATTCAACGAGAAATATGTCGTGTTTTCTATTTCAGAAATGACCGTGCTCATGTTAGCATGTAAACATAATGTTGATCCAGAAACGAACTACATTAAAACTGCACAAAACAAACAGTTAATATCCTGGTGTCAAGCATTTCGAGGTAGACATACATAATATTAATAGCACGACTGTATATTTTACCTTTAACAGCCGATCATCTAAGCCCATCTCATGAAAGTGCAGCGTATCCTCCTCCATCTTCACACGTGTGTTTGCGGCGCACGCACAGACGAGCGAGAGGTTAAACCCCGCTGCGCCTCAGCGCCACCCGCGGTACTGGAGGAGAACTGCAGGTCAAACCACACGACGTCGCTTTCATACAAATACGACCGCCTATGAAGAATAACAAAGTCTGGAAAACAATTCAAGAATGTTTAAGTCACATTTAATGTTTTTGTTCGGTCTTTCGTGTTATATTTACAGCCAAAGGCGGTTTAAGGCGTTCCACCTGCAGTTACTCTGACTGACCGCTTGATGCCGCTGATGCGAAACGCCCGTCGCCCTTTTGACGAACCGACAGAAGACAAACAAAAGCATCAGCGTGGAGGAAAACCAGAGCACGGACACAAAATACTAGTAAGTTTCACCGCTTAAATGTCTCAGGTTATTGATCAACACCTCTCCTAATAGATTAGTCCTAAATTAAGATCTGTGGGTACGGGAAAACTGCATTAAACTGCCGTCACTGTAACGCCGATGCAGAAGTATATACTTCACATGCTGCTGTTGACCTACACAACAGGCAGACTTAATAATTTCATATATTTAATTCGTGCATTTCTATTGTGTATGCATGTGTCCCAAAGCACTCAGTATCCTTTCTTCTGCATGCAAAGGAGAAAAGAGAATGGAGACACAGGTATAGCTATACGAGGAGATTTCGATACACTCCCTGGTTGATTCTTGTGTAAACACGGACTGATTCTGTGTTCAGATGAGGCACCGGGTGTTCACCGGGGTGGTCACACAGATGCAGGAGCATCATGGGATTGTGGATCAGGAGGTTCATTTTCCAGTGAGGTTTGTGTGTTTGGTTTATTCTCAACAGTGTTGAGGGGAAACTAGTTACATGGAACTAAATTACGCAATTTCATTACAAAATCAGGTTGCACTTTATGTTAAGGTGTCCTTGTTACAGTGTAATTATACATTTAAGTACCCAATAATATTACATGTACTTACTATATGGTTAGTTTTAAGATTGGGGTTTGGTTTAGGGTTACTTGCATGCAATTCTGCATAATTTCTAATAGTAAGTACATGTAACGTATAACAAGGACACCTTAAAATAAAGTGTTACCCAAAATAAATGTAATTATAATCAGTTACTGTTTAAAGGAAGTCATTAAATTACAGTTACTTATGAAACTGTTAAGCATTACGAAGAGGGTAAAATCAGATTTTTTCACCCACACCCACATAATGATTGCTTTCCTAAACTGCAGTGACTGCTCTAAAATATGAGACACCAATGTTTCAGCAGTTTAGGACACGCGCTTAGTCGATAACTCTTTTATTTACTATTTGGATTTATGCATATGCTTTATTTTTTAAGATGAACTGTTAAGGCATTGTTAGAGGCCAGTGTTTTCTGTCAAAGCTATGCAAAGATTTGATTTCAAAAACCGTATAATAGCTACTAAACTGTTTCTTGTTATGGTTTTAAATCTGTATTAACCTCAGAATGACCTCAAATTATGTCTTATTTTGTGGTGGCTGTGCTTTAAAATGTATTTATTATAATCTTAATTCAAGTGATGGACTAATCAGTGTTGAGTACTGTAAAATGAACCCTGCCTGGTTTATATGAAAATGATTAACAGTTGAACACATTAGAAATTTAGACAATTAATCAAATGCAATCATTTATTAAGTAATGAAAACATTTTTTAGATAGGGCAACCTGTAATCTTTAACCGATTGCATTTCCAAAGTAACCTTGGCAGCATCATGTGAATCATAACCTGAGTGTGAGGTTGATGTGATGATGTGAGGTCTGAGGCTCAGGAGGGCTTGTGGTTTGTGCCGCAGTGTTGTGGTGGGTCGTGTGCCGCTGGTGGGAGAAAAGGTGTTGGTGAAAGCGGTCCAGGACCCCCTGAAGCCCATCAGCTGGACGGCACAGAAAGTTCAGACGCTGAACGGACAGGTTGGCAGGAAAGGTTTTGGGCTAATATTTCAATAATGTTCGCTATATAAGGTCGCTATATAATAGAAATGCAAAGTTTGTAAAATAAAAGCAAATTTTTGTGTGCATCTTAGTGTATTTGCATTAGCACTAATACGTGTTTGTACAGTAAATAATGAAAGTAATACTTTCTTGTATTTTCTCTTTTTTCATGATTTGGATAGAAGTGCACTTTGACGTTTTTTGGTTTAAAGCGCAGAAATCTGAATGTCCAGAATTGAAAACATCAATCTTATGTTTGATTGTGTTTTAAAATGTCATTTATTTCTGTTATGTCAAAGCTGAGTTTTCAACATTATTACTCCAGGCTTCAGTGTCACATGATCCTGAAATGTCTGATTATTATCAATGTTGAAAAATCTGTTTTGCAGCTTCGTATTTTTGTGGAAACTGTAATAAAATGTTTCAGGATTCTTTGATGAAGAGGAAGTTTAAAAACAGCGTTTATTTGAAATAGAAATCTTTTGTAACATTATTAATGTCTTTACTGTCACTTTTGATCAGTTGAATGCATCCTTGATGAATAAAAATTCATTTATTTTAATATAATCTCAGTGATCCTAAATGGTAGTGTACATGAAACTGTGCACATATGTTGACTCTTTTATGAAAGATATTACAAAACAGTGAAAGGTTACATTTTCCTTAATTATAAATAATGATTTATTTATTAACATTTATATGAATCATGTATTTGTGTTCAGAGAAGATGATAGTTCTTGGAGGTTAAAATGAAATAAATTTTGAATCTAAAAAATGTAAATGTTTGGTTTTAAGATGCTGCATATTTAATGACTTGAGATTATAATGAGCATGTTATTTTTTATACTTGTTTCTTTCTGTCAGCCCTTCAAGTCTCCTCCTCCGCTGCTGCCCTCCATGTCATCCAATCCGAAGCCTGGCAGTTTAGGGACCAAACCGCAACCTCTGCTGAAATCTCCCAAAATACCACCGCTGATTCCCAGCATGCAGCCAAATCCTGGTACATGATGCAGTGTTGATATCATTAACTAAAACTGTTTGGAAACTTTTTATTTAGAATAATAGAATAGGCTCTATTCTGCTCACCAAGGCTGCATTTATTTGATCAGTAAAAACGTAAAAATTGTGAAATATTTGTACAATTTAAAATAACAGTTTTCTGTTTGAATACAAGTTAAAATGTAATCATTTGCTGTAATCAAATCTGAATTTTCAGCTTCATTGCTCCAGTCTTCAGTGTCACATTTAGAATGATATCTGATATTAGCGGTCGTGTAAATCGGTCTGATATGTGACAGGTGGCATGATGCAGATGTCCCATCACCAGCAGATGTCCTGGAACGGTCCGTTTGACGGTTGGGGTGGAGGACGGAAGAGACACGCTGAGGTCATGGGAGGACGTAGAGGTGGACGCTGGTGAGTCACAATGCAGTGGATACTGTGTACTGCATACTGTGCATTGTATACTGTGTACTGCATACTGTGCATTGTATACTGTGTACTGCATACTGTGCATTGTATACTGTGTACTGCATACTGTGCATTGTATACTGTGTACTGCATGCTATTAAAAAGAAATCCAGTATGAAGTGATTAAATGCTTTTCAACAGCTTTATGCTACATTGCGCTACATTTCACAGTACACTGTAAGTTGGCTCCAAATCTCAGGTGAAAAACATTTTTTACCTTCCTCTACAATATTGTGGATTACTCCGTAAATGTTAATCCATGTCATTTAATATTTTGCCTTTTATCATTATTTGTTTGTCATAGACATTAAAATGAGAATTTAGCATTTTTTATTTAAGTTAGCATAGAACAGTCTGATTAAATAAGGCAGAATTGAGGTTGATGATGCGTCTGTATCATTTGTTATACTCTATGTAAGGTTAAGTTGAGTGCAATGCATTGTGAAAATTGTATAAATATTATTGCAATTTAAAAACACTTTCTTTGTATATTTATTGTAAAATGTAATTTATTGCTGTGATCAAAGCTGAATTTTCAGCATCATTACTCCAGTCTTCAGTGTCACATGATCCTTCAGAAATCATTCTAATATGCTGATTTGCTGCTCAAGAAACATTTATTATAATTATCAATATTAAAAACTGTTTATGGAAACCGTGATACATTTTCTCTTTCAGGAATTTTTGATTCATATAAATTTCAAAAGAACAGCATTAATTTTAAATAGAATCTTTTGTAAGTTGATAAATGTGTTTTCTGTCACATTTGATGAATTTGATGCTCTCTCTCTGAATAAAAGTATTGATTTCTTTCTAAAAGTTTTCAAGAGCATTACAGTCTGATTTGTTTCAGCACCTCATTCTGTTGTTATTTTGTGTGCGTGTCCTTGAAGACTGTCCTGTTTTTAACGCGCTGACGCGTGTCCTTGTTGCTCTTTGTGGCGTGACTCAGGGAGGACATCGGCGGAGGGCCGTGGGGAGGAGACGCCATGCACCAAAAACGAAAAAGATGGAGGGCCGCCTCAGAGGAGGAAGCGCCCAAAAAGAGCAGCTCCATGTCCACACACAGCACTCCGTTGTTCTCCTGCTTCTCCAGGAACACGTAAGTCGGTCAGAAACAACACGCGGGACGTTCTGATGAAGCGTAAACTCAAGTCGAGTCAGGCTGAGCTTTATTGTCATGCTGCTATATAGTGGAACACAGTGTTGTGTCTCGCAGGACCACGGTGCTACATACTAGATAAACCTAAATCTAAACATGCAACGATAGAAGTACAAGAAAAACTATTCTAGACCTATACGACAGTTAACCCTCTGAGTATAGTTGACTAAACATACACATAATCTAAGACTGTACAAGAACTTTACATAAATACTGTACATGGAATTGTGCAAAAGAGATATTTTGGGGGAAGCAGCGCATAATGCAAGATGATTTGTAGTGCAATGCACAATATATTATCATATTGAGTCTTTGTAGCAGGGAGTGTTTATAAAACGTGTCTAATGTACATACAGTGAAAACGAGTCAGGTGGTTTGTACAGCCCACTCGGTATAGCTCACTTGTTTGTACAGCCCACTTCAGTAATTTCACTATGAATATATCATTATTTGTGCCATTCATTGCTATGGCGCAAATAACGCTTCCTTTATAATCAATCAAAAAGCCGTCACTCAGTTCATTGCGATTATCAAATAAATTCTCTACGCTGCACAATGAATCTCTTATTTATATCGCGTCTACAGTTATAATGAATGACTCGTGATGAACACAACACCTGAACAAAAACTCCAGCGATTTGAGCGCTGAGAGAATTCTGACTTAAACGCTAATTCTATCTGATAACAGGCAGAAAATATCAAATAAGCAGATATGTTTGTTATAAACATTGCTCAATGCTGCTAATAAATAGAAGGGATCTAGAGCGCAAATCATAGTTTGCCGGATAGTTTGCCAAATCTGCAATGAAAGGCCATTATTACAGCTTTAACTGAAGGTGCATTCGTTTGAGGGTGTTTCGCACCCCGTAGAACCGGGCCTGGGGAGGGGGGAGGTGATCATGGTTTCTGGAGGAAGGATGAGGTGGATGAGGTTTCAGAGGAGGACGGGGAGATTTGACTTGAGGGCTCTCTATGGGGTGTGCGATATTAACAAAAAATATCTTGGTTTTATCGATAACAATAATTAGACAATATTTAGCGGAGTGTGTTATTGTGCTGGTATTTGTTATGCTCTTCATATTCTGTGGTGGGCAGTTCACACTGATAGAAATTATTCTTTTCCAATAAGTTTAAATAGATTTTTACTTTTTATGGGCATTTTTTTATCTTTATAAAACAATTTTTTCTAAAAGTGTGCATTATCTTTTGAGTCAAATTCTTACATTTAATCAGTGAATTATAACAATAACACATTTGGGCTGTTACCAAGCAAATTAAATCATTATCAACTAAATTGAATCTTTGCGATGCAGAGGAAACACAAAGCTGCATCTGAAGTGGCGTTTAGATGTTTTACACACTGTTTAATGCAGGACGTGAATGCTTTAACCAGACATTACAAATGCATTAATAATGTTTGGATATATGAATCATAAAATGTTGAATACTGATATTTAACATTATTTAAATAATAAAAGAGACTGTAAATGTGAAACTAAAACCGCCAGTAGGTGGCAGCAAGTGAGGGTTAATAAGAGAGTCATTGTGATTGAACCGAATCATTTAAACTGTTGATTCATTCAGGAACGAAACAACGAGACCCAAAACTACGGAAGTCATATGTAGGAAAAAAAATAACAATACGCAGTGACGGTTTCACAATTCGTCCCCGGTTTATTGTATTGTTGTATTCCACCTCGTACAATGGATAGAGAATCACTTAAGATAATTTGATGTAGGCCTGTTCCATATAATAATATACAAAATGATTCGTTAACACGTAGGCTTCCTAGGAGCTTGCTGTTCTTCTAAAATGAATCCGAGAGTACAGTTTACAAACCCGTGGGAACGGATTGTGAAAGCGTGCGCACGGATTATGAATTTGTGGGTACAGATTTAGAAACCAAAGGTACGGTTTACTAAATCTGAGCGCACGGATTGGAAATTCGTGGGTATGTTTTATTAATCCGTGAGCACGATTTGTTAAACCGAGGGAACAGTTTAAGAATTCGTGAGTACGGTTTATAAACTAAGGGAACGAACTGCAAAACCGTCGCCACGGATTGACTTCCCGGGCTCCGTACAAAACAGCGTTCTGGCTGTGTTTGGAATCATTAGGGTTATATTATATATATGATATTGATAAACTATATGAAATTATATAAATATATACATTTTTGTCTCCATATTTTGTGAGCATTCTAAATGCATTTTATTAGACTGAATCGTGCAGTGAAAGAACACACTCTCGCACTAGTCTAGACCTCATGTAATGTATGAGTGCACTCTGTAGGGGGGTTTTGAGTGGTTTTTGCAATATACTTGATAATATCAAATCGCACATTGATAAAACAACAATTACCCCTATTTATTACACCCCTAGGGCTCTCACATCCTGGGGGACATTGTCTCATTGTGATTTCCTCTTGATTCTTTCAGCCAGGCCTGTGATTATCTGGAGCTTCAGCGGCGGTACCCACACCTGCACCTGCCCTTCAACCTCTTCCACCTCCAGCAGTCCTGGACCGAGAGTTTCCCGCTCGACCAGCCTCTTCCTCTGAGAGGACCGTGTCACTTTCACGTGGGATCAAACCAGCCGGAGAGTCAAGCAGATGTTTGTGAGTCCACAGATGAGGCTTTCACTGTTAGGGTACGCGTGCCGCTCTTTCGACAGATCGTGTGACCATGCAAGGCTCGGATTCTCAAGAATGGTTGTGTTCTCTCCACAGGTTCTGTTGTTTTCTATGCCGTGCCTTGAGGACTTGTACTCGCAGTGTTGTAATCTCTCAAAGGACGGTCAGACGCAGGAGGAGGCCGTACATCCCACTACACTTCTCAAAGTAAGAACATTCAGTCCTCAACATCTCTGAAATCACACAATACAAGTTCCAGAACTGGGCTTTTACTACTGCGATGCCCCAAAAAACCTTTTAGTCAACAATTCTTAAAGTTTCTCCACTAAAAACCTTGGAATGATTACATGGAAAAATGGGTATTTAAGGTTTTATTTTAGTTTTTTAATGAAATGATACTCTAAATAAGAAACTATAATAGATGACAGCAGTTCACTTAGGGATGGGCGATATATCTCATGCGATATGCATGCGCATCTCGTCAGTAAAGCCGGTTCCTTGATTAGCGCTAAATCTCCATCACTGTTTTCAAATGGAGCGGTATTTAATACACGGAGCCGTAAATCACTGACAAGCTACGCAATATCGCGTTCATATCGAAGGTGATATATCAGTCGATATATGCGTAGCTTGTCTGTGAACTACGGCTCCGTGTATTAAATACCGCTCCATTTGAAAACAGGTGATGGAGATTTAGCGCTAATCAAGGAACCGGCTTTACTGACGAGATGCGCATGCATATCGCATGCAATATATCGCCCATCCCTAAGTTCACTGTTAATGATTGAGTCATTTATTGATCCGATTCATTCAGCCGGCTGATTCATTCAAAAACTGAATCACTGACTCACTCCGTTAGTTCAGAAGCAGCAGATGCATTCAGTAACGCTTACTTTATCAAACCAGTAAAGATTATAAAGATATACTGAAATGCCCTTTTCTTGCTAAAAAGTCTAAACTATCAATCAGATGACAGAAAGCATGGAGAAGATTGTGTGTTTATCATTTAGAGGTAGGGATGAATATTATCAGTACTTTTTGTTTTATATACATGCATATATATTGACACACATCGGATTTTCTCCCAGCTGTTCAAGACATAAACCGTGTTTATGTAGCTCCTCCACGTGAACGCGATTTCTCTTTTGAATTGCGAATAGCAAAATTGCATCATAGATGAATGTTCTAATATTATTGCAGAATATAGAAACAGCTGGCGACTCTGGCGAGATAGAATTTGCAAGATAATGTCTATATCACAATAATAAATGCATGTGTATTTTCTTAATTTCTCCAGTATCTCTTTCATAATTGAACACCGGGGCTAGTTTAATACCAGGTCTCGGTACCCATGTCTATTTAGAGGCCTTTGCATGTCAGATATATGGTTTTATATGGTTTCTAGAGCTCATAGTATATGGCTTATAGTAGCTTTATAGAGTTTGATGTGTAATTGTGTCCCTGGCTCTTTCTCTGTGTTGTAGTTTGTGATGGTGGACAGTGGAGGTGAACTGAGGCTTCCTGGAGGTCACTGGTCACTCAAAGCAGACGGAGCAAATCCAGGAAAGGACGGTTCGACGCTGGTCAACACTGCGCTCCGCTGCATTAAGGAACAAACTGCTCTGGACCTCTCAGCCTGCACGCAGTGGTCTGTATATTTCATTTTTAATAGCAGTTCAATACGGTTAAGATTCATTGGTCTGATTTTGAAACCTGATTTAAAAAGAAAAAAAACATATACATTTCATATACATACAAAATGTATTTTTAATACACTACCGTTCATAATCTGTTTGGGATTCGTATGATTTTTTTAAATAAATGTTTTATTTATTTATCAAGTATCAAAAGTAATTGATCAAAAGTGACAGTAAAGAAAATTCTATTCTTGCAAACATTTCTATTTCAAACTGTCTATTTATTGAAGAATCCTGAAAATCAAAATGAAGAAACAATGATCAAAAATGTTTGCATCACAGGAATAAATGATATTTTAGCATATACTCGCAAATAAAACAGGCAGCTATTTTAAATTGTAATAATAATATAAAAAAAAATGTGTACTTTATTTTTTGATCAAATAAAAGCAGCCTAGATTAGCAGAAGAGACTTCTTTTATTAAAAAACATTTAAAAAAATGACTGACCCCAAATTTACGTCACCTTATGTCCTTTATATATTCATTAGTAATCTGCACATGTCTCTAAGTGTCCTTCTCTCTCTGAAGGCACAAGATGGCGGAGCTGAGATATCTTTCCGGAGATAAAACGGAGACAGTTGTGGTGTTGTTGCCAGATGTGTGGAATCTAGTGCCAGCAGAAGAAGACTGGGCAAAATTACGACAAAAACAGCTGGTACTGCCTGACAGCAGAGGTTATAAATATTATGCATAGGGAATATGCATGAAATCCCACCAGAGAAGACTCCAAGCTTGTCTGTTTCTTTCCTGTCGTCCAGGATGGTGATTTGTCACTTCCAGAAGGTCCGTCTGTGGTTTTTCACCCCTCCGCTGGACTCAATCTGTCTGTCGTGTCTCTGTCCTCACTGCTGGAGCCCCAGACGCCTCAGACGCGGGACAGCTGTGAGGTGGGCAGTTATTCTCTCTCTCTCTCTCTCTATATGTATGTATGTGACTTCTAACTTGTATTAATTCAAATAATACTACGTGCATGTTTCATATGTTGTGAACTGGCTCAGTCATGATGTACTCTGCATTGTCTCGGCTGACGGCTCTCGTGTGCTGGTTTCAGCTGAGTTTGATGGCGGAGATGTTCAGCGAGATGCTCCAGAGGGATTTTGGGCTTGAGCTGTATCAGTGTCTCCGGCGTCTGCCACAGGACCCCAGCATCAGCAGCGCTCCCATGGTACTCTAGACTGCACACATCTGTTATTTTAGTATCACTGAGATACTATTATAGTTTTAATAATGTTTGAAATTAGTTCTCATTTCAATATTTTCTGTTGTTATTGAAATTTTAGTTAAAGTTGTATTCATTTGGTAGTTTTTTGTCATTATTTTTACTATTATTATTATGATGAGGATTATTATTTTAAAGATATATATAGTTTTCTATATAGTTTTTTTTATCCTTTTTTAAGTTTTAGTTATTTTAGTACATCAAGTTAATCTATATGGAAATTAGAAATGTTGGCTTGGAATTTCAGATAGTGATTTTTTTTTTAAGTAAAAAAAGTTCTTGTTGTTTAAAAAAAAATGTTTTAGAGTTAGTTTACAATAATAACCCTGTTGTATATATAGTTTCAGTAATATTTAGAATTATAATTTTTTGCTTTGACTTTATTTTTAAAGTTTTAGTAATTTTAGTTTATAATCCTTTAGTAATTTTAGTAACGTTTTAGTGTGAATTATTTTAGTACATCAAGTTAAATTAAATTAAAATGAGAAATGTTGCCTTGGCAACTAGCTGAAATAAAATAAGTTTATTTTTGTTTTTTATAAGTCTATGTTAAGGAAAGCATACAAGCTCATAAACAGTTAAAATGTGTCTTTTACACTTTATTATATACTTTTGTAGATTTTTAGCATTGTATAGTTTTGTATGAAGTCCAAGGTTCAATAAAGTTTCTTTGACCAAAACCAATTATTAAACAGAATTAATTAGACTGCTGTACCTTTAAGGGTTAAATATAAATGACCTGTTATGATTGGCTGACTAATAAATAGGCATTGATATGTAAATGTGGGCCGTCTTATGTTTTACTTTAAGAAAAAAGTATGAAAATCCAGTTGTTAAAGTAACTTTTTCTCTGTAAAGGAGGATGAGCCCAAAACTCCAGACAAACAGACAGCAAAAAAGAAAGGATTGATCGATGCAAAGAAGAGAAAACTGAAAGAGAAGGATGGGGAGAGAGCGTCAGAAGACGCCGCAGTGACGGACGAGACTGAAGCGGCTGGAAAACAATGTGAGCATCTAGAAGAGAGTAAAAGTCGAAGCGCAGGAGGAGACGGGCAGAGCAGCAGCGCCTCAGACAATCAGCCGTCCAAAGACAGCGTAAGAAACCACTTTCTCCTCCGCATCACGTGTCTAGTGCTTCTCCTCCAAACATCTGTCTGTGTGCTTGAAGGAACGTCCTCTGGGCTGGACGCCTGAGCTTCCCCGTAAAGGGCTTCTCTCCTGGGTGTTCTTTGACCGTCAGCTGACAGGAAGTCTTCGAGAGGCAGACCTGCTCAACATCCTGCTGTCTCTCGGCCTGTTTCTCAGTCCTGCTCAGGTTTCACTTCTTCAACGATGTTTTTATAGAATTCTGCTAAATAAAAGCTTTATGTTTTAATCACTTAATCAAAGAAATTAAGGCAGACATAAATATTAGAACTGTTGTTCTGTAAAATAAGGTTATTATTATTATTATTAAATACCTTTTTAATTTACAGAAAAATTGTATTATTGAAATAGTAGTATATTCTTTTATTGATTTGTTTACTTTTACTTTTTGTTTACTAGAATTCCAATCATAAAATAAAATAGAATGTTTTGAATAATGATAAAACAATAAAGATATTATTTTATTACTATATTATTATTATTATTATTAAATGCTCATTTGTATTTTACAGTACAGTAATATTATTGCAATAGCAGTATATTTCTTTATTGATTTAAATATAATTCAAATAATAACATAAAATAATATTTGAATAATAAAAAATATTATTATTATTAAATACTGCAGTTGCAGTAGTAATATTGCAGTAAATGTATTAATTGCTTTGCTTAACTTTCAGAAATCGAAAATATGAAATAAAATATTTGTAATAATTAGTATAATAATTATAGTCATTATTATAATCATTATTATTGTCATTGTTTATAGTTATATTGGGAAAAATTGGTTTTCTTTCTTTTTTTGTCCTTTTTGATAAGTATCAATAAAATCGTTCAATATAGGAAGAATTTTATCGTGAATTTTGTGTGTATCATTTGTATTTATCAACCAGCTGTTGCGAGTATCAGATTCAGAGATGAATCACAAACTTGCATAAGATTCAAAATGAATTTTGAAAATTCAAAATGAAAAAATATGAAAATTGCGTAAGATATTAATAAACTTAATCCAAAGGGAGAACAAGTTTATTGACTTTTTCTTTTCTTGTTTTAAGCATAAACCCACTCCATTCTGATACAGTTTTCATATCAAACTTAATATCTTAAGTCTTATTGCTTCTCATGTAAATGTATCTTGACTTAAGAATTTGTAGATATTTGTACTAGTAAACAAGAACTGAGGAAGAATTAGTTTTTGCAGTGTACTGACATACATTCTTTGATTATGAGTATTTTCAGTGTATCTGACGTCCCGTCTCTCAGGCGCAGGATCTGGTCAGAAAGGCTGCAGTCGGTGGGCTTTGCCTCTACAGGAATCTGTGCAGTCGCTGGTCAGACGCCGATCAGACAGACGGCAGCATTAGTGCTGAGGGTGTGTGTGTGCTGGAAATCATGCAATCTGATAAAGCATGGAAACACATTTGTGTGTAGCATTATAAAAATGCCACTGTGTTCCTCTCAGGAAATAAAGCCATGTTGCCTGGCCAGGCATGCAAAGAGCAAGCCGGTAACCCAGATCTGGTGAACTACAGAGGGAACGTCATTAACTTACCAAACCTACTGCAGACACTGGAGAGCAGCAAAGCGGCCCAACATGAACTGGAGAAATGTGTCACTGCACTGCAGTCCAGACTCGGTGAGACCGGAATGCTTTCGAGGAATAGTTTGCTGAAAATGTACTCGCTCTCAGGCCATCCAAGATGTAGATGAGTTTGTTTCTTCATCAGATTTGGAGAAATGTAGCATTGCATCACTTGTTCACCAATGGATCCTCTGTTTGGACTCTCATTCTGACGGCACCCATTCACTGCAGAAGATCATAATGCATATTTCTGCCACAATATTCCATGGTGATTTGAGTGGTTGTGTGTGTGTGTGTGATTCAGAGGCAGCAGAAGCGAGGCATGCGTCTATTGAACAGGAGCAGGGCCAACAGAAAGAGCTGAAGAAGAAACTGGAGAAAGCCAAGACGCTCAACAAAACATACGAGAAGAGTTTGAGAGAAAACAGCGGTCAGATGATCTCGGTCATTGAGAAGATGCAGAGGATGGTTGAACAGGTGACATCCTTAAATGTTTGTTTTATATGCATTCTAGAAACTGCATTTTAATAGTTTTTTTTATATGCATTATTTTTTTTGTCATATTTTTATCAATATACTGTGTTTTTACCGTTTAGACAACAGCCCTCGCAAATGCAGGAAAGGATGAGAAGGCATAGAGACACAAAAGCTCATCGGATGGTGATGCAGTAGCGTTCGGACCGAGGAGAATATATAAAAACCCTGCAAAATAATTAAAAACTAAAACTTTAGCCTTTTTTTTTTGTTAGCTTTAAAAAAAAAAAAGATGTCTTCATGCACATTGATAAGAAAGATTTGCATTCATAGACATTTGTAAATGTTTTTATTAATACAAATGTTTTGCTGGCTTATTTTAGAATGTGTATGCATTCATATGAAACTATGTAATATGCTTAATATGGACAGGAAACTTTGTGCTTTATTTATTTAGTGTTATTTAATTTTATTTGGTTATTAAATTCTGGCAGCTATGAAAGTATGATCTTTCCACACAACTGACAATCTCATAAACAGAACCCTGTATAATTATTTTTACATGTGAATTTGAAACTGTGTTTTGAATGGCATATGTATGTCTGGTCAGGTTTTAAAGGTTGAAAACAAGCATGGAACCTTTTTTTTCAAATCTAATTTTATTGTAATTCATTTTTACTTTGTACTGAAGCATTTCCTTACTGTTAGAAACCATCCACTGTCAGGTGTTGGTATGAGAATAGTCTAGTGTTTAGTCTAGACTAAAATACAGTGAAAGTTCAATTATTTTGGAAATACTGCCTGAATTCTTCCTTGCAACTGAAACAGTTTAAAGTCAAACACAGCTCTATTTGTTCATCTGTGATGATAAACTATTGTGAGAATGAATGTATTTGAATCTAACGTCTTAAACAATATAGGAATGTTTGCAAACAGTAAGATATTGACCTGTTTTGGATGTAATTGGCAAAACTGTTCTTGTCTTTTTCTCAGGGACCGTTTATATTTACTAATAGCCTGTTTTGAACAGTTGCATGTTTAATTGTCTTCCAGCAGAATTAAGTGACTGAGTAAAATTGATAACATATGCCATGCAATATATTTTTTTTTTTTTGTCCATGGAAACGACCATATTTTGTTCAGTGACTTGGCCAGTCAATCTCCAATCATGATGTATGAAAATTGATTTGTCATTTATTTTTGAGGAGCTGTCCCAACAGAAATAAAAGAGTTCAAAGTATACTCCTAGCTCAATCTTGAGATGTCTATTTATTTTAGTTAAATTAACACATTTCTATAGCTGCTTTATAATGGTTTATAAAAACGAGCAATGATTCTAACAGTACAGTATGCATTAAATGTAAACAAACCTGAAGCTCGAGCGCGGGAGTTAAATTCATATTTAACTTATTAAATATGAATGTGAATATTTATCTTATTTAATCTATATCTACATATGTTTGTTAATATTATTTTTAGAATTAGAATGCTTTATTGTCATTGTACACAAGATACAACGAAATTGCAGAGCTTCTGTGTAAGATGCGTGGTACATAAGAGACTAAAAAGAAATATACGAAGAGATGTACAATTAAAATATTTAAGCCAAGACAAAAGAATAATGAAAATAGAAAAAAATGCTTGTATATAAAAATAAATCAATAGGAAGAAGCAGCTTGTTAAAATGATTATTGCACTGATATGAGGTCTGTCTCTGAGTAAAACTATTACACAGTATTACAAGGATTACACCGTGCACTGAAGGAATGGGGGTATAAAACATTGCACTAAAAAAATAGAGATTGCACAGAAATATGATACACGTATAATACACATATTGCACTGAGTAAGATGGGGGGGGGGGTCAGTGAATGTGAGTGTTCAGTGCATGTGTGTGTTCAGTTATTATTATTATATTTTCATTATTAATATTATTATTAAAATTGTCCTCATTTGTAAGACACTTTGGCTAGAAATGTAAATGTAAATGTAAATTTTGTTTCATCGTGTGTATTTCTTCCCCTTTAAATGTACGCATTTGCAAACACTACTGAGGCGAAGGCTTATCTCATTAATTATAAATTAGGTCATCGATGACGTTGCTCGGTGCACTTCGTGAATCGTCATGGCACGTAACCTAATTAATATTCAACATCTAGTCTTTTGCGCTGAGATTGGCCAGCTACAGAGCCGTTGAACGTATAAACGCCAAACGTCACTTTACGTAATTAATATTCATGAGAGACACTGCGTTCACAATTTCATCGCAAACGCACGCCTTTTATAAACAAATATAGGATTTTTCAGTTATATAAAACGTCGTGTGGTGTGATGTAAGCGCCAGGATGCAATAATACAATCTGAGAGTAAAAACGAGTCGCTTTACACGACAGGAAATTCGATATTTTGAGGGACAGCTGCGTACTTTCACTTTCATTTAACTTAACGTTACCGAACGGATGTCGTGCGCAGGTTCGTTCAAACCTTTTTTCGCCTAAAATCAATGAAACGTTCAATATATTGTATAATTTGTGAGGGGGGTTTCCCTATGAGGTCTTAATAGTGCTCATGTGTGACAATAACCAATCGACAAGCGCACATATCCAAAAGAAACAGTCAGAGAGCTGACACTAAACCTTTCCCTCTTCAGCTTCTGTTTTTCATCATGTTCTTCGCCCAGTCTTGGTGTTTATGCTGCCTTACATTTGCAGTTTTATTCTGTGGTCTTTTTGTTGCCAACCGTGCAATGACTGTCAACACAGACACAAACGCGTTGCCTTTTCCCTGGGATAAGATAAGATTGCCCGAAACAGTGAAACCCCAGCACTATGACCTCCTGATACACCCCAACTTGACCTCCCTGACCTTCACCGGAGTCGTCCAGATCCTCATAGAGGTAGAGCAGGACACCAGAGCCGTCATCCTTCACAGCAAGAACCTGCAGATCTCCAGAGCTCAGCTCTTGGGCCCCAGACATCCTCAGGATCTGCAAATCAGTGAGTTTGAAGCCTATGAACAGATCGCACTCTTTTCTGATAACTTCACATTTGAGAAAGGAAACCATGTGGTGCATTTGGAGTTCTACGCCAACTTATCAGACAGTTTTCATGGCTTTTATAAAGGCAGATATACCACAAACAGTGGAGAGGTCAGGTAAGTCAACCACAACATTGGTGCTTGAGTTTTAGCTCTAGATTAATTGTTCAAAGGTTTGGCTGACTTAGAAAATGGAAAACAAAATGATGATTTTTCTCCCTACAGGATGTTGGCATCCACTCAGTTTGAGGCGACGCATGCTCGAGCTGCCTTCCCTTGTTTTGATGAACCTGCATTTAAAGCCAACTTTACCATCCGTGTGCGCCGAGAATCCAGGCACATTTCCATATCCAACATGCCGAAGGTACTCATAATGAACCATTTTATTCTGTTAAATATCTGGGTTTCATCTTTATAGTGCAGCTGAAATTGACCTGCATTAATCAGTGTAATTCAACAAAAACCACACTATGAGGAAGAAAAAAGAAATCTTTAACATTAATGGCTGTCACACATTACATATCAATAAACATGAGAATAAATTATTTTTATAACTGTATTTAATAACATTTTCAAACATTATTTGTCACAAAATGTACATTTTACAAGTAGTATTGTAAATATATATTTTTTTTTCAGCAGAAAAGCACTTATTCTGTGTTCTTTTCTGAAGCTCAAACAGTAGAAGTATGATAATCACAACACCAAGATCATGGGTTCGATTCCTAGCAAAATTAACTGATTAAAAATGTACATCATTGCAGTCTAATTTTCTTCAGAAAAAAGCATCTGCCGAATAAATACATGTAAATGTAATCACCCTTGTGACATACTGTAAAAAATATGTATAATATTAAAAAATTATTCTGTGCAGCTGCCTTTAACCATGTGATAACGAGGTCAAATTGACCCAGAAACATCAAAATCATAATAGATGTTTTGTAACCCTTTCCACAACACATCAAAGTGTCAAAATTTTGAATGCATGTTTATTATCCTAAATGATAAGTCACAAAATATAAATTAAAAAAGCATAGGCAACTCAACAGTCAGTGTTTATAAATGACACAATATGCAATGTGATTCAATAACTTCAAACAGTATTTTCTCAGTTTTTATTTCTTTTACAGACCGTATCATGTAAATGTAAACTAATGCAAGGTTATTTCTTCCTATAGCTGAGAACGGTAGAAATGGCCGACGGGCTGCTCGAGGATCAGTTTGACACGACGGTGAAGATGAGCACCTACCTGGTGGCCTTCATCATCTCCGATTTCCAGTCCATCACTAAAAAAAGCCAGCATGGAGTCGAGGCAAGTCGATAACGTGACCAAAAGTATTATAAATACACTTTATAATATACCCATACCTCATTACACTGTCCATTGACTCTTCACAAACCGAATCCTGCTGTAGATATCAGTGTATACTGTTCCCGAGAAGATCAGTCTGGCGGAATATGCTCTCAACACCGCCGTCACACTGCTGGACTTTTATGATGATTATTTTGACATCCCGTATCCACTTCCCAAACACGGTGAGTGTGAAAGTTCTTTACTACTGTTGAACATGGCTGCATACTTTAGTTACCATCTATAGTGTATGGTATATCTGTATAGTACGGTGGCCGAGAAAGCTCAATGCGGTGCAACTTCAGAAAACACATGCAAATAGAAAGCACCAGCAAATCTAGAAAACATCTTCATCAGTTTGACAGCAGGTGCTGCAAATGCTCACAACACAACCAAATAAATAAATGTATTTGCGCGTTTCTTTATTTGGTTGTGTTGTGAGCATTTGCAGCACGTGTGTTGTAACATTTTTCTATTTGCGGTGTGTTGAGCTCTCTCGGCCACCATAATATAGTATATTATATTACTATCTGCCATGAAATAATTGGAAACTGTAATCAGAATTGGAACCTATTTTAGGCCATAATGATCTTTTTCTTGCAGATCTTGCAGCGATCCCAGATTTCCAGTCAGGTGCTATGGAGAATTGGGGCCTGTCGACTTACAGAGAGTCCGGTTTGCTCTTTGACCCTGAGAAATCTTCTTCCTCGGACAAACTGGGAATCACCAAAGTCATTGCCCATGAACTAGCCCATCAGGTTGATATTTCTATTACTAATTCAATCTAAGTAATGAATAATGAACAGCCAGTCGGTCTTTATCGCAAAATCGTGTTCCTGTGGCTCAGTGGTAGAGCATTGCGTCAGCAACGCAAAAGGTTGTGGGTTCGATTCCCAGGGAACACACATACTGACAAAAAAAAAATGTATAGTCTGAATACATTTAGCTTTGGATAAAAGCGTCTGCTAAATGCATACATGTAAATGTAAATCTTGTTTATGACCATCTGCGCATTATTCTGCTTACTGCTTACTGTTCGACTACTTATCAAACTAATAAATATAATGTGTGTACAAAAATATTTTTATATACATTTTATAAACACTGCCATTCAAAAGTTTGGGATAGGTATTTTTTATGTTTTTTAAACAAGTCTCTTATGCTCATCAAAGCTAAATCTACTTGATCAAAAATACTGAGAAATATTATTACAACTTTAAATAATGGTGTTCTGTATTAATATGCTTTAAAATATGATCTATTTCTGTTATGTAAAGCTGAATTTTCAGCATTATTACTCTAGTCCTCAATGTCACATGATCCTCTAGAAATCATTCTAATATGCTGATTTATTATCAATGTTGGAAACAGTTGCTTAATATTTTTTTTGGAACCTGAGACTGTTTTTCCAGATTTCTTTGATGAATAAAAAGCATTTATTAAAAATAGAAACCTTTTCTAACAGTATATGTCTTTACACGTTTTGTCAATTTAACACATCCTTGATGAATAAAAGTATTAATTTCTTTTAAAAAAAGAGATATTTATTTTACTGACCTCAAACTTTTGAACAGTAGTGTATATTGTGACAAAAATGATGCAGTGATGCAAAATGGTATTCTTATAGAAAGAGAACTAAATGATGCAGTATGTGACATGAAACTAGCACATGTATGTAGAAAGTGTGTTGAATCTGATGTCCAGTGGTTTGGAAACCTGGTCACGATGCAGTGGTGGAATGACCTGTGGTTAAACGAGGGCTTTGCCAAGTTCATGGAGTTTGTGTCCGTCAACATCACCCACCCTGAGCTGCAAGTGGTGAGACCGATTAATACAGCTAATAGTTGAGATTGTGATGACATGGAACTATAACTGATCTGATTTCGAGGGTCTCTATTCTAGGATGATTATTTCCTGGAGAAGTGCTTCACTGCTATGTCAGTGGACTCTTTAACCTCCTCACACCCCATTTCCACTCCAGTGGAGAATCCTGCGGAGATCAGCGAGATGTTTGATGACGTTTCCTACCGGAAGGTACACAAGCAGTTTATATCTCTCTAGAATCCTTATAGTTGACATTGCCCTGATGAATACTGTGTGGCAGGACAGTTTGTCCCACATTAGATTTCAAATGATTTGAAACACTGGTTAAACTATTTATTTCTTCTTGAAATTTGGTGAGCTTTTCCCATTATGGGTCATTATTGTGCATGCAAGTTATCATATTTAGATTTGTTTGGGAAAGTCTGTATACATTCAGTGACTTCAGTGGTGTTAGGGTTCAAATTAACTCCAATTTGAATCCAGAAAACATTTATTGGCTGCTTTTTTTATGTCAGGTTCTCAAACATTAATGAGGGTAAAAGTTTCCAACACTTATTTTCAATGCTGCAATAGACTAGTAACCGATCCAAAAAACTAATACCCAGTTTTGATTGTGAAACTCAAATATATGAAGGTACAGCAAATTCTCCTTGGATGATTCAGAAGACATGTCTTTCATTTCATACATTCTAATGTGTTTTCATATTTTAGTCTTTGACAAACTACAAGGTTTTGTTTAGTTTATAAAGTGTTGATTTTTGGCAATTGCATGGAAACCAATGGCAGTCGGTTATCTCCAACACAAATGGAGCACCCATATTTTCATCACAAAAGAAAGGTGAATTAGTTTTAACACATCTACTGTTGTTCTTCACAAACTCTGAAGGGTGCGTGTATCCTGAACATGCTGAGGGATTTCCTGACCCCAGAAGTTTTCAAGTACGGTATTATACACTACCTGAAGACACACAGCTACCAGAACACAGTGAACGCTCACCTCTGGGAAAGTCTTACCAACGTAAGTTCCCACAGTCGGTTCCTGTGCATGTTCTCCAGTCCTTGAAGTAATGTAATCGACTGCTCTAGAGGCCAAATGCATTACAATCTTTTCAGATCTGCACTTCAGATGAATTGGATTCAGGGAGACTAAAACTTGATGGATTCTGTTCCAAAAACAGGGCTGAATCTCCAGCCTCTGTGAGTGCTGCTAAAAATCTATTTACATTTCATTATAATATTAACATTTTATGTTTATCTATTATAGTATTTTGATTAAATGAATGTACTAAATGATAAAAACCTGTTCTAGCAGAAATGGTTCATGGAGGACAGTGTTGATGTTCGAGCCATTATGGACACCTGGACGCTGCAGGAGGGGTTTCCTTTAATCACTGTGGAGGTCAAAGGTCAAGAGGTCACCCTCAAACAGGAGCGCTTCCTTAGAGAAGCGAACTCTTCAAAGACTTCAAAGTACATACTGGCTATGGAATACTAAACTACTGTTTAATGCATATTATTCATACTATACATTTCAAAAATAATATGTACAACAGTCTGCAAAAGTAAATGTGTTGTACTGTTTTGTGCTTTTAAAATGGGATGTTATGGCGTTCTGATCAAATAAGAAGATAATGAAAGAAAATTATATTACTTCTGTTTTATTTTTCACCTTGAAAAGGTCAAGTTCAGTGCATTACGTTGTGGCATACAAAGATATTTTAGTATTATTTGTATACTTTAGTATTGTTTAGTAATATTTTGAATTACAGTATCTTTTTACTGTTTTTTTCTTTTTTAATTTATTTGATCAGCCTCTTAGTTTTAGAGTAAGTTTTTTATATATTTCTTTATAGGTTTATTTATTATTTTTTGTTCTTTAAGTTTACTTTATTCATCTAATATTTATATTTTATTTAAGTCACAAAAAAAGATTTTTAATAGTTTTAGATTTTGTTAACATCAACAACACTAGTTTTTTTTATGAAAACATTCAAATTTGCCTGCATGCTGCAGAAATAGAAAATATAGTAAGCTAGTATGCTACTCTCAATATAGCCTTAATGTTATTCATTCAAAGCAATAATTGATGTTTTTAATATTTGTTGTTTGGATTTAATTTCTCACAGTACATCAAGCTTCCTGTGGCAGGTTCCTCTGACGTACATCACCAGTCACAGTAGTGCAGTGCAGCGTTTCTTGCTGAGAAGTGAAAAAGGTGTGTCTGAGCTATCAGATATTAAACCAAACCAACATGTTTACCTTCTGTTATACTGAAATCTGACTGTGTGTCTGCTCTGCAGATGTGTTGTACCTGCCAGAGAAGGTGGACTGGATTAAGTTTAATGTGGACCTGCGGGGGTATTATATTGTACATTACGAGTTGGGAGGCTGGGACGCTTTGATCAACCAACTCCAGCAAAACCACAGTGTGTTTAGCAGCAACGACAGAGCCAGTCTGATCCACGACATCTTCCAGCTGGTCAGGTGAGGGAACTGAGCTAGTGTTCCTTAAAGAAATAGTTCACCAAAACAAAAAAAATTGCTGAAAATGTCTCACCCTTAGGCCATCCAAGATCTAGATGAGTTTATTTCATCATGGGAACAGATTTGGAAAAATGTAGCATGACGTTCTCACCAATGGATCCTCTGCAGTGAATGGGTGCCGTCAGAATGAGAGTCCAAACAGCTGATAAAAACATCACAGTAATCCACACACTCCAGTCCATCAGTTAACATCTTGAGAAACCAAAAACTGTGTGTTTGTAAGAAACAGATCCATCGTTAAGCAGTTTTAACTTTAAACTGTCGCTTCTTACCAATAATATGAGTCCACAATCCTTAATAACACTTCCTCCAGTGGAAAAGTCCATCTGCTGCTGTCCTCTCACATCAAAATCTGTTTTCTGTTTTGGCTTGTTAACCGTGCTTAATCTGTACATATTTCTCTCCTGATTCAGACCATAAGACTTTTTCACTGGAGGAAGCGTTATGGATTATGAACTCATATTTTATCCGTTTGCAGTTAAAACGTCTTGATGGATTTGTTTCTTACAAACATGCAGCTTTTCACTTATCAAGACATTAATTGATGGACTGGAGTGGTGTGGATTACTTGTGGATTATTGTGATGTTTTTATCAGCTGTTTGGACTCTCATTCTGACGGCACCCATTCACTGCAGAGGATCCATTGGTGAGGAAGTGATGGAATGCTACATTTCTCCAAATCTGATGAAGAAACAAGCTCATCTACAAAAACTCATCTAAATCAAGTGTCATTTATGGTAAAGAGAGATGCAGAAACACACTTTTCAAGCAAATCATTTGGCGAAAAGAAGTTTGACATCATACATTTACTAAAAATCACTGAAACGTCAGCTGATTCAAAGCCAATAAGACTTTGAAAAGCAAAAGATCCTGCAGCATTTGAGCACAAACAATACTTGATTTGATTTAAGTTACTATCATTGCAGACAGTTTATTTGTGTTCTTAATCAAATGTATTGGTCTTTCCTTCAGCATTGAGAAAATCCCTCTGGACAAAGCTCTGAATCTGAGTTTGTACCTCAGTAAAGAGTCGGAGATCATGCCGGTGACGCAGGGCTTTAATGAGCTGGTGCCGCTTTACAAACTCATGGAGAAGAGAAACATGGAGGAACTGGAGAACCAGCTGAAGGTTGTGGTTGCAGACACGATTAAGTCTAGTTTGAAGATGATATGTGCAATAGTTTGGAGGCTGAGTAGTGTCTCAGTGTAGAGAATGCATTTCAAATCTTATGGTGACCTGGCCTTTTCTAAAGAAGCTGGCCAGGGTAAGACAGGAACATCTGAATATTTATTATATTTATAAGGACCTGATATTTCCGCAGTGCAAAAATTATAGATGAATCACAGAATCCAGTCAAAAATGGAAGGTGCTTTATAATGTAGAATTTCACAGAATTTGGTAAAATTTGGATCAAAAGAAGGGCTGTACAAATAATCATTAATAAAAATTGATAAAACTAGTCAGATACACACAGAAACTCAAAGGTCTTTACTACAACCTGACAAATAAAAGTCTGGTTTAGTTTGAAGACATTTTGACAAATATATTTCTATTGTACAGTAGACAGTTTATCAATCCATGTTTTTTGCAGAAATTAGTTTGCCAAAAAATGTAATGATTTTAGATTAATTAAATTGGTAAATTGATTCCCACCATTGATGTGATTATTACCATCTTTATGAATTCAGTTTATTAAACATCCTTTTTGATTAGTAAAAACTAATAAAAAATATATACAATATAAACAGAATCCAGAAAACATTCATGAAATTTGTTAAAAGTTAATTGATTAGACATTAGACAAATTTAAATGTAATTAATCTATTAAAGCATAATTAAAATGGAAAATCCATTTAATGCATTTTGGGAAAACTCAAATATATTTAGACATGCTGTTGTTGATTTCTGTTTTAACAGGGTCATTTAGTGAAGTTATTCAAGACGCTGATTGACCGTCAGAGCTGGTCTGATGACGGGTCTGTGTCCGAGCGGATGCTCAGGAATTATCTGCTGTTGTTCGCCAGCGTCCGCCGTTACCCGTCCTGTGTCAGCACCGCCACTCAACTCTTCCAGCAGTGGAAACAATCCGATGGCAAAATGTGGTAAGAGTTCATTTGATTCATGTAGCATCCACATTATACACACTGCGTACTATTTTCATTCATCCAAACATGTGTTGTTTGCTTCAGGCTGCCCACTGACATCAGTTTGGTGGTCTACACTGAAGGGGCGCGTACAGACACAGGCTGGGACTTCCTGTGGGAGAAGTACAAGCGATCCGTCTCGCCATCGGAGAAGTGGATGATTAAAGCCGCCCTCTCGTACAGTCCATTAGCTCACAAGCTTCAGTGGTGAGTCTGGATTCATGAAGCTGCTGAGACGTCACATGACATTTTCATAGTTCACCCAAATCTGACATGGCTAAGGTCAAACTCTTTGGCGTATTTATCCAAGAAGATCTTCTCTTGAAAGTCATTAAAATGCAAAAGCATGATTCATTTCTCACCGTTTCAATCCTGCGTGTCAGTAATAAAGATCTTGAGTCATTAAACCTGCTCTATGATGTGTTTTTCTTTCTCGTTCGGTCTAGGCTTTTGGAAAGAAGCATTGAAGGAGAGATAATAAAAACTCAAGACCTGCCGTCGCTGGTCATCAGTGTCAGTAAAAACCCAAAAGGTTTCAAACTCGCCTGGGACTTCTTGAAAACCAACTGGGGCAAACTTGTGAAAAAGTGTGTAGCAAGCTTTCACATCTACCTGAAGACCTTGTTATATGTCAAATCAAATCACGTTCTTGTTTTATGGTGCTTATGACACATTGTAGCATGTTAGACTGTGGATATTAAAATGCAAATCCTCCTTTTAGGTTTGATCTCGGTTCGTCTGCAATATCTCGCATGGCGGTTGGAGTGACCGATCAGTATTCCACCAGAGAAATGCTCGATGAGGTACTTTAGATTGATTCTTTTTAAAGTATGAATGCAAACATTAGTTAACATGAATATTGAACTATACTTCTACAGCATTTATCAATATTAGTCAATGTTAATGTTATTAGGTAGCATTAGTTAATGCATTTTAAATTAACAAATGGACGCTTTTTTGCCACAGGATAATAATGTAAATGTGACTTTTTCTCTTACAATTCACGTTTTCTTGTTATTCTACGTTTATATCGCACAATTCTATTTTACATTGATTTTTTTTCTCGCAATTCTGAGTTTATATCTCACACTTACACTTATATAAACACAATTCTGCAAATAAAAGTCTGAATTGAGATATAAACTCAAAATTCTGAGAAAAGTTGCAATTAACTTTTTAATTTTTTCATTCCATGTCATAAACAAGCCTCCATACTAATATGCTCAAACAATTATATTTTTACTAACCTTAACGAAGATTAATAAATGCTTTCAAAATATATTGCGCAATCTTAGTTCATGTTAGTTCAATGCATTTACTAATGTTAACAATATTCTCCCCAGTACTTAATGAATGAATGAGAAATATTTATATTTTATAGTATCTTTTGAGAAATATTACACACACCTTCCCACTTCTACATTACAGTTGGTCACATGACTTTACATGATAGATCATTTCTGGTTAATGGCATATGTAAACGAAAGCATTGCATTTGCACTGATTGGAGTCAGTAGGAATCTAAGAACACTATGGTTGGTGGTTTGTGTTGTTCCTGTAGGTTCAGTCCTTCTTCGGGTCACTAGGGCAGGATCAGGGTTCTGGGCTCCGCAGCGTTCAACAGGCCCTGCAGAAGATCCAGCAGAACATCCGCTGGATGGACAGGAACGTCCCACTACTGAAAGCCTGGCTGGACAGAAACCGTCTATGATTGAGTCCTGATGAACTCTAGAGATGCTTGAAAGTGTGTTTAACAGCGTGTGAAACTCAAGAGTGCAGCTAGTTTCACCTTGGGAACGACTCTTTACAAGAGCCATTAACACTGGAAGAAACCAGCTCTGATATCATACATCAACATTTTTGAAATGGTTGCAACAAAAAAAGCATCTAAATAAGTTTTAAAATATTAATGCTACATATTAACTCAATGAAACCAGCGATGCACTGAAATGAGTTTTAACGGAAACATGAAAACCGAATATGTGTTTGAATAAGTGTTCATTTAGGCAATTAATTGCATTTAGTTCATTTTATTTGATAATCAAAGCAGTTTTTTATATCAGCCTTTTAATTATATAATTATGTTTCTATACCAATTTGTTGTTGAAATATAAATGTGGCTGTAATAAAAACTTTTTTAATAACAGATTTATTCAAACATAAAATAATAGACAACAGGTTAAGTAAAAATATAATGAACATAATATAAATCTAGAAATGGTTTGGCCCCTACTTATCTTTGTGAGTTACTGACTGAGTATCAACCGATTAGATCCCTTCGGTCTTCCAGCCAGGATCTATTGTCTATAGTCGAGGCTTAAGTGCAGGGGAGATCGTGCTTTTAGTATTGCTGCCCCTAGGCTTTGGAACGCCTTGCCACTCTCCATTACACAAGCTTCTTCTGTTCATATTTTTAAGTCCAGGCTAAAGACATTTTTATTTTCTAAAGCGTATGGTTGATGGCATAGTTATATGTTATAACTTTACTGTTTGTTTGATTGTTGTGTGTTTCTCTGTTTTTAATGACTTACTGGAAAGCACATTGGTCGACTGAAGTTGAAATTAATTGTGCTATATAAATAAATTGTCATTGTCATAATATCGTTCATATATTTAGCAAAATGCTCCACTCTAGAGATTTTTTTTGTAATGGTTGGAAGTTGGGCTGTTTTAAAAATTAAAGACAGTAAATTAATTACAAAACAACTTTTTGATATATTTGCAATGCATACATTTTATCTACATGTGTGCATTTCAAGACGCCTGGAAAGCAAGAATTGGATGACAAAAGTGAAAGTGATTATACATGGTTATGAAATCTAATTAAAGATACCATTTGGGTTAAGAATCACACAATATGAATAGATAAATAACAATGATAAAATAACTTATTTTTTAGGTGAACTATCCCTTTAAATGTACTGAGGTAAATAATGTTACGTGACTTGATTACTAGCGGTTTTATTTACGTCTTTCCGCGGTTGAAACGTCATTTAGGCGATTACATGGGACATGACACATTTAAGTAAGTTCTTTTTCTTTCAGTGTAGTTTCTGATGTTCATTTTGCGTTATAACAAGTAACAGAGGAAGAGATGATCGGTTCACGAACCGCTTGAACTGAGGCGCTACAACGATCTGTCACGACACACTAAAAGCGCGCCAAAACGGCATTTATTGTTCGATCTTCTTTATGAAGTCGAGAATTATAAAGCTCAGACATTGTACCGTATCAAAAGTAACATTTTATTTACAATGAAGATCGAATTCGACGGTATACACGTTCATTTCCGGTTGCCGAAATTCAGCGCATCACTAAAAGAAACGGTAAACTTTAACTTTGAGTCACACCCAGCCAGGCATTGTTTTTTGATATATTAAATTAAAGAAATTGGTTTTAATAGTGTTTTGTGGATTTTATTGACATCCTTTCGGAAACCACAAACACTTACCAATTTACTAGTAAATGTACGGTCACATTTATTATGGCATTACAAATTATTTTATTGATAGTTGTCAAAAACAATGAAAATAAATCAAACATTACATATTTACATACCAGCAAGTAAAAAGTTTTTAAAATGTCATAAATACAGCTTAAAAGACTAACTATTAAAGGCTATCTGTAACTGTAACTAATCACAGCTTGATTTATACAGACATAATTGGTTATCAATAGTTCAAACCACCCACCTGGTAAAATGATTTGGCACAGTATTTTACCCACTAAGAAATTACTAAGAAAACTACTATTAAAAAACAAAACAAACACGCTGTACTGAAACACCAACAAGTTCATGATAATTCTGTAACAGCTAAATGGAGATTTGCGACACAAAAAACTACAGAACTGATGAGAATTGTGCCATTAGCTAAACCTGATTTTAAAACTTGTTCATGAAGGATTCTGGGAAAATATTGCACTGAGCAATATGAATCAGAATGCTTTGAATATTTACATGCATTATCAATCAAATGTCCTGAAAGCAACACAGCTCATGGCAATGACCCACACATCTGGACAGACGCCAGCACATCTGTGCTCTCACAATACTGTCCAGCAGCTCGCTCTTCTCTAATGTGATGGAAAGGATCTTCAGGATCTCCGGTCGTAATCGCTGACCATTCTTTTGATGTGGTTCAGTTTGGCCTTCAGGTGCTTGCAGCGCTTCTTCTTCACCTGGTATCCGCCGCTCTGCAGAGACAGTGGAAATACATCAGATAACATCCTCCACTGGTGTTCGTTTCTGTGAGAAATCTTGGATTCAGCTCATTCTTACCCTCTTTTTGTCTTTCAGCACATTGTACTCGTCCATGGCGTCCTGTTACGAGAGAATGACTGAAGTCAGCAACAAGCGCAGTGACTTAAAGGTTTTTCCCATGCTAACGTTAATTATTAACAAATAATACAGAGTGTGACCAACAGGAACGCTCCTCCGTAAGCCAAACAAGCCACTGTTGGGTGAATCTTACAAAACACCTCAAAAAGAAAACATTTGGGGGGGGGGGATTATTTATTTGAATTGACAGTTCTATTTTAATAATCATTCAAATTAGCTCAATGAGAGAAAAAACTAATATTATTAATAATTTAAGTCATTTTAAATAAGCTATACAAGTTATTATTAAATTAATGTATTAGTCATAAATCAAAATAATCTAGTACTTAATGAGAATGATAATTATAATTAAATCTAAAGACTTTATGTCAGAAACAAAGGACTATTATTTTTAAACTGTATTTAAAATTTAAAGGGACATACATATATATTAGTTACATTTTTTGTTTTATTTACACAATATTTTTGTTTACTGTCTGCAACTGCTAATTTAATAATAATAATACACATTAAATAATTAATATCAAATATTATTAATAATAAATAAATGTTTTAATAATAATATAATAATTTATTTCAGTACTTTCTAATTCTCAGTAATGGGAATTAAAATTTTAATTAAGTATCTGTGATATTTATTGTACTCTATGCTCATTTAAAAATAATAACTATTATTATTTTTATTATTATTATTATTGTTATTTTGCTGATGATATTAAAATATAATTTATATAATATAAATTTTATTATAATAACATTTAATAAATAATGAGAATATTCCAGTACTTCTGACTTCTCCGTAATGAGACGTTTCATACCAGGAACTGAGGACTGCCCTCCTGAAGATCATCGAGCTCCCGGTCCACTTCAGCCAGACGCTTGTTGATCTGGTCCATTTCTGCCTGGAGCTCCTTGTACTCCTGATGGTCTTTGTCAAACAGGCGTTTGTACTCTTCTCTCTCTTCATTATTAACAATGGGAGGGAACTCACTGGAAAACAAAAGCACTTCCATCTCATCTGGACCTCGAGTGAACATTATAAACTCAGAGCTGGATTTCATTGCTGAGCTCACCTGGAGAAGTCATCGTCGTCCAGCTCATCTCCAGAGGAGGCGTAGTCCGTGTCGTGATCCCGTCCGTCGGCGGTTCTCGGGCGTCTAGCGCGCCGTTTCTTGGGCCGTCCTGCAGAGCTGTTCATCTCTGATCCGCTGCTCAGCGGGACTGAACTACGGACAGGCACCTCGTGCTCCATCTCCCTGAACACAAACATGAGCAGGCATTTAACCAATCAATCACACAAACTTACAAAGACACAAGCAGTTAGCTCAGTCATGAGACATTCCTCTGCAGTGTCGTCATTGTTTCTGCTATCTGTGCTACTTCTGAAAAGCACAGCTGAGGTATTCATCACGCTGTTTAAACTAACATGATGGTCTGTCAACAGAATGCAGAGCATTTCCAGAAATGATTCAGACCCGAGAGGAACACAGAAACTAGGAAGTGAAGTGAAAGAACGAGAACACTTATGACGAGGCTTTATTTAGGGCTTCTGCACGACCGGTTCTGTAACTCAGTTCACTTTCATTTCATTCCTTTCAAGTAACTTACAGCATTTTTCATTTGACAGAGTTTCAAGTGTCATGCTGAACGATCGAACGCTTATGAAGTACTAAAGATTAGCAAACAACAGCATCATAGTGAGATCTAACGTCAGCTAAACTTAGTCAAGCACAAACACATTTTAAGTTGAAACAACATATTATTGCTTATTCATATGTTGAATTTTAAGTTGTGATAATCACAGCAATATTTTTTTATGAGATGGCAACTGATGTATTTGAAAATATTCTAAATATTTTTTTATGTATTAATTATATTTTTTATAGTGAACCTTATTTTTTGTATTTTAATTAACAATTTATTCTACTGTCTTAATGCTAATTGTAGTAGTAATAATAATAATAATTAGTGTAGCACAACACAGTACAGCACATGATTTATGTCGATAGATTACATTTTTTTTTAAAACACTTTTCAAATGTTTTACTTTATTTTTCAAAATAATTTTTATATTTTAAATTCAAATGAACACATCATAACTATTTCTTCTACTGCATTTAAGCACATTTTAATAATAATATTGTTGTACCTCAATACAGTATAATAAATAAATGTATATTTGAAAAAAGTAATTCATTACTTTTAGTTTGATGCTATTTTTAATAATAATAACAATAATGTTTTATTAAAATAAATATGTAATAATTGTTATAATAATAATAATCCAGTATATCGATACACTGAGCACACTGTCTGAACACACAGATCTGCTTTCAACACTTTTAAAACGTCAGAACAATCAGTCCTAAAATCAGATTTTTAAAAAGCGATTAAAATCAGATGCAGCCAAACGCAGTCACATGCAGGAACACAGACGACATGATGGCTGTACTCACACAGGACTCTCACTGGGGGGAGGTTTGTCATAGTTTGTGCTGTTGTCATCTAGATCATTTCTAGATCCTCCAAACTTCAGGGGATAGTCAGCCAGCAGCGGCTCGGGCACTCCGTTCACATTATTCACCTGAGAGACAACCAGAGAGACTGCATTAAGATATGTTTGAGCTGGGACGTTATTGACAATATTAAGAACAATTCTCGTTATTTTAAATGTAAAAAATAAAATAGTGTAATATATATATAAATAATAATAATAAAATCTGTTCAAATAAATCAATAATCCATAATATTTATTTAAAATAGGTTATATTAAAATTGCACCCCTTCATTACAGTAATAAAAAACATTACATCAGATGGATTTCTTAAGAAGCGTCATAAGAATTTTCCATTTCTGGACAGTTTTTGTGAGATTCGCTCAAACGGTGCGGTCAGTTTTCTGTTCTTCAGGTGAATTCTTTGGTGCAAACATGTTTCAACGGGTCTATCCTGAGGGAGTCAACAGATACTATAGAAGAATCTTTTCCACATCTTTTCTAGAATCACAGCCTGATTTAACATGAAGCACAGTCCCGAAAACACGGTCCCTGTGCTGCACATAGGTTTGAGTTTCTGGTTGAACCAGTTCGGCTTGTGTAATTAACAGAATACAAACACACCAATATCTGTTTGCTTAGAAACCCAAATACATTGATGTTCAATTCAGATCTTATGATCATTATTAATAAAAACTGACCTTAAAACAACATCTATATGCCCTAAAAAGCTACGCATGTACATTTATCTACTAAACATCTTCCAAAATGGCTTAAAAACAAAAGGAGAAAAAACATTCAGTAAAATATTAAAGCGGATAAAGAACATGACGTCTCTCTTTAGGAACATTAACATGGCTAGCACATATGTGCACACTGAAACAGTCACAACAAACCACACCCAGAAACCAACGACAGCGCTTCCCTCCCCCAGCCACCATCACACACACACACACACACACACACACACACACACACACACACACACACACACACACACACACACACACACACACACACACACACACACACACACACACACACACACACACACACACAGGTCTTTCCACATTCAGCACGGTAAAAGATATAGAACACCACACAGGCCTCCTATATTCAAAACCAGACAGACGATTCCTGTGAGAGATGAACAGGTTAGTGCTGTGAGGAAGTAAAACACCTCTTTGTTTGGCAACAGAAATGAGCACAGGTGTAGAATTTAAGCTGATATTTGCTCCATCTGGAGTAGAATAGACCTTCTGTATGGAAAAGACCAAATTATAGTCCTTCAAGTCACAGAAGACGACTAGGAGTTCTAGGACAAAGACTTGTAGTTGAGTGACCACTAAAAATCACAAATCATCTCCAATATCTTAATTGCCATTCCTGCGCCATTAAATGGAGAGCAAAGATCTCGGTTTCTCAGACTTTCAGCGCTTCTGCATCTTTTGACCTATACATTTATACTAATCTTCAATACGGTACAACATTTGTGTAGGATTTAGTCAAATTCTCTCCGAAATGTCACAAATAATTACAGAGAAACAGCAAGTAACACATTGAATTAAACATCAAATTTAAAAGACTCCAATCAGCTTATTTACAATTTCTTTTTTTCGATTATACTCATTAAAAGCTATTAGCCAATTAAATGGACATAACCAGATTTGATATTCATTTTATACTCCGAAATGACATTAATATTTTCAAAAATATATTTTTATTTATTTATAATTGACTCATTTTGTATTTTTTATTATTAATAATTCATTCATTCTAATTGTAAGAATTTCAATGACGTTTCTAGGCTGGAGATCCCAGTAGCCCTGATATTTCCAGGTCTTTCTCTTGAGAATCTAGCCCAGTAATCAACCTCACATGTTCTCACGAGATCTCAAACGGTGCTCAGATTTGACAAAACACAAACATCTGCAATCAATAACCAATACAATCTCACACATTTCTCATCAAATGATCTCATCTGCTATGCACATTCATTTTATAGCGCTATACACTGTAAAAAAAATATATTTTTCGTTGTAAAAAACAAATACTAGAATATGTTTTACAAGAAAACACGTTTTGTAATTATTTGTGAAATCTACCAACAATGTCTGAGTGAAAATAGTCTCAAAGTAAATCCTACACCAATTGTTTTCAGTCTACTCCTACTCTGACATTGTTGACTGCTTTGAGACATGTTTTTCACCCAAGGAATTTTAGGAGAAACATTTGAGACCAGATGATAGTCAAACCAAATATTATTCACAACCAGATATCATTTTTTATTTTTTACTAGTAGGTGCAGGATACTATAGTTAATTTATGTAAGTGAGGATAGCAAAATAAAGTAAAATGTGACATATTATACCCCAAAATTCTTCACACTACCAGTAAAAATGTTGCACTTTGACCTGACCATGTTTTGTTAGATACATTTCTATCAAAGTTATGTGCATTATCAAGATGAATTTGTTCTGACACAGTTTAACTCGTCATATTTTAAAATCATTTTCTAAACTACAGCGAATAAACGGTGATAATGTGAGAAATGTCTGAATCATTTTTGGTTTGACTGTACTTCAGCTAGTAATGCAAAGAACAATAATATCCCACTCACCCAATCCTCTACATCTTGTGGTGAGTTTTGATCATTCATTTCTTTCACGTGGCGCCACAGGATGTTGTCCTTCCCATGATTATTGATCCTTTGACGGGTTTTAATGGCAAAAACCATGATGATGATGAGGGCCGCGATGACCACGAAGTCCAAAACAAGAGCGATTGCCTGGATGAAGACAGAGTTAGCTCACTAATAGTGCACAACGACTTAAATCGACCTTGATTAACAACGCTATGCTTACCTCCTGAGGATCCACCACGCAGTAGTGATACAAATACTGGTTCACGAACGCTCCCGACATCTGAGGCTGCTGGTAAGCGGCGCACATGGCGTAAACTTGATTGAACTGAACCGATCCGGACGACTGGGCCATTGGGTAAACCGTCACCAGATAGACTATGGTGGCAATTAACATGAGGAAAGCCAGGATGGCGCTGACAATGATGACGGCCAGGTAGAACTTCCTTCCCTGAGCCACTTTCTGGTATGAGATGATCATGATGAAGATGACGAGCAGAACGATGAAGGTGATGATGGCCATGGCAATCATGAAACCCTTGCCCTGCCTGGGGTCGTTCTGAGAACCGAGCATCCCATAACCGTAGCCTCCGCTTCCTCCGTATCCACCCATTCCGTAGCCGCCACCATATGAGCCTCCATAAGAACCTCCATAAGAAGGAACCTCCGTAAGAACCACCGAATCCAGCCGCTCCTGCATCCGTGTCCCAGGCCAGAGTCGAGGCCACGCACACGAAGATGCCCACGCAGAAGATGACCGACATGACGCACATGATCTTTATGATGCCCGGCGGAGACGTCCAGCGGTAGAAATGCTGGAACTCATCGTCAGGATAGTACGAATACGCAGGCTGTGAGGCAACATTACTGGAGAGAAAATGGGGAAAACAGATTTAGAAACAGCATTTTTAAGGACATAATACATTCTGAATTGCTACAATAACATATGCAAACATATACATAAAAACAAATCACACTAAAGCACAAATCTTTTAGATGATTTAAGTAGGCATGCAAGATATTAGTGAATATCTGTATCATTGTTAGTTTATTTATTTGATTTTTTGGAGAGAAATTGTTGAAATCAATTAAACAAAACATTCTTTTAAGGACACAATAGATGTTGCTTTATACCAATATAGCTTAATATTAACTTGAAACATTCACACTACATAAATATTCATACTAATGCAAGATATCAGTGAGTTCATCCATATCATATTTTTTATTTTTTAGACAGGTTTTTCCATTTCAAACAATACAGTTTTTCCTACACCAGATTTCCAAGGCACTCTGAATTTTTAATGTTCAATATTGTATTGTATATTTTTTATTTGAAGAGTGCTAGTGTGAATTGTATATCGTTTCAAAACATATACGATTTATACAGATATGATATATACACATAGGCTACATGATATACAGTTATGAGCTATCAGTTTCAGTGCATTGCCAGTCATTTTGAAACTATAAAAGAAAAATCTAGTACCAGCCTAATCAAAAAAAATATATATATTTGCCGATACCAATATGGTCACGGGAAAATGGCTGCCCAATAATCATCAATAACACCTTATTTATTTAATATTTACGGTTAGAGTTAATTCTGACTGTGCAGTTCAATTCCTCTCTATAAAAACAAAGGCAAAAGAGGTAAAAACTAATCTAAACCCATGTAACACAATCCAGAGAAACGCTGAGGTGAAACTCAACACTTACTATTCATCCTCTGTATGATAATCATAGGGCGGAGGACTTCCGTTCGGCTTCGACGACATTCTGAAAATAGACACGAATATTAATAAATACACGGAGTATAACATTCATATAAACCATACGCACTTTAGCTAATTTCACTATTATCAACTAAACGTCAATCGTCATTATGACTGAACGGAAAATAATCTAAATTGAAAATTAGTGTGTAAAACTCAGTAAACACGGTGTAAAAAAATATATATATTTTAATATTTAAGAGAATTACAAGAACGTCAGATTCTGAAACTCTTTTTCTGAAGTCTCGTCGGCATGAATGATCTTATAGCTAATTAGCGCAGATATAATGGGCTGATATATACTATAATTATGATTACAGTATACGGATTATAAAACAGACTATAGCCGATATTTTGTAGTTTCAGTCTCACCTGTTTGTGGAGTTGCTCTCGCGCACTGACGTCCACTGTGTCACTGTTCAGGTGAGACAAACAACCTGCCCTTAAGATGATTAAACCCCGCCCACAGAGAGACACGCCCACACAAACACACAGAGAGAGAAAGGGTGTGTCAACTTCGAACGAGTTTCCTAACTAGACAGCGTCATGTGACCAAGACTGATACCACGAGTAACTCTGCGTTTATTGTGGCTTTTTATTACATACGGTACCTAAAAATGCTGTCTGGATAGGCAGCATATATTAGATTTTGAAACACAGCCATAAAGAGAGTTCGTCTGGTATCAGGATACAGACACAGATAAAAGAGTGAGTCTGCGATAAGAAACACGCATATTAACAGAGGTGTGGTGAGATTTCTGTTGAAGTTAATATTTTAATTAAAAAAATATACTTTACAAACTTTATCTTGAAATCTAAAATGGTTCTCCACATGGTGAACACGCCATAGGCTTGTGCAGAGAAATAACGTGGCTAAAATGTCACACATTTGATATTTGCTTTATGTGTATATATATATATATATTTAATTGCACTTTGCAAACGGCTGCTGTGGTTTGTGGTGGAAAGGGAGATTTTATGGAACTGATAGAGAGGGAGAATTTGATTGAGAATTAAATATTTTCTTTAAAAGAGTGGTAATGAAAGTATTTAGGGAATAAGGAAATTCTTGAGCTTTTTATGTTTATGTTGCAATCAGCCATAAAGGGAAATGAAAGCGTAAAACTAGTCTGATTCAGTTGTCCAGACAGGAAGGGAACAATAGGGATGCTTAGAAGAGAAGTGAATTTAACCACTCAAATTGAAGAAAACATGCAATCTTGCTTCTGCATTTATTAACACATAAATACATTTTTTGAGGTTGTAGATTTGTTCTGTTGTGTCTGAAGTGCCTCCTGGCTGGACTTTTTTTTATTAAAAAATATTCTCAATTACAACAAATTTGCATGAAATGCTTTGACTTTTCACTCTTTACATTATTTGCATATAAATCACCTATTCAACTTGTCAAAATGCATATACAACACTGAATATATAAGGACAAGGCTGTTGTTCAGATCAAATAGAACTTCAAAGTAGAAGAAGAATGAATTGAACAGTGCATACAATCATTTAAATAAACTTCAGTTCTGCATACATACACAAACTGAACACAGGGTATTTCTTTAAACATTCATGCACTTTTAGTCAGCATTATGAAATATAAAATGTAAAACAGTATTTTCAGTCAGTGCTCAAGGCTCAGCGTGTACATTAAGAGCATGTAAGTTATCGATCCCTCATTGGATTACGGTTTGTAAGATAAATCCAGACCAGCATGGCTCTGCGGATACAGTGGTCACATGTTCAGTGTAATACGATGTCCTAGCGTGAAAATGAAGGACCGTCACAGCAGGATTGATTCCAGTGCTGCTTGTTTCAGCCGTAACCATCGTTCCAGCCCATGACTTTGTCGTACTCGTGAATCCTCTGCTTGATGTGCGAGAGTTTGTTCTTCAAGTACTCACATCTGTCCTTCTTCTCCAGAAATGAAGGATCCTTGGGAGAAATACACCATCATAGACATAAATTAGACCATGAAGTGGGAGAACTAAATATCCTCTCAATGGCCGCATACACAGTAATTAAAATTGGTTTGGTACAGCCAAACTAAGCAACTAGTCTTTAAAGGAATAGTTCATACAAAAAGAATAGTTCATACAAAAAATTTAATTTACTCAACCTCAGGCCTCCAAGATAGGAACAGATTTGAAGAAATGTAGCATTCCATCACTTGCTCACCAATGGATCCTCTGCAGTGAATGGGTGCCGTCAGAATGAGTCCAAACAGCTGATAAAAACATCACAATAATCCACAAGCAATCCACACACTCCAGTCCATCAATAAATGTCTTGTAAAGCGAAAAGTTGTGTTTATAAGAAACAAATTCCTCATTAAGATGTTTTTAACTTCAAATCGTTGCTTCTGGCCAAAATACCAGTTAATGATCCATAATAACGCTTCATCCACTGAAGAAGCCCAACCCCTGTTGTCCTCTCACAATGCTTGATTTGTGCAGATTTCTCTCCTGATTCAGATGAGAGAACTTTTTCTTTGGAGAAAGTAGTATTATGGATAGAGGACTCTAAAAAGGAAGGAAGCTAAAAAGTCTTAATGATGGATTTGTTTCTTTCTTTTGGTTTCTCATGATGTTAATTGATGGACTGGAGTGATGTGGATTAGTGTGATGTTTTTATCAGCTGTTTGAACTCTCATTCTGACGGCACCCATTCACTGCAGAGGATCCATTGGTGAGCAAGTGATGCAATGCTACATTTCTCCAAATCTGCTGAAGAAACAATCTCATCTACATCTTTGGTTGGACATTTTCAGCATATTTAATTTTTTTGTGAACTATTACTTTAATGCAGCTAATCTGAGGTTCTAAAAAAAAAAAAATATTGACAGAAACAAAAGCGTGTGTCTTGACTGAGGCATGACCTGTTTATTTCCCTGTGCTATCACTCATAATATGCCTCAAACTGTCTTTATAAAGGAGCCACCGATGGTCTGAGTGACTAGTTATTTCCTCCTCTTGAAAAGACACAATGGGGCAAATCCTGTGGGAAAATCAGCCTCCACCCCTTCCTCATCCTCCTTCCTTTCTTTCACCACTCACGCTTCACAATGTTACAAATCAGCCAGACAAAACCTACTGGCCTGTAAAGCCCAGACACAATCTCAAGACTTTTTTTTAAACTACGGAGAGTTCTCTTTCTGTGCTGTGCTTGTCAAGTGTACACTTGTGCATGGTTTAATTTGAACTGCAAGAATAGTGATGTGACCCTTATGATTGTGAATGTGGAATATTTTGTAACATTAAACCCGCAAAACAAACATATGAACAAAATCACATTGTTTTCACATGTGGCTAATGTATGATGCTGCAAGTGACAGAATGCCATGTTAAAAAAAACTCACGTAAATTATTTCTTTGAAGGTAAAATAATAATAATATTAATCTAATTAAATAAAAACATGATTTAAATAATGCACAATACAGTTTTACGGTCAGTATGTTTTTTTCAACCACTAATCAAATGGATTCCAATAACTCACCATCTTCTTCCTCTGATATTCCTGCAGGATTTTGTTGATGCGATCACGCTCCTGCAATCAAAAATTAGAGATTTTTATTTAGAAGACTAGAATTATTCTTCTTAAATGTTATTTACATTTATGCATTTAATAGACACTTTTATCCAAAGTGACTTACGAAAAAAAAAAAAAGCAGTTTGTCAGACCAGATTTAAAGGTGCAATAGGAGATCCCAGAAAATGCTAACTTTAGCCTGATAGCACTGAAAGCGAACGTCTCACCCTCCCTGCAATCGCCGTCCAAAGCCACGCCCCCTGAACGCACATACGCTCAAAGTGCAGAATACTAGAGACTATTAAACTACTACAATAGGCTACATCAACGGTTTCCAATTACAGTCCTCACGCCCTCCCTGCTCTGCACATTTCATATGTACTGTATATCTCATCACGTCCGACGGTTGTTCTGTTTGACCGTAAGTCATAAGACAATCTGAAGACAATCACCTGTTGCACCTTTAACTAGATTTAGGAAGCAATGAATTAGTAAATGTTCAAATTAACATGCTTTAGAAGTAGTTTTATTGTTAGTTCATGTTAACTAATGTGACCTGGTTTATTGTAAAGTGTTTTTTATATAACATTCAAAATATGATAACATATGAGATAAATTATTAAGTCATTCCTGTGACATTTATCAAGCTAACACTGTTTTCAAACATTTGATAAAGTATTTTTAAAATATAGCACATTTCCGTAAGTTCTCAAGCTGAGGCATCAAAACATCTGTTCTTCTAACATCCAACACGGAACATTTAGGAAACATACTGCAAAGACTAGGATCAAAAATGAGTTTTTCCAAAACACATACAGAGACATGAGTTTGTGCTTGATGAAATTCTTTTACAAGTCACAGAGGACAGACTAAAGTGTACAGCAAGTTAATAGCAAATTTCAACGGACCATATGGCTGGTGGGATTTTGCGGTAAATTCTGCATCATCACATCCATTTCATCAAACTTCTTCAGTATCTCTTGAACTTCTACATGCAGCTCTTTATACTCAGAATACTGGTCATTAAACACGGCTTTATACTGATGCCGCTGCTCGTCTGTTCGGATAGCTGGATATTTACTGCAGGGAAAGACATAACACAAGGGTGAGCTTAATCACAGAGCAAAAGCATCTCATGGCCATGAAACGAGTTCTCTTTTTGAGATTGTGAAGCAAATACTCACGCGATGTAGTCCGGCATGATCACAGGTTTAGGAGTGTGTCCAGCTGGAATATGCCCTTTCACAACTTTGGGCTTGGCGGCGGCAGTGTGTGTGTGCTGTACCGGCGCTGAGACTGGCATCGGCTCCCTTGAACCATCAACAACCTATTAGAGTGAAGAGAAGGATGCAAAATGACCAGCAGTTTTCTCGGACTACATCACATACTGACCCTTCGCTAAGCCCCACCCACCTTAGTTATGGTTATTAATAGACTGCTGGAGGAGTGGTGTATTTTTGTGGGCCAAAAACACCCAGAAACAAGTTGCATTTTAGCACTTCTCATTCCATCGTCCTGAAGTCAATGGGTTTTTGGTTAAACGTCTGAAATTAGGTCTGTGGTTAGTATTAGTATTACCCAGTTGTGATCAGTAATACATCATTAATACACCTTGTGATTTTTTAAGATTTTATTGTCCTGAAAAAGGCTAACAAGCGGCTAAATGAGACTAAAAAGGTTGTGGAGGATATTAAACATCACTGAACAGGTAAACTCATCTTTGTTTGGCTGTCGAACATGGATGAGGGCAAATTAATGAAGTAAATTACCTCAGGAATAACATCTGGATTAAGATGCATTTAAATGTATGAATTATATTTTGTTATATTAGTCACCAAATTGGTTTCCAGTATGTCCTTAAAGGCTATATGCAAAACATTAAACTAGTTGAGAAATATGCAATGGAAATGTCTGCTTGCTAATCTGGGCAACAAACACTTATATTACATAACCAGAATTATTAATTTAAACTAGAAATGCAATACATCCAAATGTTTTATCAGATGGCAATGCACTATGGGTAGACATCAGAACAGACAGAGCCAAAATACTTGCCAAATGCAGAGCAGAAGGAGAATCTCTTGGCTGCATCTAGAACACAGAAGTGGAGGTGATTCAATTATTGTTGTATTCATGTTTGCAACTATATTAGAAGAAATGAAGAAGATACTGGCAATGATACATCATGATTAACAGAACATACATGTTCTAACTGGGTACAACATAATACTACAGCAATTTCTGTTCACACAAGCAAAAAATGGTGCACAATGTCACAAAATTACAGCCAATCTGAAAATATTTTGTTTAGTACAGGGTTATTATAGTTAACTAAAATCATTAAAAACATTTTCGTTATTTGAATTAGAATAAACATTAACTGAAACAAAATAATGATTTAATTTATATATTTAAAAAAAATTATACTAATAATTATTCTATTTCAGCCACTTGCCAAAGTAACATTTGATATTTTCATTTAGTAGAACTTTAACTTGATGTATTACAGTAATTGAAACTAAAACAGAAATAAATTAATAAAAAAACTACACAGACATATAAAAAAAAAACTGAAACTAATAAAAATGACAAAAACTTTACATACTGATACTAAACACTTTTAGTATATAGCTATTAGGGCTACGCAGAATCGCATGCGATAGTGAATGTTAGATTGCGTGTCTTGTCAGTGAACTACGGCTCTGTGTATTAAATGCCTGCTCCATTTGAAAACAGCTGATGGAGATTTACGGCTAATCAGAACCGTCTTTACTGACGAGATGCGCATTACTATAGCACGCAATATATCGTACAGCCCTAATAGCACGTATGCAACAGAAATAGAAACCAAAATAGAAAATCTCACCTCCTGCCCATTACGTTCTCGTAGTCGTCGAGCCGCTTCATGGCGCCACAGTTTTAGACACACTATGGCTCCGACCAAGTACACAATCATGGTGAAGAACAGGAAAATGATAGCGGCCGTCTGCCCAGCCTCAATGCGACAGAAAGCGCCATTGATGCCATTATTGAAGTACTGATAGTTGCAGAGTCCACCTCGAGTACTGTCATTTACGTACACGCAGCCAGCCGCCAAAAACAAGAGTGCAAGAGCCAGGTTTATGAAGAACTCCGTTAAAGGCCACCAATTTGAGTCCAGAAGGATAGTTTGGTAGTACATGGTCATTCCCAAGACAAGCATGATAACGGTCACTATCCACGCCAATCCCGCCACCACGAGGATGAATGGCGTCTTGGGTCCGGTGTAGTAAGCGTTGCCATTACCGCCTCCATAACCGCCTCCATAACCTCCGTAACCTCCTCCATAAGCTCCACCAGGCTGCGAGTATCCAAAAATGTTATACCACTCATTGTCTTTATGAATGTAAGCACAAACGCATGCAAAAATCGCTGCTCCAAGAAGCAGCTCGACGCAACCAAGAATACGTAAAAGTCCAGCCCAAGACTTCATGAAGGCATAGCGCTGGTTGTATTCCTCGACTTTTTCTTCGTATGTCAAAGCAGTGTGCACTGTACGGCAGTCAACGGACTCCACAGGGTTGCCCAACAGCATTGCTTCACGCTCTTTACGTGAGTTATAACTGCCTCCGGATCCGCCGTACGGATCGCGGTAGGAACCGGGAACCGACGGCGAGTGAGGCGGAGAACAACGAACGCCGTCACTGGTCGTGTTGTTGCTGCTCGAGCCCAACATTGACTTCAACTTGCTGCTTCCATTGCTGGACCTGAATAAGTTCTTCCATGAGTCTGGGATGAAACGGTGGATGGGTTTGATGTCGATGGCTGAGTCCCCGTTGTCCTTGCTTCCGCTAGGGTCAAATTCGGGGCCTATCGGTGGCTGGTCCGGTAGGGGAGGAGGTGGAAGAGGTTCGGAGTATATAGAGTCAGATGTCCTGTGATCAGTCAAGCTGTGAAGACTCGGGAGTGAGCCTGTGGGTACATCGTTGTAGTGGGGCATGTTTCGGACACAACGCCGAATGGAGTCTCCTCCAGAATTTGCAATTATCCCTAGAGGAACGTGAAGTAAAGAGGCTTAAGAAAAGATCTAGAAAACTGGTTTTAGTTCTTGTAGATTAGTGGTTCTCAACTGGTGGTTCATGGCCCAAAGATTGGTCAAAAGTCTGTTCTGAACATTGCAAATGACTAGTTTGTAGAGAGTGAGAGTCGCAATTTCATTCTAAGATTTGAGAATTCTAAAACTTCTATTCTTGGCTGTGCATCTGTCTTTTATTTCCATCTATTTTGCAAAGCTAAAAAAAATATGTAGTCTTAGTAACTTTTAAATAGAAGTAGGTTCCTTATTTCTGATACCTTTGTTGTTGATTTTAAAGGAAGTGTAAACATTGTTTGATGGTAAATACATTTTTACTTCTATATCAATTATGGTACAGTTTTGGGTCATGAGTTGATGTGCAATGTAAAATCTGGGCCCTGAAGCAAAACCAGTTGAGAACCGCTATTATAGACAATGACGAATGGCGTCTCCTCCAGAATATGCAATCCTTAAAGGAACATGAAGTAAAAATGTTTAGGAAAAGATCTAGGAAGCTGGTTTTAGTTCTTGTAGAGTAGTGGTTCTCAACCGGTGGTTTATGACCCAAAAATTGGTCACAGGTCTGTTGATGACTATAATTAAGCTTAGCTTGTAGAGTGAGCATTGCACTTTCTTCTTAAATTTAAGGTTTGGATTGAGTCAAACCTTCTCTACAGTTGGTCAAGCATCTGCATTTTATTTTAGTTTTGCAAATATAACAAATAAGTAGCTTTATTAACTTTTAAATATGAGGAACTCCTAATTCCCATAACCTTTGTTATTGACGTCAAAGGAAGTGCCTTCAATCAAACACTGTTTGCAAATCCAATTGAGAACCACTATTAGGCCTATAGAGTAGATAGTGTGCTAGATGCTTCATGTTAATATTTCAGAAACTGTAGCAAAGTATGCAAAATTTTCTGCTTGTATATTGGTTTTTACTAACCAAGATAAAGCTTAATGATTTCGGTGACTTACAGTGCAGGAAATGCCTCTCTACAAGTGAAAGAGCACAAGAAAAAGCTAAAGCATGAAGATATTATGCAAAAACCCTTCTCCAAAGCAGATAAGAGGCTATCGACACACAAATAACCACCGTTCGGGATACCAGCAGGGAGTGGTACAAGAAACCCTTAGGAGCAACTGTGTCTTAAAGGGATTAAGAAGTGAACTAAATGTAATTATATATTGAGTATGCAATAAGTAATAATGTAGAGTCAGAAACTAGAACTGCTATGTGGGACACCTTAGCATAATTATGAAAAAATATTTGAATATGTAATGCTATAATTGACCAAGTATTCCAAAGACGTGTGATAATTGTTTATATTGATCCATGTACAATATATGTTCTCGGACACAGGTGCTCCCCAGGTCAGGCGGTCCAACTTTGTAACTTGAACCTAGCAGCGACTGAAACAGTAACCCGTCATCCACTAGCAAGAGCGTTAACTCCAAACCCACAGAAGATACGAATGCAACCCAAACATTTACAACACAGATAGAATCAAGACAACCACAGAGACAGAACTGAACATGCCTGTTCAAGAACTAGACGTCTGATTGGGTAATCACAGACTACTAACGCTGCGTCAACAGCATAAAATAAAGAAAACAACAATCTCCATGTTACACTCTTCCTTAAGCATAGTTTACCTAATGAAACAACAAGAGAAAAGTGTTACGAATGAGAAAAAACAAGACACTTTTATAGAATACCTTTCACACGAAGACACTGTGCAAGACTTACATTGGCCTTGAGTTCAGAGTGTAAAACTTAATTTGATATATGTGAATCCAAAGGCCTCTGAAAGACAGAAAATAATAATAAGAAAGTTCAATATTAATAAAAGCAATCAACACATTCATAAAGAGCCAAAAATACCTGTATCTACATCACATGACACTAACAAAAGTACTAAAAGGTATCAAAAGTAATGCTATGCTTTATGTGATATATAAATACTATAGTTGGCTACAAGCTAATCGTTTTTGTGGGTTGCTGGCAGTAATTCAACAATGTAACTAATTAGCAGTAATGAATAACACAACATGTTCGCGCCATTTAAAATTCTACAATGAATCTATTCATCCATCCCATGCTGAACTGAAACAAGGCGCGCTAAAGAAAAACACTGGGATCAACAGGTCAGCGAAGTTTACATGATGGTTATTTACCCTAAATAGTGCGTAGATCTACTCTCAAAACTAAGATCTCGGCTTTCTTTGAGACATATTTCAAATACAAGGCAAAAGAACGTTTAGTAAACTGGAACTAAACGACATGACAACAACAACACTGACAGACAGATGTGTTTATAACAAAACAACGACGATCACATCTTTAGAAACGCGGCGTAGTTTTAATATATGAGCGTATTATACATTAAGATTCAATAATACACTTTAAGGATGGTTTCGTCCTACCTTTTCCACAATCAAAGAGGCTTTTCTTCCTCTACATTTTTTTCGGAAAACACACACAGGTTTGGAAAGTTGTACCACGTGACGCAGCCTATCCCTGCCTGTGACGTCAGCAGAGACTTGAAGACTTTACCTGAAGAGGGGGATCAAACTTTGATCTGCTGTCATAATTCATTAGACACTTCTTTCTTCTTCTCACAGCCTGTAAGAGCAATGAAGGTATTGACTGAAACTGGTGACGTCACGCTGAATGTGTGCAGACTCTCAGGTGACATAATCTGCATGATCTTTATTATAGACAGGTATATACATTTTTTGAAGAGTAATATATTGGTTTACATAATAGAGTAATATAATACATTACTGAGGTAATTTTAAAAGTAGAGTATTTATAAAAGTGCACATTGGGATATTAACAATATTTAATAAGATATATTTTGAATAAATCAGACACGTGACTCTCTACAGGAAGAGTTTGTACTTCCTCTTCACAATAAAGATGACATTTATATTCAAATCAGAAGGTGGATATGAGTTTCATGTTGTGAATGTGGACGCTATTCCTCATGCCGTCTTCAATCTACAATGGTGCTGTCTTTCTGAGTTTGATATATTTGCAAATCATCAGTATTGTGCAGTCACATCTTGCTTACTCTGCATCATTTGCTGGGAAAACAACATGCTGTGTTTACTGTGTAAACAAGAGTTATCTCTTTCTGTGATGTCAGTGTGATTCATTTCCAAACATCTTTCGATAAAACTTGAAAAGGCAAAGAGACAATGGCTTTCAGTTGACACACGGAAAGCAGTTTTCATTCAGTAAGTTGAGGAACTAAAGAAGCACATAGAGGAAGCGCATGTGGAAATATCTCAGTGCCTGCTTTAGATTAGTTTGAAATGTATCAGTTACTTATTATACCTCAAAAAATATGATCGGTAATAAACATTTACAACACCTTCTTATATCAAACTGCTAAAACACACTGGTATTGAGCTGCATAACTGATTTGCAAACTATTAGGCCTATTTCTTTCTATGGTCCACCTCGCCTTCTCATGGCAATAATTAATGAATATGAACTCTTTCAGTAACAGCTAGATAATCCCAAGGACTAACTTTTAATTTGACATTTTCTGTGTATTTGTGTTGCTGTATGAATACACACACACACACACACACACACACACACACACACACACACACACACACACACACACACACACACACACACACACACACACACACACACACACACACACACACACACACACACACACACCACACACACACACACACACACACACACACACACACACACACACACACACACACACACACACACACACACACACACACACACACACACACACACACACACACACACACACACACACACACACACACACACACACACACACACACACACACACACACACACACACACACACACACACACACACACACACACACACACACACACACACACACACACACACACACACACACACACACACACACACACACACACACACACACACACACACACACACACACACACACACACACACACACACACACACACACACACACACACACACACACACACACACACACACACACACACACACACACACACACACACACACACACACACACACACACACACAGAAACTGAATAAAATACTGAAATACAGATGGAGTAATACACCAATGGCAGAGAGAATCTGTAGTTATTGTAAATTAACATCAAATATTTCTGTGATAGAAGATGAGAAGGATTTTTTGTATGATTGTTCCTTGTATGAGGATTTGCGTTAGAAATACTTAGATCTTGTGCTTGTTGGTGATGTTTGTATTGATGTGTCAAGTGTTTGTAATTCGGTGGAGATTGGCATATACCATGGAATGAAGAAAAGATTTTCTGCCATGTTATTATTATTTTGTGGAACTATATTAAAAGAATAAAATTTGAAATTTGAAACTTGACTAGGCTTAAGCCTTGTCTGTGAAACCAGGGGAGAATGTTTTTATAACTTAAGTTAAATTATAACTTAAGGCCTTCGTCAGGTTAGCCACCGCACTGAATAACCTACTGATTTTTTTTCTCCTTCCTCTTCGAAAAGACCCAGTTGTTAAACAACAATACAGTCCATTGAACACGCTGTACCTTCAGTTCCTTACTGACTCATTATTTTTTATTCCTGTCAAAAAATAAATATGACGCTAACGTTACCCTGACTAAGGTCTATAATTCAGTGTCAAAAATAGTGCGCGTCCCCTTTAAACAGCGAGTCTCGCGCCGGGTGGAAATGGTCGACTGGAATTTACTGAGGAAAAGAAAACATTAGCTTGCAGCTAACAGTGAAATACACTAACATTTAATCTGAAAACAGCCTACAAACGAAGACAACTGAACAATGATACTCAGTAAGTTAGCTAATTAAGCGGAATGATATCATAAAAAATAATAGTCCAGCCACCTGGGTTGTATTTATGTTTGTGTAACAGCTAGAAGCTAACGTTAGTTAGCAGATTGCTAATGATAACTGAACAGCTAACGTTAATATAACTTTATGAAAACAGTAAGTTAACGTACTGTTTATTTTGTATATTTTGGGGTTGACGTTACGAAAGCTTTATTATTGTGTGCTGAAACTGGTTGAATTGTGTTCTTTATTAGTTTTTGACTGCAGTGAGCTGGTAAATTATATTCATATGGGTAATTAGAGACTTTATCTTTGGTAAATAATGATGCTATTATTAATATTGAAAACAATATGACTAATAAGCACTAAGTAAACGTTATCCAGTTCATTTAGATGACTAATTAACAGCCTTTTCAAAACAAAGGTTGAAATCATAGCTCATGACAGATGAATCCTAGATAGTTACCATAGTCTGAGATAATTAATTTAGTACATTGTTTTTGTATTTATAGTTTCTTGTTTATAATGTATTGTTGTTTGAAATGTGTTCTGTCAAATCTTTGATTTGCATTGCAGACCTGGTGAAATCACACTTCCACTTTTCACTTCACAATAAATCACAGCAAAGTAAACATCCAAAACCGTTAATGTGAATTCAGATGTTGAAAATATTCAATCTTACAATCATACGAATCTTTAATATTAAATAATAGCCATACATATTTGTCCCCACTTTTTACTTAAAATGTATTTGTACTTAAACATTGAGAACAGCTTGTCTATTTGTTTCTTATTTTCTTATTGTTTCTTATTATTTTGTCTATTACTGTCAGTAACTACCAAGTATTACCTAGTTCGATTCCTAAGACGGAGAAATGTTATATTTGTAAAAAAAAAATATATATATTTTTTAACTTTCTGTCCCAACTGCCCCAGTTTCTCTGCAGGGGTAAGTGAGGTGTATCGTACCCCGTCCGAGGATGGACAGTTATTTTAAGGCTGCTGTGTGTGACCTGGACAAGCTTTTGGATGACTTTGAACTCAATGCAGGTTTGAGACTTTTGCTTTACTGATACTATAGTATTACAAATATTAATTTTGCACTTATACTTTCTTTATAAGTATGTATCCTATAGTTTTTCATAAGTTTGATCATATGTTGGTAGTTTTTGAAAAAAAATTAAATTAGTATAATTTGAAATAACTGTTTTGTATTTGAATATATAAAAAAATTCAAAAGTATTCTTTTGATGGCAAAACTGAATTTTCAGCAACATTACTCTAGTCTTGAGTGTCACATGATCATTTAGAAATATGCTGATTTGCTGCAAAATTATTATTAGTTATTATTGGTGCTCAGTTATTAATAATTGTTCTTTTATCAATGTTGAAATGCGTATTGCTGCTTAATATGTCCATGGAAACAATGTAAAAAAAACTAATTTCAGGCATATTTGAATGGATTATATTTTGAAGTTAAAACAAATAGCATTTATTTGAAATATAAATCTTTAGTAACATTTTTTTATATATAATTGTATATTATTACCCCAAACCTTTGAACATGACTGTGTCATGTACTTTCCACAAAAATATGAAGCATCAAAACTTTTTTTTTAGCATAGATAATAATAAGAAATGTTTCCTGAGCAACAAATCAGCATATTAGAATGATTTCTGAAGGATCAGTAATGTAATGATGCTAAAAATTCAGCTTTGTATTTCAGGAAAAAATTACATGTAAAAAATATTAAATTACAATAATATTTTCATAAAATCATTAAAAAAATGTGACTGGACAAATCTCATATGATGTGTTATTCATAATATATAATATGTGCAACAACATATATCCTATACATGTTATCTGATCTTATAATTTTGTCATTTTTATGGTGTCATAACATTTGTTTTAATTGTTTTATTATTCTGATGTTTTCGTGTTAGCTACATTATAAATTAAAATTGTTTCAATTTAATTTCAGAGGAGCTTGAGAACAAGCCCACCACTTTTCCAAGCCCTCCTTGTCCGGACTCCACGATTGTCCCTGGTCACCATTTGAACCTTCAGAGCTTTATACCAGAGCAACACGCGGTCTCACAAACACTCCCAGATGTCAATGCCCTGCACTATGGACTTACATCACAAAGTATTACCTTAAACCAAAACGATTCTTATTCAAATGAACGGCCACTCACAGGTGTGGACCTCCTGTCCTCCGTTGATAGCAGAGGCATCAAAAGTTCGGCTCCTCCTTGTCCGGACCGCTCCCTAAAGCCTGTGTGTGACCTGGTGAATGATACGGGTTCTGCAAACCTGCAGCAAGCTGACAGTCCGGAGGACTTTAAAGAGCTGGATGTTCCTGAGAAACAAACTGAGGAGCTGCTAGTGGACTTCGAGAGTCCAGTAGTATCAGCTTCAGAAGATCCATCTAACACTGGTGAATTACCAAAATATGACTCCGAAATTAACTATAACTCATTCAGCCTGCTAGATGTCATTTTACCGGCCGTTGGTGACCCTCATGGTTTAAGTAGCATCACACCTTTGGAGTGTAATCAGATTGAATGCTCTCGTCCTAAAGACTCAAACTCCAATGATCAGAACAGTACTCCATGCAAAGTCTCAATGAATGAGGAAGATGTTAGTAATTCAATTCCTCATGCTATGAATGAAGCTGTTTCAGCAACCACTGAAGAGCATGCTGTATTGCTGCAGCCGGACTCAACAGATTCCCAACTGTCTGAAGATCTCGGTGTCAAATATCCAGAGGATTTAGCTGGAAGTCCCTCCTTGGAGAAGGAACCTTCTCTATCTTGCTTACCGATGGCTGTATCTATGTGTGGATCCCTTGTGGCATCTTTAGACCCACAGGCAGCAGTGATTGAAACCAAAGATGAGGCTGAACTGGAAAAAAAATCAGCAATTCAAGAGGCTGAAGAGTTCATTCTTCCGTTAGAAGAACCCACAACTTCGTTCTCCTCCAATAGGGCTGATTCCTCACCTGAAGATGAACCTGAGCTTGTCCAAATCATGTCGAACACAGAAAGGGCGACTGCTGTCTCAGGCCATTACCCTGAAAGAAACTTTAAGCGCAACTTGTTGCCGACAGAGAAAGAGTTGTGCGAAAGCAACCCGTCTCCGCCCTATTCAGAAAGCCCAAATTATTCCTACGAGTTCAGTATCGCCAACGATTACCTTCCTGAAAGCGACCAGACCGTGATGATGGTTACAGATGAGGAGCTGGATGCCTTTCTGATGGGTCAGGGTGTGAAAATCGACTCTGATGCAGGCGCAGAAAAATTCGTAGATGATGGCTTTTCAGAATTTAACGGAAACGTGGAAGGCTTTTTAGATGAGGAACTGCAAAGCTGCAAAGTCAATACGTTTGCTTCTCCTGAGAGCGATGGTTCTCTTCAATATCTGGAGGAGAGCGAAGGTTCGAACGTTTCTTCTTCATCTCAGGAAAGCAGCCCGCTGAGGACAGACGCCACACAAACAATTAGCCATGAAAATGCAACCAGCCCTGTTGAGATTCAGTCAGTTTGCACCCCCAACCAAGAGTCAAATTACGGTGGGGCGAGACCAAAGCAGTTGTCCATCCAAACCGTTCGGCCTCCAACTGAAAGACACCGAACCGGCTATGCTGAACCCGATGTGCCAGGCCTTTCTGCAGAGAATGGCTCGCAAGTTTCTCCCAACATAGATGACAATAACTGTGAACCTCCTTCTTATCAGCAATATGATGCCAATTATGGCCATGACGAGCTTTCAGAGCCTCCACCATACCCAGGAGAGAGTCCTGATCCACCAGGACACGAGGCAGAGGATCTGGGTTCAAAGCAGCCCCCTTGGGTGCCAGACTCCGAGGCTCCTAACTGCATGAATTGTGAGCAAAAGTTTACCTTTACCAAGAGGAGACACCATTGCAGAGCATGTGGGAAGGTACGTGTGTTGTCTCTCAGTGTCAGTACCCACAATTATTTGGAAGATATAAAATAGTTTGGGGTCTTACGATTAATTTAGTAAAGAAATGAATACGTTTATTCTGCAAGGATGCATTCAATTGATCAGAAGTGACCATAAAGTTATGATATAGATATGTTCCAAATGAATGCTGTTCTTTTCTATTCATCAAAGAATCCTGAAAAATAAAATGTAGCATGGTTTCCACTGAAATAAGATGCACCTGTTTTCAGCAGATAATAAATAATATAAATCTTTATTTAGCAGCAAATCAGCATATTAGAATGGTTTCTGAAGGATCATGTGACACTAGAGACAGCAATGATGCTGACAACTCGGTTTTGATCACAAGATTAAATTATATTTTAAAATATTCAAATTTCTCCTTGAGATTTGAATATATATTTTAAATTGTACTAGTAATATTTCACAATAATACTGTTTTTACTGTATTTTTTATCAAATAAATGCAGTCTTGTTGAGCAGAAGAGTCTTCTTTCAAAAAAAACATTGACTTTAACATTAACATCAAATTTTAAACTTCAGTAGTTACATATTTAATATTAGGATATAATACTTAATAATAATTATCTGCAGTAGTATTATGATGTATTTTATGGTACTATATGGCTGAATGTATATTAACATGGATGTATGTAAACATCTGGTAAAAGGGCCTCTTGAAAAAACAATGTTAAAAAAACTGAATTGTTTCAATATTGGTTATTTATATCTGTCTCAAATCAATCTAATTAGTGCATGCATATTAAGTATTTATTGAACTGAACCTGTGACCACAGCAGCATGATACAAACTGAACGGAGCGAATTTACCTATACATTATTATAAAAAAATCTAACAAATATATTGTACTTTTTTTAAGTTTTGTTTTTAATTAAATTTTTATAATTGACCATTGTCTCAGGGAGGTGATTTGCTTGCTATATTACTCTGTACTCTTTCTTCTCACATGACAAAATAGTTTAAACTCTGATCAATATATTATGTCCACTTATTATTTATCGAGTAATTCTCTTCATAATAAGATATGCACAGTAAGAATCCTGATCAACCTGTCAGGGTTTATTTTGCATAAATTAACTTAGAGTCTTAGTAATGTGTTTGCTTCAGTTCTGAAAGTGACTTTGTAACTTTGTGGACAGTGAGTGTGCCCTGACTTTTGGAGGTGAAAGGCAAATAACCGCAGTGTGAACCAATGAATTAATATTCAGTCAGCTGCGTTGATTTCGAGCAAAGGTCTGTGCCATTGTGTTCTAGTTTATTTATAACCACAGGAAAGCCTTAAACCTGTAGTCCGCTGCCTTAGACAGCAAAAGTACTCATTTTATGTATTGGTGCGAGGTCTTGTTTTCATTACGTCAGTGTGTGGTTTATTCTTCTCTGGAGGTGCTAAATATAGAGGTGGATTTGCTGGGTCAGCAGAATGTATTTTTAGCACTGATATAGTTTCCCTCTTGAATTGCTGCACTGGGTTGCTGTTTTCAAGACCTACTGGGCCAATAAATAAAATGGGCTAAAGGACACCAGAGAGTTTTCTCCAGGTTTATGTCTGATTAAGTACTGCGTTTATCCAGTTTTTGAGTGAATAATGTTATCTGCTTGCAGGTGTACTGTGCAAACTGCTGCAACCGCAAATGCAGACTGAAATATCTGGACAAAGAGGCCAGGGTTTGTGTCATCTGCCATGTTACCATACAGAGAAGTGAGTGCTAAACCACTTTAATATACTTAAATTAAATACTGGCTTAATAAAAATGTATTCAATATGTTCAAGTGGATGCAATGCACTGTACCTTTAAAACATCCATTACAACAACCAAACATTAAAGGGATAGTACATCCAAACATGACATTTTGCTGAACATGTCCTCACCCATCCAAGATGAATTTGTGTCTTCATTGGAACAGATTTGGAGAAATGTAGCATTGCGTCACTTGCTCACCAATGGATCCACTGCAGTGAATGGGTGCCGTCAGAATGAGAGTCCAAACAGCTGATAAAAACATCACAATAACCCACAAGTAATCCACACCACTCCAGTCCATCTATTAACATCATGTGAAGTGAAAAGCTGCATGTTTGTAAAAAACAAATCAATCATTAAGATGTTACTAACTTCAAGCCATTGCTTCCATCTAAAATCCAGTCCTATGGATTAGGGTTGGGCCGATAGATGATGCCATTGTCCATCGCCGATTGCTGATAGACATCATGATGTTGAGCCGGCTCTTATTCTGACGGCACCCATTCACTGCAGAGCATCCATTGCGCAAGGGAAGTAATGCTACATTTTTTCAAATCTGATGAAGAAACAAGCTAGTCTACATCTTGAAAGCCTAAGAAGGAATGAACTTTCAGCAATTTCTCATTTTTGGTTGAACTATTTCTTTAAAGGCCGGTGGTTCATGTCGGTGTAGAAATGGGTATGACCCACATGAACTACTGCCACAGATAGAACCATGGTTTATTTTTAGCTGGTGTAATGTGGTAAACAGAAATTAAGTTGATAAAATGAGTGTTTTTGAGGAAGAACTATTCAAAAGCACTCTTTTTATTGGTATTGTGATATTAGCATTAAATCTTTTTAAAGAGCTTTGTTTGATGCACTTAGTATGTATTAGTTATATCTGTGAAGTAATCAGCTGTAAGGGCCCGTTTGCACGTAAAACGATAGCAATAATGATAACGTTGTCATTTACAGCTGGGAAAAAATTGTTCTGAAAGCGATTCCAGAGGTATCACTCCTCTGTGCTGTTATCGTTATAGTTGTGAGATGAACTCTATTCTTTAAAAAAAGAACAATTTTAAAACTGTATTGGACTTTATTAGTTTTGGCAGAAAGTTGCATTCACACCAAAAATGAGAACTACAGTCATGGCCAAAAATATCGGCACCCTTGGTAAATATGATCATGAAAATGAATCTGCATTGTTCATCCTTTTGATCTTTCATTTAAAAAATTCACAAAAATCTAACCTTTCGTTGGATAATAGAATTTAATATGCTGGGAAATATCATTATGAAATAAATGTTTTTCTCAAATATACATTGGCCACAGATTATTGGCACCCCTAGAAATTCTTATGAGAAAAATATCTCTGAAGTATATTCTCATTCATATTCACAATTTTGAGCACTCCAGAGTGATTATGAACATTATCCAGCCATTGCTTCCTGTTTCACAGAAATATAAATGGGAGGGAAAACAAAGCCCAAATTCCCTTAATCATCCATCACAATGAGAAAAACCAAAGAATATATTTCTGATGTGCAGCAAAAGATAATTTAGCTTCCCAGATTAGTGAAGTGACTTTAAGAAAAGAGCTAGAGCAGTGAAAACTCCCATTTCCACCATCAGGGCAATAATTAAGAATTTCCAATCAATAGAAAATGTTTTGAAACTGCCTGGAAGAGGACGTGTGTCTATATCGTCCTAATGCACGGTGAGAAGGAGAGTTTGAGTGGCTAAAGACTCTCCAAGGATCACAGCTGGAGAATCGCAGAATAATAGATGAGTCTCGGGGTCAGAAAACCTTTAAAAAAAAATTGTCAAACAGCACCTACATCACCACATGTTGTTTGGGAGGGTTTCAAGAAAAATGATCCTAGCTCATCCAAAAACAATCTCCAGCATATTCAGTTATCAGACACGACTGGAACTTCAAATGGGACTGGCTTCTATGGTCAGATGAAACTAAAACATGAGCTTTTTAGCAGCAGACACTCAAGATGGGTTTGGTGAACACAGGGATAAAAAGTACCCCATGTGTAAAATTAAATATACTGCTGTATTTTTGATGTTGTGGGCCTATATTTCTGCTGGAGGTCCTGGACATCTTGTTTAGACACATGGCATCATGGATTCTATCAAATACCAACAGATAAAAAATCAATAAGTGACTGACTCTGTTTAAAAACTTTTATAATGGGCCATGTTTGGATCTTCCAACAGTACAATAATCCAAAAACAACACAAAAATGGGTCACTGAGCACAAAACCAAGCTTCTGCTATGGCCATTCCAGTCCTCTGACCTGAACCCTGTAGAAGATGAGTGAGGTGAACTGAAGAAGCACCGTCATGGAGCTGTGAATCTAAAGGATCTGGAGTGATTCTGGATGAAGGAATGGTCTCTGATCTCTTGTCAGGTGTTCTCTAACCTCATCAGGCATTATAGGAGAACATGTAGAGCTGTTAAACTGGCAAGTGGAGGTTTCAAAAAGTATTGAATAAAAGGGTGCCGTTAATTGTGGCCAACGTGTATTAGAGAAAAACATTTATTTCATAATGTAAATTCTTATGATCCAAAAGGTTAGATTTTTGTGAATTTTTTAATAAAAGATCAAAAGGAGTAACAATGAAGCACAGATATTTACCATGGGTGCCGATATTTTTGGCCATGACTGTATAACCATAAAGTAAAAAAAAAACTTTCTAACTCTAAGAAAATAGTGGCATCCACAAAAAAAGGATAACAACATAGACAAACAATGTTTCAATTTCAGTGCATTTTTTTCATCTAATGAACAATAAAAACATTAAAAGTGCATGTCACATTCACAAAACGTTCTGAGTAAAGTCTACAATTAGATTAAATATAATGTTATCTTTTATAAGTGGATCCTGATACAGCTAATATTGTAAGTATGATTTTTGGTGTGAATCAACACAATCATTTTTTTTGTTACCTGTTATAGGCACTGAAGCGAAACAAAATGTAGTTAGTTGCTTTACATCTTTGTGAGACATTGTGGAAGGTTTAAAGTTATGCTGATCATCAAAAGGCAGACAATGGTTTTTGTGTAAAAAACGTTTGAATTGTCAGTCCGCTGGATGAAACAAATCAGGCCGTTTTGCACTATCCTGCTTTCGAGAGCTCCAGGGATTTTGTTAAAACTACAGATCAAACTTTAACATTTTGTATTCCTGCCCATGGACAGTTGGATAAACGGAGGGCAGTGTCAAAAACTTCAGAAGTGATGAAGTTTTTGACTAAACCGAAAGCCTGATCCCTTTCTCCTCTGTTTTCTCCAGTCATGTAGATCATGTAGCACAAAGTTTTTGCGTTTCTACTGCATAGACAACCAAGCATTATTAAGTGCACATCTTGCCAGCAGTGAATTCCCAGTTAATTATTTTTATAACTATACTTTTTTAACCTTCATAGATGTTTTAATGGCTTTTTATACAATTGTGTAACAATGTAATGTCACTGATGTCCTTAGTTGATGCAATGCTGTCATGACTTTTATTTTAGTATTATTTATACTCTTATGGTTTTAATAAATATTTTGGTTTATTTTTTATTTTTGTATCTTCAGATTAATTTTTTATTTAGTTTAGGTTTATGTAATTTGTTAATTTAGTATTATTTATAAGCTTTAATACTTTTTTGTTTGAGTTGGCAATAATAACACTGGCTCACTTGCATCCCTTTTGAAAGAAGCAGATCCCCTATCCTTTTCATTTGTGTCCAATTTATTTATGGACCAAACATCTGAAGCTCTTTTATTTTTCAAGGGATGATTTAATGGAGAAGATCAAGGCTTTATTTATTTATTTTTTGTCCTGGCTGGTCTATAAAAAGAGACTGGCACGTGGTGTGTGGCCGAGCGTGCGGTCCATTTGCACATTAAAAAGGACATTCATCACAGAACGTCAGTGCTGCGAGTCGCCAGCCAGCTCTCGCAGGGTTTGGTGCAGGGCTGGGTGGAGCCAGGGCACTGGTGCATGTCCTTGAGTGTGTGTGTGTGTGTGTGTGTGTGTGTGTGGTATAGGACCCACCTGGTGCAGTATTCATGACACTCTCTCTCATTCACTCTCCGGGTTGAGGAATAGAGTTAGACACACATAAACGCACACACACCTCATCTTCAGGCGAGGAGGGTTTGTCACCACTCTCAGCCCAGGGCAGCCATTTAATACGACCTCTGTGCATGTGTGCGATGGACGGACTGAGCTTGCACTCGCAGCCAGAGACGTTCGCCTGGTCCAGGACAGACGAGATCTCAGTGTGAGCTTGCGGAAGTGAGCTGCGCCCCGTCCGGGATGAGAGAGGCTCAAGGATGCGCCCTCTATCTCACTCACTCGCGGACTCTCTCTTGCTTAACGGCAAGGGGGACACTTCCTCCTTCGCTCGGCGCACACTAACGCTGTCCTGGGAGACTAACATGCAACCCGTGATTAACCTGGAAGAGAGTTAATTTAGGATGAGGTAAGCTCACTGAACTGAATCGAAATCGATACCTCTTGAGGCTCGAAGTGTAATTGATTGTTTTATCTCGTTAACTCTTTAGTTTGTAACTTTTTTGCACCGTCTTTAGTGAATTTCCACATGCTGAAGGACGTTCCGTCCTGCTGGTTCTGGCTTGACAGTTCCCATCTGTCTTCTTGTTGTAGCCGTTTTCACAGTGAGCCAGCAGATTTCTGCTTTCGTGCTTCTAGCTGACATGTTTGCGGGTGTCACAGGCAGTGCCAGTGTAATCAGGTCGATGAGCAATCTATGAGCCTTAATCAACATAATGCACAGCTGACTCACAGCTGGAGGAGGTGTCGGCACACTGGGATGTGGCTGCACTGGACGTCCCGTTTCTTGAGTTCGGTTTGGTGGCTCGTTGCCCATCACTTTAATAACAGCAGTGCTGTGATTGATGCTTAGTACTCTTGCTTGTAAATGTTTGATTTATTAGAATGTAACTCGGCTGAATGAGGATTTGTACTTTGGACTTTAGTCATCATTTGGTTGACCACAGGTCTACAACTTGACAATAGATATTTATAACAAAAATATTTGAAACCTGAGTGTACATTATATACACTACCATTCAAAAGCTTGGAGTCTTTAAGATGTTTTTCAAAAAAGTCTACTGCTTACCAAGGCTGCGCTTATTTGATCAGACAACATTAAAAACTGTACAGTTGTAAAATATTATTGCAATTTAAAATAACTTTTCTATTTGAATATATTATAAAATGCAATCTATTGCTGTGATCAAAGCTGAATTTTCAGCATCATTACTCCAGTCTTCAGTGTCACATGATCCTTCAGAAATAATTCTAATATGATGATTTGTTGCTCAAGAAACATTCCTTATTATTATCAATGTTGAAAACAGTTGTTGCTTCATGTTGTTCTGGAAACAGTGATGCATTTTATTTTTCAAGATTATTTGATGAATAGACAGTTCAAAAGAACAGCATTTTAAATGTCTTTGCAGTCGCTTTTGAATAAAGATATTTATTTCTTTAAAAACAAGATCTTACTCATCCTAAACATTTGAATGGTAGTGTAATATAAATATATTTGACATTTTAACTGCTCTTGAACTCCCCAAAATGAAAATTGTCATCATTAACTCATGTTGTTCCAAAGCCAATATGACTTTTTCTTTTGTTGAATACAAAAAGCAGAACATTGTCGCTTTTCTTTCCATAAAATGAAAGCATAATAAACCAGGGGTTGTCAATCTCTGAAAAGCACCATGAAAGTAGTTCATACTTGTCAGAGTGCTATTGAAAGTCATTCAGAAGGTAAATGTGTGAAGAACAGATTGAAACGTATTCACTCTGCTGCAGTGGAGTGCAGGATGTTCAGTAAATATTTACAAAGCTGTGGACGACAGCACACACGTCTACTACTTTTATGGAACATTTTGTGCTAAATCTCCTTTTTTGTGTTTAACAGAAGAAAAATGAAAATCATAAAACTTGAGGATGAGTAACTGATGACTGAATTATTGTGTGAACTATTAACTCCTTTTTTATGAAGTATGTGTGAGTAAAACAATATCATAATTTTAAAATATTTTAGGAGGAGACTTTGATTGGATAGTTCCGTATTAGATACGGACATATTAGATTTCTTCCATTACATAATTCGAAAGGTCAAATAAAGTCAGATATGGAGCACTATATTGTACAGAATAATTTATGAACTTATTAATTAAATTGCCTTAATTTAAATTTGGGGGGGGGGGGGGTTCTGTAATCTAAAGTTGTACACAACCTTTAATGAGGTTTTTTTTCAAATTTCTTTATCAAAATCTTCTGCATGGACCATTAAATCAACAGATAACAACACTGAGTAAAAACCTCCCTCAATTAATTAACTTCCCACGAAAACGCAATCTTAGAATTCTAACAAACAAAGCACTTTAGAAGAAAAGAAAAGGCGGGGGGCGGGGTCTTCAGGTTAAGCTCAGGTTAAGTGTCTAGACTCTAGAGAGTTAGCCAGCCAATAATCTAAAAAGGGGCACCACACCTTGTCAAAAGTCCTTAAAGAACCAGTGAGTGACAATCTATTTTTCCAATTTAATGAAAGAAAACACTTCTTTCAGCCATGTATCAAAAGAATGGTTGAAACATGTTTCCACTTCAAAAGGATGAGATGTCTTCATTGTCTTGCTTGTAAAGTAGTAATGGCTAAAGCCTTTTGGACTGTTACTGAAAGGATAACATCAACTACCATCCCAAAAATGGCCAAAAGTGGATTTATAAAAAGATCTATGGCAAAGGCATACTATCTTGGTCCAATAATAAGTAGTTTAGTGCATTCCCCAAAAATATGAATGATTGGCTGGCGATTGCTTGCACCTATTACATGCATCGCTGACCAAGTTTAGCAGTAATGTAGAATCTTACTCATGTCTTGCAGATATAGATGATATGTGAGTGAGCTCAAGAATATGCTCCCAGTGTTCATCGATCCCAAACGCAATTCTTAGATTTATATAAACTATAAATGACAGAAATACAATGTTTTGAGTGTGGTTCAAGATTTAAAAAGTCATCCAGTTTAGAAATGAAATAGGAAAGACTTGAAAGAAACAAAATAAGTGGTAATTAGGTAGGTAAAATCTCTTAGAAAGGTGATTAAAGTATGAACTCATACAGTTCTACAACATTTACCCACTGTTCCTTTCTCTCTCTCATTCGCTCACCCAGCATGACCTTTCATTCACCACACTGAAAAGACTGATTTAGGAATGGCTGATTTTGTGTGTTTGTGTGCAGCTCAAGCCCATGAGAGAATGATGAGCCCTACTGGGCCCAGTCCCAATCCCAACATCCCATCAGAGTACTGCTCCACCATACCGCCCATGCAGCAGGCCCGCGCTGCCGGCACCCTCAACTCTCCCCCACCCACCGTCATGGTCCCCGTGTCTGTCCTCAAACACCCCGGTAATGACGGTACGCACTGCACTCTGAGCCAGAGTTATAGCTCTTATGGCTATAAAACACAGTGACTTCCACTTAATATAATAGTTCATGAATGAAAGAGTGACTGCGTCCCAAATTTGCATGCACTGCATATCATATAGTGTGCTAGATTAGGTTAGTGTGGTAACTGTACACTACTATGTAAAGTTTTTGGGTCAGTATTATTTTTAATGAATATTTTTATTCAGCAAGTATGCATTAAATTGATCAAAAGTGGCATTCATAGACCCTTTATAATGTTACAAAAAGATAATATTTCCAATAAATTATATTCTTTTGAACTTTCTGTCCAAAGAATCCTAAAAAATTAAATGTATCACGGTTTCCACAAAAATATGAAGCAGCACAACTGTTTTCAACATTGATAATAATAAGGAATGTTTCTTGAGCAGCAAATCATCATATTAGAGTGATTTCTGAAGGATCATGTGACACTGAAGACTGGAGTAATGATGCTGAAAATTAAGCTTTGATCACAGCAATACATTGCATTATACAATATATTCAAATAGAAAAGTTATTTTAAATTGTAATAATATTTCACAATTTCTAGTGTATTTTTGATCAAACAATTGACCCAAACAAAACCCAGACTCTTAAACGGTATTGTAATTAGTGTAGACCATTTCTATTTGATACGCCTACTGTATTTCAAGTCAGTGTTATTTTAGGGTCATTGATATACTATTATAGTTGTATTAATATTTTGAATTAGATTTTGTTTTTATATTTTATTTTCATTTAAAGTTTTAGTAAATATGTTATGTTTTTGTCATATTTTTATGTTTTGTTATTCATTTTTATTTTAGTTTTAGTTATTTTAGCACTTTAATTTGCATTGGCAAGTAACTGAAATGTTTGATTTTTATATAAATTTAATTTCGAGTAACAAACATGTTTTTTATATATGGTTTTAATTATTTAAATTGTATTATTTTAGTTTTAGTTCACAACAATAACCCTGTTTCAAGCCTTACCCTAACGAGTTGCTGTTTGTGTTTCTCCATGTGTTCTCGTAGGTTTTCCACGTGAGCAGAAGCATGTGTGGTTTGCCGATGGCATCCTGCCGAACGGTGAAGTCGCCGACACCACCAAACTGTCCGTACAGACCCGGAGATCCTCCCAGGAGTCAAGCCCAGTAACGCCAGACCCGCCAGGGGTGAGACAGCTAAATCCTCTTAACTGATGCTGGAGAAAACTGATAATGACAACTGAAGTCATTAACGGATTTGCTGCCTTTCAGCCTGATGGTAAATTGCCTGGCGAGTGTGATGAGAGCGCCGGAGGAAGTTCTGACAGCACTGTCGAGGTGAGCCGCCCGCCCATCAGAGGCCCGTGGGACTACGGCCTGCTCTGTGCGGTGGGCAGCTGTGTGCAAAGAGCTGTCAGTCTGGTGCCGGAGGATGACGAAGGTCTGCCTCCACTGCTCATTACCACAGGAGAGGAGGAAGATGGGGGTGAGGACTTTTAAAGGCTTAAACTAGACGGTAGTCATCATTTTGATGGCCCCTAGGGCAGGGCTATAAGTCGACATCAAACAAAAAAACAAATGCACAATATTCGAAAATCATGTACTTCATCTCCAGAGCTGTCACTTTTGCCATCATTTCATTTGAGAAAAACTAGTGTCAATTTATACTAGTGTTAACTACTACACACAAAAACTCAGGTCGTCGCAATGACCCACCAGAATGAAAGTATGGTTTAATTTGAAGAAATTATTACAAAAATATATTGCTGTTAAATAGTCAAATGTACTTCTCCTCTCAAAGCAAAAATAATAATACATCAATAAAACATTACTTTGAATTATTATCATTAATATTATTATTTTAAGGAATATCATACAACCAATATTTTTTTCATCCATGTTTTAATTAATACAGTTTACAATTTCTGCAGCACTTTATTTGACAAAAAAAGACATAAAATAACATAGTTTTGCTGGAAATTAGTTGTTAAAGTTTTAAGAATTCGCTTCTTTAGACTTTTTTGATGAAACAAATGCAACATTTTGGGGAAATATTTATAAATAAAGAATAAAAGGCAGCATATTCTGTAGTTTACTTCTAAATAAATAAATTATATTCAGATTTTTCTCGAGTTCTTGCAAATGTGTGAAATTCATTTTCTTCCCCAATATGGGTATGAAATGAATGTTGTGATAAATCAATATTGAATGTTATGGGGGGGGGGGAATGTTGTGATAATATTTTTTGGCAATATTGTCAAACCCTACTAAACAGGTGATTTTCTTTGCCTGAATCATATTGCTTTAATAATACATTGGACATACATTGGTAGGAATGGGTACCGAAACCTGGTATTTAATCGGTCCCGGGGATTATGAAAAGACCGCAGTATCAATAAGCTCTGACGTTAACGGTTCTGCTATCGGTACTGGAGAAATTAAGAAAACACACATACATTTATTATTGCTATATATACATGTTATCTTGATACATTAATATTAAAGCGGTATTACACTTTGAACTTTGAACATATGTCAAAATGGCCAGCTTGGAGAGTATTCACTTCTTAAGTGGACGAGAACGGTTGGGAGAAAATCCGATGTGTGTCAATATATTGTCTTAAAGTGACAGACTGGCGCTTGGGCCATCAATGTTAATAAAAGAACAAAACGCAAAGAGAAAATCACTCACAGCTCTTAATCTGTATAACATTTAATAATCTGTATAACTTTAATAAGCATCAATTTATCAATACATACAGTGAAAAAATTGTTCATTTACATTTGACAAACAGTTTGTTTTACTTTGTTTCTTTGTTCATGTTCTTATAGTATCTTATAATATGATGCCTGCACACTGGTGTATTTACGCATTTCAGAATATATATATAACAAAAATGCCGATAAGAATACCGTTAAAGTACCGAAACGATAAGCAGTATTGGTAAGAGTAGTAATACCGTTAAAACCTTGAAGATACCATCCCTATACATTGGACTAATAGATGAGAAATTGAGCATTTCATGCCCTCAGGCTCAGAAATGTGTCTATTGCAATGCCAGAATGGGTCCATGTGTGTCTTTGTAGATGACAGCAAAATGCTATTTACTTATAGAAATCAGTTAATATCCTGACTGAGTATAAATTATCATATAAATGTGTAGCTACCTTACTACCTTTAACTGAAGCTGCTGCCATTTTGGTTGTTATTTTGTGACCTCACAACAGTCATTTTGCTGTTGCTGATTCTTTAGGGTGTGGTTTTGTGTTTTCTGACATTTGTAATTTAATTTTCATTTCATTACAGATGTATTAGTTGAGGAACGTCCTGCTGCTTGTCAAATATTGCTGCTGTTGGAAGAGGGAGGCCCACAACCTCTGACCTTTGTGCTCAATGCAAATTTACTGGTGAACGTCAAGATCGTCACATGTATGTTATGGTATCATAACCATGATTTTTCAATCTGATTAAAATGTGTGATCATGTCCAGCTTGTTCATTTGATAAACATCATTGCCCTCTCTTTGTTTGTGTTGTAGATGGTGAGAAGAGGTGCTGGTGTCTGAGCTCTAATGGTCTTCAGGGAGTGGGCCAGAAGGAGCTGGTGTTTATAATTGAGTGTCTCCCAGAGGAGAGCAGCTTACCTAGAGACGTATTCAACCTGTGCGTTAGTTTATACCAGGATGCACAGAAAGGTACATCACACAAAACACTTCACAGTACAGGCAAAAATATTGTGCTTTCATGCACTGGGTAGTTTTCAGATTTTGTTTTTGGCTTTTCATGACGTGATGTTTCAGACTAGTGGAAAGAAAACTTCCAAAGTAACTTTTAAGTGTTTATTTTATTATACTTTGTCTTTGTGTCTGTACATTATAAATCATGTCTTTAAAGGCTGTTTTCTCAAAATGACTTTTTTAACTCCAATTCAGCCGCACTGACCAACTTTACAGTTTTTATAGATTTTATTGCCAAAACCTTGGTGAATTTATTTTCTGGCTGTTGACAGTATTTATTTTTTCTAGAATGATGTACTGCTCAAAGTTAAAAAATATTATTAATAATAACAATAATACAACTTATTACAATAGTACTTTGAATTATTATTAGTAGTAGTAGTCATATCATTATTATTATTAAGGAATATCTTACAACTCAGTTTTTTTGTCCATATTTTAATTAATACAGAACTATTTCTGTACTGCAACACTTTTTGTGCATTTTTGCAAATTAATTTTTGTTGGAAATTATATTATGTATACATATTGTATATTTATATTGTGTGTATTGTATATACACACACACATGCACATATATGTTTGTATTGACTAACTTTTTTAAGTTTTATGAATAGGCCTAAACAACATTTTTGATAATAAAAATCTTAATCCCCTCTGAAACAACCTATTCTGGAATGTCTGTTTCTAGAAATGTATGCAAATTAGTGCAGATTTCATTAGTTAATGCAGCATTTGTATATTAAAACAAAACATGTTTGCAATTCTTGATGTAATCAGTCAACTGAAAATGTATGGTGATATCTGTTAGTTAAATTGTTACCCTGTTCATCTGTAGTGTCTTGCCTTAAAGGGGAGACAAAAATGGTCATAATTTGCCTTTTCATCTCCATATTCCATTCAGTCTTATAAATAAATAAAAATTTCTACTGTACTGACAAATTAGTAGCAAAATAGATTTATACCAGCAAAGATATTTAGTTTTGAGGTTTATTTTGTTGCATGATATATTATCTGTTTAATAAAAAAACTAAATATTCAAAATGTAACTGAGTGATATTTATAGTGTTTTTCTTATTTTTCCCACCAAAGGGAAGTTCATTGAGCACCTTGGAAACGTAACGTTCACTGACAGTTTCCTGGGCAGTAAAGACCACGGAGGCGTCCTGTTCTTCACTCCAACCTTTCAGCCGCTGGATGGTCTTGCTCTGCCACAGGTCTCGTTCCTCTGTGGTGTTTTGATTCAGAAACTAGAGGTTCCCTGGGCTAAAGTGTTTCCCCTCCGACTGCTGCTCGCTCTGGGGACGCAATACAACGGTGAGCCCTCATTAAAACATTCTTTAGTACAGTAAAGAAGACACTGTTTTTATTAAAACATTTTTTAAGAGAAATTAGCTCATATTACCATCTCCTTCAGTCATGTGATGTGTGTTTATTTTTACAGTGTATCCCTGGCCTTTGGTGAGCGTGCGTTTCCGTGACTCAGTTTTTAAAGAGACGGGACACACCATCATGAATCTGCTTACAGTACGTGTTCACATTTAACCCTCAAGAACTTATTCATATAAATTTGCAATGCATTGATTGTTTAAAGATGGTGTTCAAAAGTTTGGGGTCGGTAAGATTTTTTTTAATGTTAAATAGTTATAAAATATTACATCGATGCAAAGCTACATTTTCAACAGCCATCATTCCAGTCTTCAGTGTCACATGACCCTTCAGAAATCATTCTAATATGCTGATTTGCTATTATTATCAATATTGAAAACAGTTGTGCTGCTTTATATTTTTGTGGAAACTGATACATTTTATTTTTTAGGATTTTTTGATAAATAGAAAGTAAAAAAAAACAGCATTTATTTGAAATATAACATTTTTTGTAACATTATAAATGTTTTACTGTGATTTTTAGCATTTTAATGCATCCTTGCTGAATAAATGCATTTCTTTCTTTAAAAAAAAAGTTATTTTGAACCTTTAAAAGATGATGTTTAAAGCTATTTAAGGCTTAATGGTTCTCAAAGATGAAAGATATGCAGTTAAGGTCAAGATCATAATGCAGACTACTTTATTTGTTACTTACCTTATACACAAATATCTAAATTTTAATGTGGTTTCAATTAAAAATGTTATAATATGTGAGTCATTTGCCCTAAAGGGTTTTAAATTAGAGATGGTTTGGTTAAGCTGTTTTTCCACCTTTCTAATCAGTCTCGGGTTCAGCTCAGGACAGATAATGAAGGAGATTAGAGAGCGCTCAAGACTCAAACCCGAGACCTCTCAGTGTGTACTTCAGCTCTGAGCCATTCTTGATTTCTGAGAATTAAAGAGCGTCTTTGGTCCCCATTCTAACTATAGTGCTTTCTATAGTTGGCCACTTTTCTGGATGCAGGCATGGAAAAATGTGGCTCATCTCTGCAAATTAAGTTTATTTTGCATCTAAATTGACTTATTACCGGTTCTTCTACTTTGCAGATCCATTTTAGTATGACGGTGAATGTACACCTGTTATCAAACTTTTGGCCTTGTATCCCAAAAATCCTTTGTTTATTTATGGCTTAAAAAAAAAAAATTATTTTTCAAGCAGTGAACCGGCATTTAAAATACATTCAAGTACATTCAACATATTCAATGCAAAAACTAAAAATCAAGTTGTACAATAATCAAGGCATGTTTTATCTCGGTTAATTTTTTTATTTTTTTATATGCACAAAAATAAAATTACATAATACACGACACACATGTATTATTATAGGAATAATTCACCCACAAATTACATTTTGCTGAAAATGTTCTCACCCTCAGACCATCCAAGATGTAGATGAGTTTGTCTTCATTCAAACCAATTTGGAGAAGTTAAGCATTACATCACTTGCTCACCAATGGATCCTCTGCAGTGAATGGGTGCCGTCAGAATGAGAGTCCAAACAGCTGATAAGAATCCACAAGCAATCCACATCACTCCAGTCCATCAGTTAACATCTTATGAATAAAAAAGTTACGTGTTTGTAAGAAACTAAAACAAATTTCACCGGATGAATCTTTATTATGGATTATGGACTTATATTTTAGCCAGAAGCAACAGTTTGAAGTAAAAAAGCCTTAACGATGTATATTTCTTACAAACATGCAGCTTTTGTCTTCCCAAGATGTTAACTGATGGACTGGAATTATGTAGATTAGTGTGATGTTTTTATCAGCTGTTTGGACTCTCATTCTGACGGCACCCATTCACTGCAGAGGATCCATTGGTGACCAAGTGATGTAATGCCTAATTTCTCCAAATCTGATGAAGAAACAAACTCATCTATGTCTTGGAAGGCCTGAGGGTGATAACATCTTCAGCAAATTAAATTTTTCGGGTGAACTATTCCTTTAACTTTAGGCCTTTTAATGGCAAATCCTTGGTATCCACCTTCATTCGTGTGATTTGCTGATTCTAACACAGGACCTGAGGAACTACCAGTACAGTTTACCGGTGGTGGAAAATCTGCGAGTGCACATGGAGATGGGTAACAGCTTCATCGACATTCCCAAGTCCAGGTTTAATGAGGTCAGAGTTATTTTTGAATTGTGTAGCAGCTAGGCTTCAGTGTTATTGTGTTGTTGAATGTGTTGTTTTGTTCTGGCTCTTGTAGATGCTGAAGGTGGTGAACTCCTCTAATGAGCATGTGATCAGTTTCGGTGCCTGTTTCAGCACTGAGGCCGATTCTCACTTGGTTTGCCAGCAGAACGAGGATGGAAGCTACCAGACGCAAGCCAACAGTATACCAGGAAAAACCAGGAGAGGTTAGTTAGTCACTGCTATAAATAAAAATCTTAAACTTAGTGTTTTCTCTTAAATGTCTTAAAAGGATTTTATTTTTCAATCAGAGGGACCAACATTTCAATCATTTCAAGCCATTGTAGTCAAGTAGATAATTAATGCAAAATCTACAAATCAAGGGAAAAGTAATCAAGGCATGTTTTTCCCAGTGACTTTGACTGAATTAACACAAAGACAAACGTTTGCCCACTGACAAAGAAATGATCAGTCTATAATTTTAATGGTAGGTTTATTTGAATAGTGAGAGACAGAATATCAACAAAAATCCAGAAAAATGCATTTAAAAAAAGTTATAAATTGATTTGCATTTTAATGAGTCAAATAAGTATTTGATCCCTTCGCAAAACAGGACTTAGCACTTGGTGGCAAGACCCTTGTTGGCAATCACAGAGGTCAGATGTTTCTTGTAGTTGGCCACCAGGTTTGCACACATCTCAGGAGGGATTCTGTCCCGCTCTCTTTGCAGATCCTCTCCAAGTCATTAAGGTTTCGAGGCTGATGATTGGCAACTCGACTCTTCAGCTCTCTCCACAGATTTTCTATGAGATTAAAGTCTGGAGACTGGCTAGGCCACTCCAGGACCTTAATGTGCTTCTTCTTGAGCCACTCTCTCACACCCTTCTTGTTGCCTTGGCCGTGTGTTTTTGGTTCATTGTCATGCTGGAATACCCCTCCACGACCCATTATCAATGCCCTGGCTGGCTTCAATGCCCTGGCCCTGACGGTACATGGCCCCGTCCATCGTCCCTTTGATGCGGTGCAGTTGTCCTGTCCCCTTAGCAGAAAAACACCCCCAAAACATAATGTTTCCACCTCCATGTTTGACGGTGGGGATGGTGTTCTTGGGGTCTTGGGCAGCATTCCTCGTCCTCCAAACACAGCGAGTTGAGTTGATGCCAAAGAGCTGGATTTTGGTCTCATCTGACCACCACAATTTCATCCAGTTCTCCTCTGAATCATTGGCAAACTTCAGACGGGCCTGTACATGTGCTTTCTTGAGCAGGGGGACCTTGCGGGCGCTGCAGGATTTCAGTCCTTTACGGCGTAGTGTGTTACCAATTGTTTTCTTGGTGACTATGGTCACAGCTGCCTTGAGTGTTTTTTACTGATTTAACATGAACAAAGTTTTGAATTGCTTTTATTTATATACACAAAAATATTTATAAAATTATTTCAACTTACCAACAATATCCTTTTAAATCTGATGTGGTATTAAAACATCTTTTATGTTGTGAAACTTGCATGTTGCAAGACAAGGAATGATCGGAAGACTATTTAATATTATCAAAATCTTTAGGAAAACCAAACTTTCAAATGTACTTTGGTCAGCACCAAAAGTTTTAGTGTGAAATCAGTCTTTAAGTTGTTTGTTGTTTAACATTTGTTATGTAATATGATAAGTGGATGTCTCACCGGAACCCATCTTTCATTTGCAGTGACTGGAGCTAGTTTTGTGGTTTTTAACGGTGCTCTGAAAGCCTCATCAGGATTTATTGCCAAATCCAGTATTGTGGAGGGTAATGCTATCACTCAAATCACTTTCAAACACTTCCTCGGGCCATTATTCTCAAAACGTTTAATCATAACGCTGTCCCTCTTCATCTTTAGATGGGTTAATGGTGCAAATCCCTCCGGAGACCATGGAGGGTTTGCGACAGGCCCTCAGGGACCAGACCGACTTCCAGATCCCCTGTGGAAAGGCAGATTCGGAAGAGACACGGGAAAATGTGAACGTACGCTGGGTCGACTGGACCACACCTGTCAATACTGGGTACCAACGATTTATCATATACATTTACACTATCAAAAGTTTGGAGTAGTTGAGATTTATTGTTTTTAAAAGAAGACTCTTATGCTCACTAAGGATGCATTTGTTTGATCAAAAATATGTTCAATATTTTTACAATTTAAAATAACTTTTCTATTTTAATATAATTTTAAAATGTAATTTATTCCTGTGATCAAAGCTGAATTTTCATTATTATTACTCCATTATTCAGTGTCACATGATCCTTCAGGAGTCAATCTTATTTGCTGTTTAACATTATTTTCATCAATATTTACAAATAGAAAACAGTTATTTTAAATTGTAATAAAATTTCACTATTTTTACTGTATTTTTATCAAATAGATGCAGCATAGGTGAGCAGAAGAGACTTTAAAAAAAATCTGAATTATTCCAATCTTTTGACCAGTAGTACATGTTCTCATCGGATGCTTTCTTGTAGAGGTTCAGTATGCCAATACTGTACTGGACAACCACTTTACTGAATGATAAATCACTATAGATCTGTTTGGCTGCCGATGCGAGTGACCTTGAAAATGTTTTCTGCATTAATTAGGCACTATTTAATATTCATCCCTTCATCTTCCTTTGACTGTTAAGATGCTGTGTCAGGTCAAATTTAATTCACCTAAGACAGTATAACGTGTAACTTGTTTGCATGTTTGCAGAGTCACCAGTCCGGTGGATGGCAAGTCTCTAGAGGGAGTGTCCAGCGTCAAGATCCAGCAGGACTCAGAGTTTGAGATGGACGGCCGAACCATCAGGTGTACTGAGGTGAGTACGGCATGATGCCTGCAAAAGGAGGGATTTTATTGGTGTCGTCTCTGCTTCATGTCCCATCTCCCATCAGGTCTTCTATCTGCTGAAGTCTTCAGATGTCTCTCTGTCTGCCGTCCTCACGTCATCGGCTCAGTTTCAGAGAGAAATCGCCACGGCCAGCTGCGCCGCCCTCTGCCCGCACCTCTCTGTGCTCATGGCGAATGGGTTCAACTCTCTCGCACTCCGGGTCTCCACCGACTCAGACGTGGTAAATTATTTTGGGTGATAAATTACAGAGCAGCATTGACTAAACAACATCTTTCCAGGCTAAAACCTGCACATTTTTTAATACAAGATCAAAATTGTTGTCAACAAAAGAGCAGCTTAAGGCCTTCCTGTGGTTCTCCAGAAGAATAAAAGTTTGTGCATTTGAAAATTAACAAATTAGAGCTAGCCAAATACATATTACTATTATTACTATACATATATATTTATTCACACAACATTTGAAGATTGAGAAATTAGGACTAGCCATAAATATTATGATTGCAATTTTACAATCCTTTAATATACATGTATATAAAATGCTAATTTACAACATTAAACCTGGAGCCTTTTTTAATCACATTTAAAATCACAATATTTAGCAGAATCACTCGTTGTATTTTTATAGGTTGAGTATCAGGCTGGCTCTGGTGGCCTCCTCCTGCCTCAGAAGTATATGAACGATCTGGACGGGGCTCTAATTCCCGTTATCCACGGAGGAAGCTCCTGCGTCCCCCATCAGGCCATGGACATGGAGTTTTTCTTCTACATCTCACTGAGCATTTAAACACTGGTGACTTACAAACTTTCCATCCACAGGCAGCCAGTCAGACCTGCACGATTGGTACCAATGAATCACAGATGTAGAGAAACAGACTCCGTTTCTGATCTCTGACAAGGTATGGAGAGTTTGATGCATTTTAGAGGAAAAGTGGCACTATATTAGCGATCCTTTAGAATAAATCAGAGGTCTTGGATCAGCAACAAAAATAAAAAAGTGAGAACTTTGCTGAACTTTGCTTCTTCAGTCGTGTTTCCAGGGTCTGATCGTTGGATGCTGATCAATGAATGTTAGTTTGAACGTGACGTGAACAGAATTGTTTATGTATGACTATGATGTCAGATATACCGGTAATTATAATCGCTACTTGATTGCACACATGGCAACCGAGCATATAAAGTACTGTTTCGTTGTCTGAGCTGGAATCTGCAATCTGTTTTTTCCCATCCTTCATAACATACTGTTACCATATGAAGTAGCTTCATGTGGACTTAAGAATCCACATGATCGTTTTTATGTACTGATTATTGCACTTTTTTAAGTACTGCGTCTTATGATTAGTCATTTTTCTCAATCTGTAAAATACACAGATGGTAAAATAAGCCTCGATTTGATTGTTTAAAACATATAGATGGAATCATCTGCTAATTTGATTTAGCTATTTTTAAGCTTAAATACTATTTTTGGAACAGACAGTTCATGTGTTGATTAAAGGTGATATTTTTGATAGGTCATTGAAATTACAAATTATAACACATTCTGCAATTATAACCCCTAAATGCTTGTAAAAACATTGTTTCAAACCACATATTATATTTACCAGAAAGGTTCAGAGTAAAGGACGATAGGACGATCTCTATGAAAAGATTTGCTTGAACATTTATATAATTATTTTCACACTACTGCATTAATTAAACAAAAGATCATTTATTGAGATCTTTAAATGGCTTTATTTTACTATTAGTTAATCTTCCTGTAAAAACCGGCCCATCTGTTGACACTACAAATGTGTTGTTGGTGTAATCAGTCAGGAATTGAAGAATTCTTAGATCTTTGAATGTTTGCCGGAAAAAATATCAACACATCTGAAAACTTAAAAATTGGTCAACCCACAATGATGCGAGTTAACAAGGCTGCCAAATGTCCTCAATATACTCTAGACATTAAAATATCTGTAACTGTTTGACAGATTGAAGAATTATGAAAACTCTTTCCTCGTGACATATGCTGGATGGTGATTCTGAATTAAGCAGTCATTTTATAAATGCAATAACCTTGAGTTCTTTCACTAGACTGTGATCATACACTTTTACATTCAGCTTAAAATGTACCTTAAACCTGCAAAACAATGCTTCTGATTATATTAAAGCCAAGTTTATGAAATCATTACTTTTTAAATGCTGCAGCTTAACAAAAACCTAAATTAATTAATTTGCAAAATGCACTTTTACTGTGGTTGGTGAAAGGAAATACAGGACGAGTGATTGTTTCTTATTTTTTATTCAGTTTTTCTTCATGGTGATAAAACACAACATAAACAGTGATGAAGCAGTTTATTTGATATATTGACTGGCATATTTAAATAATCTGAAGGCTTCTATAATTCTGTCACAAACCAAATACAAATGTTCTTAAAATACACATGATTGTTGTGGAAGGATTGAGATTAAATGTCTGTGGAAATGAGTTGAGCATTTTATAGACATCTCAGATCCTTATTTGGGCTTTGTTGGATATTTTGGGAGTTATATTATTTTCTCATTGTTACGGATTAATTAATTCATCACAATTAAAGTATTTTATGCTTTACAAAAAGCTGTTAAGATGTACCAGTTTGCATAATGTATATCTATTTATTCATGAAAACCAGATTTATTTGCTGAATTATCTGGTATGGGACCTAAGGATGTTCTTCAAAACAACATTCATTTCTAATATGTATCTCATGTAGAATAAAATTTTGATAAATATACAAATGTATTGTCTCATTCTCATTTATGACATGTTTTTAACAGCCTTTTTGTTTTGCCATTTAGACGAAGTGAGATTTTCTAAATGGGTAAGGGATTTGTTGTAAATTTACTGCTTGCATTAGAGTTCTGTTGTAAGATCTCTAATGAAGAAGAAATTGTGAACGTCAAACACCGCACATGAGCAAAGGTATGTTCCATACACAATGACTCAAATGTATTATGAATGAACTTGTATGTTGGTAAGCTGAATTTCTATGCCAGTAATGTCTTAACCACGAGTTGAATGGTATTTTGAACCTACAGGTCATTTGAATGTTTTTGTTTCCTGTTTTCTTAGCTATTGAAGCTCTAGCCACATTTATAACCAATTTTTTCTGTTAAGTCGTCTTTGACTGTAAAGGTGCGGTCACCGGTCACATTTGTGAAATTTCACAGACAAATAAAAGGTCCATTGTCAATAGCATAGAGATGTATGAAGCACTGCTTAACACAGACATCACTTTCAAACCAAGCAGATTTACTGTACGTAACCAACTTGAATGTGCAAAATCTGGGTGAAGCTCACGTGCCGATTCCTATTGGAATGACTGGATTTTGTCCATGAAATTTCACAGAGCACAGTAGTAAATGTGACCTTGATAAGACTGAAAAGTATAGATGCTATTTGTTCAGTTTCAAGGACCAGCAATCATTTGGTGTCAGTGCAAATTGATGCCTTTGTTTATAACAGTGGCAACCATTCAGTGTCCAAAAATGTCTGTGAAGTCACCATGTCGCTTGAGCTGCTCAGTTTGCATGGAGTGTCTTCTCATCAGCATCCTCCTGGTCTTGAGATCTTTTGGAAAACCCGCAGGAGCCGAGGGAATGCAGGGCTTAGTCCCTGCTGCTACGCCACAAACTGCTTTGTTGCTGGAGCTGATGCTGCTTCCGGTGATATTTGGGATTGGTGCATGCTGGTTCAGCGGAGGGAGGAAACCAGCTCGAGGATGGGAGATGGGATCCAAAAGCGCTCCGGAGCCTCGCCGCTCGTAGCTGATGGGATTCCTCCTGTGCATGTGTGTCAACGAAGCATTCTCAAGAGACTCCCTAGAGCCCACCAAAGTAGGAGAACGCGAGTTAGCAAGTTTTCTCTTCTCTAACTGTCCTTTACGGTCCTCTGGAGAGTTGGCGAGGCTCACTGATAGTTGGGAATCGGAGCTGTAGTGGTCCATTCCTAGTTTCCTTCTCTGGATGATGTTACGGAGACAGGACACGGCCAAATTTGGCAGGTATTTGTCCGGATCCTTCTCAGCTGGTAAAGCTACCGCACTACTTTTGCAGTGGAGATTGGGATGGGATACAGAGTGCAGGGATGATAAGCTGTAAAAGGACATGTTTCGGCACAGTGCTCCTTCTGGTCTTAAACCTTCACCATTGCTTCCTTGCCTTAGAGTTTGACTCAAAGAGTTGGCTTCTTTCAAATCAACACTGCAGTGCCGCAAGAGTGGCATGTTATCAAAAGCCAATCTGTTCATTCTGAAAGTAATTTCCTGTTCGGGCGTGATGTCTGGGAGTTCCTCTGTAGCGGAGGTACTTTTGGTATGCTGTTGGGCCAAGAAAGACTGTGAGATCTTCAGCCAAGGCTCGGAGTGTAATCTCTGGAGATTGTGTATTTTGCTCAACCGACTGTTTACTAGGGGAACATGGTGGGATGGAGAAGTTGGCTGGGAATTGGTCATACTTTGGAGTTCATTGAAGGAAAACTTGTGTTCTGTAGGACTAGTAGAAAGAGTCCCCTGTGGAGATGTACTGAGGAGAATATCAGATGGAGAAGCGCAGGGAACGATTGTGGAACTCCACTGTTCCACCATTGCAAGTGGAGGAATAGGTAGGTACTGTTTTGCCATTTGCCTTCCGCATGCAAGTTTGTCAGGGGTGATGATGATGATTTCTTTTCCTCTGGCTTTGCAGGCATCCATCAAGATTTTAAGAGTTTCTTCATCGCTGGCATTGATGGCGTATATCAGAGCCGAAGAACCGGTGGGGTCTTCAAGACACGGATCCGCCCCGCTACTCAAGAGCAGCGCCACCACCTCGGGACCGGCTTGCTCCAAACAGGCGTGCATTAGAGCTGTCTTCCCACTCTTGTCTTGGATGTTCGGATCAGCACCACTTTCAAGCAGGTACCCAACCATCTTCGCCTTCGAGACACTTTGGTGGTCCATATGCCTGCTCATGCAGGCGACCATCAAGGGTGTTTCACCGCACTCATTACTCTCATTAATATAAGCACCTCCTTCCAGGAGAAGCCGTGTGAGACGGAGACGACTTAAATAGACGGCTTTTAGCAAGGAGTTGCCATCAGTATTGACAGCTTGTGGACCTTCCATCTTCACCTATTTCACTGAGACTCGCACCTGACGGGGATCACGTATGCTGCCATGACAAAGCCTGTGAAGAGGGGAATAAGGTTAGATATTTGTCGCAAGGGATGTATGGAAGACGGCTCAGCTCTTCTTATGCAAATTACACACATTACATCTACACAATGGAAGTCTCAAGTAACTTTGAATGATCCTATTGTGTTTGGCTTGTTATTAGATGCTTGATTGGTTGCACACAAATGCTGCAAGATGATAAAATGGAGCCAAATGTGCTTTCTCTCTTTCTGTGTTTCTTTATGCAAGCCTGCTCAGCAACAAGCTCCTTTTTTGTAGAATTACAGCTCTCCCTCTCAAGCAATTTTTTTGAAAAGCTAAATTCAATAAACCGAAGCAGAGACCATGGCTTTATTGTTTGCCATTACTGCCAGACAACATTCTTCGCGCTGCCTGTCCTTTTCAGTATGAGCGCAAAGCTTGGCCTTCCTCACACTTTCTTTAGGAGCAGCATCTTTCTAAAGGCCATTGTGTTTGCTGTCCTTGGTGTTACTTTCTCAGAACACTGACAAACGCCTGCAGAACATCATGCCTCTGATTGGGGTTTATAAAGTGCTCTTGAATAGCTTTTAAGTCAACTGGAAAGACAGTAGGCACTTATGTAAAGAAGGTATGGACACTGTATTTAGTTAGCTTCGCCCTACATCTAAGCGATGCATTATAAAGAAGTCTCCTTGCAATTATTATGTTACTTTTACCAAAGCATTTGTAATTTGTTTGGTTTTGCAAACCATTCTTATTTTTGTCTCTCAGAATCTGGCCTTGTGAATTAAAGACAAACATTTTGAAAACAATCACTTCCAGACACCAGCTCCCATGCTTCTTAACTGTGAATGAGACATTTTCATTTATATTTTTTAATTTGCATGTCAATTTCTACATGAAACCATAATGAACTCATTTTGAATGCACATTCGGACATTCCTGGTGTTATTGTTTACAGTTCTAAATGGCGTAGAAACTATTTTCAATTAGAAATTGCAATTCAATTTCACAAATATTTGCAAAGAAATGGCAAGTAACATTAAATTAAACATGACATTTTCAAATAGAAAGACTGAAATTGTATTTTATTGTAAAACTTGCTCCAATCTTTATTTACAACCAAAAAATTGCAGGGTATTTCAAAGATAATTTCTATATTTGACTAAATTTCACCAATGCTATATGGAAACAAAACTGACCAAATTTGGTCTAGAAGAAAATTGCTGATTACAAAGAAATGGCAATCAAATGTGAAATTTAGAAAAACTGAAATGGTGTTTTCTTGGAAAACATTCCTGGTGTTTTTGTGTACAGTTATTTCAGAGATAATTTCTGTAATTTTTGCCATCTCTCACCAAAATGCATTGGTTTAATTTGCTTCTCAAATGACTGTCCTTTTCAGCTGATGCTTGTGTCTTGTGCTCCTTACTCATCAAATATCGCGTTTCCCTCAGAAATATCAGGTTACAGAAGCAAAATGCTTGCAAATGTAATTTCATCTGCACTTTAACCACATTGCATGCTGCAGATGTTGAAATCAAAGCCACAGCTCCCTGTCTGCCAGTGAAACAACATCAGTACTGACTGTCCAAGTACCAATTTCATTTCCTCTATGTGAAAACAAGGGTTTGAACAAGTTGTCATGAGCAGCTCGCACGCTGTTACCATGGAGGAAATGACGATTGCTTTTGAGTAGCTGTGACTTCTACCCTGTCAGCGATGTTCTGCTGAGCTGCCCAACTCTACTGGGAGCAGGTAGAGAAGCTCCACTTATGCACTTAAAGTCGTGTCCAGCTGTTTTGCACAAACAAGTCAGAAAATGACTCCATGCCATTTGCTTCAATTCTTCAAGCTTTTGTAATGTACATGGAAAGATGATGTGCGAAACAGCATATTCAGTATGCACTTGAGATTTTGAAGAGGTCGCAAAGTGTTTCTATTCTAAACAAGGTACTGTGTTTCAAAGCGCTCTCTGCTCTGTGCCAACTTAACCAGTGAAACACAAGAAAATGAATCTAACAATGCCTTAAGCAAACCTCATTCAGTCAACTTGGTGACATGGGAGTAGAATATGTTCTGTCTTAAGACTCATCTGAGGTATGATTATCATTAGCTGCTCGTTTAATCATTTAATGTCAAATACTACAGACTTTCAGTGTTAATGCAGAGGTAAATGGATAAAGAAGAGAAAAAATACATTTTGTTCTTACCGTGTAATCAGAAATTTAGACCGATCCGGATGGAGGCTGAAGTCGGTGATGTTTTGCCAGTGTCACAGCTACCGTCTGTCTGTAGTGTAAATGTGTTTGACTGTGCTTGCGTTGCAGGCATGACGTTGATCAGATCTAAGCGACAATGAGAGGTGCATTATTCTCATGCTGAGAGAGAAACAGGCAGGGTGGGAGAGAGAGAGAGAGAGTGTGTGTGTGAGAGAGAGAAGCAGGAAAACATCAAGACTTAAAATAACCCTGATTCTCAGGAACTTCAGGTACACATTAGGACCCTTTCTGAGTTTTAGAGAATTGAATTAGAAAAATTTATTCTCAAGCAATTTGTGGGGCTGCAGATGCAATTCTTTCAATATTTTTGGTCTAAGGAGGCCCTACCACAAGAGTGATTTCATGAAAACATGTCCAGAAACTATTTTATTTTTAGTTATTTTTTTATTATTGCTTTTATTAGTTGTTGTTTTTTTTAGTTTGTATGTGTATGTCTTTCGGATGAGACGTTAAATCGAGGTCCTGACTCTCTGTGGTCATTAAAAATCCCATGGCACTTCTCATAAAGAGTAGGGGTGTAACCCCGGTGTCCTGGCCAAATTCCCTCCACTGGCCCTTGTCAATCATGGCCTCCTAATAATCCCCATCCACTTGATTGTCTCTATGACTCTCTCTCCTCTCCACCTGTAGCTGGTGTGTGGTGAGCGCATACACTTGATTGGCTCTATGACTCTCTCTCCTCTCCACCTGTAGCTGGTGTGTGGTGAGCGCACTGGCACCGTTGTCCTGTGGCAGCCATCGCATCATCCAAGTGGATGCTGCACACTTGTGGTTGTTGAGGAGAGACCCCCCCCCACACACACACACACACACGATTGTAAAGCACTTTGGGTGTACAACAATGCACAAATAAAGCGCTATATAAATGCATCATTCATTCATGTATGTATATGTGTGTGTATATATGTATATGCGTGTATATACACTATATTGCCAAAAGTATTGGGTCACCCCCTTTAATGAAAGATTTGAGCCAAAAACTCAGCACCAAACACCAATGACTTGTACATTCATTATATGGACAAAAGTACTGGGACACCCTTCTTTAGAAGAGAAAAAGGCACTTCCAAACTGTGGCAACAAAGATGGAAACATAATTCATGTACTTAAATTGTATTTCCACCTCTGTTGCAACAGTTTTGAAGTGTATGAAATGACTGTACCCATATGTCATTGGTGTTTGGTGATGAGTTTTTGGCTCAAGGTCTGCATTTAAAGTCACACCAGAGGTGTTCAGCTGGGATTAGGACTTGTCTTTCTGCAGACCAGTCAAGTTCTTCCACACTGACTGAATCATCATTTCTCTTTGATTCTTGTCTTATACACAGAGACACTGTCATGTTAGAATAGAAAAGGTTCTGTCCAAACTGTTGCTATAAAATTAGAAGCACACAATTCCCTAGAATATCATTATATGCTTAAACATTAAGATTTGTACTCATGGAAATTACTAAAGTAGTCAAACCTTTCATTAGAAGGGGGTGACCCAATACTTTTGGCAATATAGTGTATATGTATATGTGTGGATATATATATATATATATATATATATGTATATCTATGTGTGTGTGTGTGTGTGTGTGTATATATATATCTTAGTGCTGTCAAATGATTAATCGAATCCAAAATAAAGTTTTTGTTTACATAATATATGTATGTGGACTGTGTATATTTATTATGTGTATATATAAATACAAACACATGTATGTATATATTTAAGAAAAATCTGTTGTGTTTATATATTAAATATATTTATATATAATATAAAATATAAGAATATAAATATATATGTAAATATTTTCTAAATATATACTGTGTGTGTGTATTTATATATACATTTACACAGTACACATACATATATTATGTAAACAAAAACTTTTATTTTGGATGTGATTACACACACACATACATATACACATATTTATTCATGTATTTGTTTTCATATTTGTGTTTGTGTGTGTTTAACATGGACGGATGGATGGAAGTTTCACTGTAGAGATCTTGAGTTTCACACTGCACCATTAAACTGTACTTCCGGATGCCTTCATCTGTGGTTTGTACAGCATTTGTTGCATGTGTAATGTCTCAGAACTCAAGGACATGCAGATGGCAGCACTTTAAAATGCATTTCATTGCTTGTACCAAACAGGAAGCGACTCCTGAAGAAAAGCACCTGGTTTAGGGACAGCTGTATTTCCTGTCTTTTTTCTTTATACCTTTGATATAATGGTGTTATGTGGTGTGGTGGGTCTGAAATAGTAGCTGCTTTACATATGTGAAAGAACTGTCGTCAGGTCGATTGGAAGGTGAGATGGCGTAGTTTCAGTCCACTTGAGCAATGCCATCTCCATGGCAACCAGTGAAATAAAGAAACGCTGCGTATGAGTCTCGCACAGGTTGGACTAAACTCCCGGTGAACTTCCAGATTACAGTGGATCTGTGTGCATCTGAGCACACAGCTAATTACTGCAGCGACTAACTTTATTTATTTAGTCATTTAGCAGACGCTTTTATCCAAAGCGACTTACAAATGAGGACATTATAGAAGCAATCAAAACCAACAAAAGAGCAACAACATGCAAGTGCTATTACAAGTCCTGTTAGCCGAACGCAGTACACGTAGGAAGGTTTTCTTTTACTATGAAAACGATTATATAAAATATAGAAAAAAGAAACCTAGTGTTAGTTTTACAAGAAAAGCTAGCAGTTAGAGAATAAATATGCACTTGATAGAGGGTCAAATGTTTGTGTTTTTTTAAATAAAAAGAACAACAGAAAGACTTTTTATTTATTTTAAATAAAAAGAAAGACAGATTAGATCAAATAAAATTAGAATAGAGAGTGCTAGAGTTAGAGGGTCAAATAAAGATACCACCGCGCTATCCAATTTTCTCCTTTTGCTTAATTTTTTGTTTAGTTTTATTTCATTTTCAATTCTATTTTATTGTTTTATATAATTAGTTTTTTACTGCATTGTTCTTTAATTGTTGAATTCTATTTTATTTTTATGTAATGTTGTTTTTATTCTATTCTATTTTATTCAATTTTTCATTTTATTTTATTCATTCTGTTTTAATGTTTTTTGTTTTATTTTATTCTGTTGTTACTGTTGATTTTTTCTTTCTTTTCTGTTGTATTGTTATTTAACTGTTTTCTATTTTATTTATTGTTATTATAATTTTTTTCTATTCTATTTTCAATGTTTTCATCTATTGCATTTTATTCATTCTATTTTTTATTTGTATTTGATGTTATATTATTTTATTGCACACATGGAGCGGTTTCATTGCACGTGTCTGCTGTTAATAGAAACCATGAACCTGCTTCACAGTGCAGTCTAATTGTTTAGCCATCGTCATGGCAACTATTCAAGAACATCAGGTGCAACTTTTCCCCGGTAAACTGAGTGACATTAATGAAGCTTTTCCTCTATTAGCAGTCGGCAGCGTCCGCTCAGATTGATTTTCATTTAATTCCAGGACAAAAACATGTGAAGTCTATATTCTGATCAAGAAAGCATGAATGCTGTTTTCCTGTGCAGAACCTGCTGACACGATACTAGTGTTGTGAGTGGTTGCACAGGTTTTGCTATGCAGTTACAAGAGTCTTCTGAGGCTTTTAGTACATTGCTACACTGTTGATAAGGTCTGAATGGTTAACCAAATGTTGCCAAGTAGTTGATTAGGATGTCAAAAGACTCCAGTCATGATTTTCAGATTATTTCTGATATGAAGTTTCAAAACTAAGTATGAGCAATAGGCTACTAGTGATGCTCTGCTTCTCAAAGCACCACTAAACATGACCTATTCATTCTGGACGTGCCACAAGATGGCACTCTATCAGCAGTTTTAACAGCTTTATTTGTATAATGATTTAATTCATATTAATATCATAAGATCATGATAGGAACCCAGCTGCAGACAGAATCTGTGTTTTTGGTAGCAATAGAAATAGTTCTATAGTAACACCAGCACAGCTAAATGTATTTGTTCTGTTCATTTCATGTTTTGCTAATCTGACACTGAAGTTTTGGTTTGTTCTTGCACATAAAGATGATGTTTGATCCCGGTATCTGAACATCTGGCCTGGAAATACCCTTTCCAAATCCATAATTCTTGACTCTTCATTCCATTTGCGTTTGTTTTGAAACAATATCTACAAACAGATTGCCACACTATCCCCTTTATTGAGATTTATGAGTATGTCGCTATTTTTGGGATTGACAGACGAATCCAGTAATCCCCCATAATCCCACAGGGTTGCCCTTGATGTAGCGTTGCCTGACCGAAAGACTTCCACATATTTTGAAAGTAATAAATGTTCATTTTTAAATGAGTTATGCATATCTATGCATAAATAGCTTAATTTTTCTTCTTTCGGATATTTTTAGATGAATAATTGCATTTAAAAAAAAAAATACATATGTATTTTTATGTATTTTATAAATAACCTTATTAAACTTATCATTTTAATCCAATGTATTTTTTGTTTCTGTTACATTTGATATTTACACTTAATTTACTTTATCTACAAGCAACCAATACTACTGCATTATATTTACATGCAGTGTAATGTATGTTTGCAGGGTTTTTTGTCTTTTTTTTCTTTATATTTCTTATGCAATATATTTATATATAACATAGTATAATATTTACATGATAACATTTATTAAAAAAAAAAAATCATAATAAAACAATCTCTAATAATTAATAAATAGAGATGCTTAAGTATTAATTTAGTCAATTTTTTATTCTTTTTATAATGTTGATTGTTTTTCCGATCCAAACTTTTTCCCTTGAGCTATTGGTAAAGGATGTCAAATCATGATTTTGAGGACCTCATCTGACCGATGCAAAGCTGGACACAATCAGAAATCATGTCTTAGTTCTGCTTTAGACCTTAGATGAAGCTGAATTCACCCCATTATCTTTGTTTTGCCGATCACGAGGCTTTCTGGGGCTAATTTTTGAGCTGTTTTACGCATGCTCACATATTTCAAGATTAATGAGTTTTGGGTGTCCGGATATTTAATATTAGCTGTAAATATCATAGTGCATGTTCCCAAGTGGTCTGAAAGCATGCTGGGTAAGCTCTTCATGTGGTTTCCTGCAGAGCTTGTGTTGAAGTGGGCGTCTGGTATCGTGGGCTCTTCCTCTATAAGACACAAGTTCATCTCTTTGTAGGAGTGAAGTCAGCTTTACAGCCAGAAGCAGGAGATGAAATTAGAAGCGGTGTGAGTTTCCTCAAGCTTTATGCTGCTTTATTCAGGTCTGAAAACAGGTTTAATATGTGTTTCTAACCACAGGCATCACATGAAACATTGGCTCTATTCCCAAACCCAGAGATGCCTAGATAGGTGGGGTTTTAAGGCATTGTGATGTGATTCTAGGCAGCATCAATGTATCCTTTACAGTGAAGGCAATCCCAGAATGCATCACAACGAGCTCAGAGTTTAGATTATGTATGCATAACACATGCACCACATGCCAACATACATAAATAATCTCATTATTATATATACACATTTGGGTGCTATGATCATTTCAAGTGTGTCAGTGCAGTAAAAGCATTGTATTTTACTGGTGATTTCATACAATCAACACCAGGAGGCATACATCTCTATATTTATGCAGCTCAGACTGAATCTAACTTTAAGTTTAAACAGATCTTGTTAAAATGATCAACAAACTTACCTTTTTAGAGAAAACCAGATGGGTTGTTCTCGCAAATTCTCTGCAACTGTTCAAATTTGGTAAGCCTTGCATTTGAAGTTATTTCGGACTAGTTTTGCAGCTAAAAATAGTTTTGCAGTATTTAAATATTTTAAGAAAACACTCAAATGTGCAGCGCATCAAATTAATTAGTGACTCGTTTTTGAACACTAAAAATATTAATTGCTGTGGAACGTGTGTATTGTTTGTCTTTGTTGTTGTTATTGTGGAAAATTATACCTCATTTGTGAAAAATAGTAATTTTGTGGAATGAATGGCTAATTTATGTATTTACATTGTAAATATTTTAAAGAACCAAATTGAAACACGAATGAACAAATAGAATGATCTCCAAAACGCTGATGAACCATACATTTAGAAAAATGATTTAATTAGTAAAGAACGACCGTATTTAGCATACATATTTTTTGAATGCGCAAATTGATTTAACGAGTTGAAACGAGATATTGTTGTTGCATCACTGCTTTGTTTTGTTATTATTTGATGTAAGCTAAACTGAATCATGACAAATGCTATCATATGATAATTACACAATATCATATTTTGTGCAAGTTTTAATGTACATGAAAAAAAATTGTTATTCATTTGAACATTGCATCCGACATCAGACTCAACTTTATCGCTAAGATTTTGACACGCCCCCAACTCGAAAACTCTGTACTTTAAAGACATTGGAGTTTCCCACTGGTAATAACGACTTTGTGATGCGTTCACGTGCGTTCAGCTCGTTACAACGATCTATCCGACACGTCTTGACGCACCAGTAGTAGTAGTAGTTTTGGTGTGGAAAATGTGTATTATTTACCTCAGCTGGCAACAGCGGTGCAGTATTTTGTTGCGCTACAATGCTTCTCATTGAAAATAATTCGTTGGCAAAACCTACACTTTTACACAATTTTAAAGAGCTAATTCTGTCATGTTCCTGAAAATAGAGTTAGAATAACTCAACCTCATTTCAGGGAGGCGCGAGAGAGATGCCGGAGTATTCTCTGTGGACAGTGGTGTAAACAGAGAGCGTTGGGTAAACAGAGACTGAGGGGTAAATAGTTCTGTCTCTTTAAGTTAGTGTCAAAGCCGATTAGCGCTGATCTCGCTCGTGATTCTGTTGGACCGTCTGTTCACTGGATCTATTTTTGTTTTACGTCGGTGCGCGCATTTTAGACATTATTATTTTGATATTTGTTGACTTTCTGAAGTGTATTTTTGCTTGCTTTGTTGCCCGCGCACTCCTTTAGGATATCGCTGTGCGTAATTACGCGTCACTCGCATCTGGAATCTCCTTTACGCTCAGCATCAGCGCTTTCGGCTGAACTTTAGATCATCATCTCTGGCTGCTGTGTGTGAGGAGGAGGAGGAGGGTGATGATGATGGGTTCAGTGTGACAGTCAGGGCTGTAAGATGCAGAAGAGTGTGCGTTATAATGAAGGGCACGCGCTCTATCTGTCCATAGTCGCGCGTAAAGAGGGAATCAAACGTGGGTTCTTGAGTAAAAAAGCCGCAGAAAACAACCGCTGGAACGAGAAGTACTTCGCGCTTTACCAGAACGTGCTGTTTTACTTCGAGAACGAGCAGAGCACCAGACCATCAGGGATTTATTTGCTGGAGGGATGCACCTGCGAGAGGACTCCGGCTCCCAAAGCGTCCACCGTTGGGAAAGAGAGTTCAGATAAACAGCAGGTATGATCTGACCTCAAATCCACTCCACATTTCATCTGTGATCTACTAGTTACTCACTTACGATCAAAGCCATGTTTCAGGTGCAAGCGTGTCAGTTTCGAGGACGTTGGTTTCTACACAAACCACGTGTGTGTGTGTGTGTGTGTGTGTGTGTGTGTGTGTGTGTGTGTGTGTGTGTGTGTGTGTGTGTGTGTGTGTGTGTGTGTGTGTGTGTGTGTGTGTGTGTGTGTGTGTGTGTGTGTGTGTGTGTGTGTGTGTGTGTGTGTGTGTGTGTGTGTGTGTGTGTGTGTGTGTGTGTGTCACATTGAACACAGTACACTGGGGCTGGTTGTCACAGTTTTTACTCTACTGACAGTTCCTCAGTCTAGGTTTGTTTTTAATAAGTCAGCTTCTGTATAGACACAAAATGTATGGAATTAATTCGTTTTTGGACAAAATTCAACATTTAAAATATTACATAAATTGAAATTAATCGATTAGTCTCAATGATAATAAAATAACACTGCGTCAAACAAAAATTATTATAAAATTCAAAGTTTTATTTTATATTTTAGTCATTTTTATTATTTACTGCTTTTTAAAATTATGATGGTTTTTATTTTTATTACAGTTTTAGTTTTTCTAGTACATTTAGTGTAATATTTCTACTTTGCTATGGCAACTTGCAGAAATAAAATAACTTGATGCTTTTTATATTTTATTTGAAGTTAACTTTTATTGAGTTCCAAATATTTTTTTTTAATGGTTTTAATTTTAGTGAAATATCATAACCCTAGTTTCGAGGACAGTTTATAAAATGTGTCCTAATTTACAAAACTAAACTAGATTTGTGAGACCAACATACTAAACCTGTCTGCTCTCGTTCCAGTTATGACATCTTCCTCATGTGACACTAGCCCCTGGGATTGCTATGTGTAAACCAACAATAACAGCTCACATATTGCAATCAAACAGAACACTTTTAAATGAGTGGATATAAGTGAGTAAATGTCTGGACACTGATATTATGCTTTAAAGTTTATTGTACAAACGCAAGTTTTAGGTCTTCATCAACAAAATGAATACAAATGAGTTCTGATGTAGAATTTTGAACAATTATTGTGAGTGTGCAGACATGAACATATTGTGAATGTACATTTTTGTAGTTGTGCTCCGCTCTGAATTATTTAGTAGGTTAGAAACTGGTGGGAGGACTCTTTATTAGCCACAGACCGGTTTATAAAGCAAAATTATTCATTTATATTTCTGAAATTGAGCATCAGCCTCAAAATTTGCTTGGCTTTTAACCAAAGTTTTTTTCTGCTTGTGTTAGTTTCTGTAAATATTGCTTTTTTGTGCGTTTATCAAATTGTATTATGTACTATATTATATGCATCATTGATTATTATAGGCTATTGGACAGCCACCCTGCTTTTAAAGTACTCACAGAAAAGTCATGGCAGTTATTTGGTCTAGAGGTTTGGGAATCAATATTAAAAGCAAGTCTGCACATGAACGGACATGCACTGCGGCCACCGCTCGTGTTAAGCAGCGTCTTGCAGATTATACACTCATCTTCTGCGTATGAAGCAGATATATTCTGATCCCCAGCCATTTACTGCGACCACACGAGACATGAAAGCCCCTCATCAGCGTGCTTTGTTCAGATTAAGACCTGTTGTCCGTTCATGGGTCTGAGTCTGAGTTTCCTAACGTGCTGATGAGCAGGGTCTGTCTGGGTTTTGTAGTTTCCTGTTGTAGTTTTATATATATAATAATGCTCAAATTATCCAAATTTACCTTCTAAGATAATAGGGGTAATATTTATTTTATGTATTTATTTTCACCACTGAGAATATTGACCATTATTAAAAGTAAAATGTCCCTGCTCACTAATGAGAAGATTGATTGTAATGATGAATTTTGTGGTAAAATGTGATTCATTCATTTAACAAAGCACTATAGCAAGCACACACCTTATGGAGGTGCAGGTTATGGAAAAAGAGTAACACTTTACTTAAAGTCTTTACGTATAATGCATTATGAAATTAGTTAATGCACTTTGTACAGTCTCATGAATAATTGTAACCTCAGTTAATGCATCATAACCTTATCAATTCATTGTTACACTATGCATTTTAAATTCGGGTACAATTATTTACGACAAGATATAATTTATAACAACACCGATTATGAATGATTCTAATGCTTTGCATTACACATAAAGGCTTTAAGTGTTATCGGAAAAAGACTTGTAGCGAAAAATACACAACTGCTTGCTCACTTAAAATAAATGTATTATTAATAAAGTGAGCATGCAGTTATTTTTTTTTGATACACTGATGCGCTTATTTTATTTTTATGTTTAAATAACTCTCAAATTACCAAAATTTACAAACAAAAAATTAGGGGTAGCATTTTTTTTATTAAAAAAAAGCCTTTTATTTCTATTTCATGATGTTTGTTGTACTTATTTTAATTTGTTGATTTTAAGAATACAAAGTTTAAATAAACACTTTTACAGTGTACTTTCACCATTGCGAATAATGACCATCGCAAATAAACTCAAAAGTAAAAAATCTCTACTCGCTAATGAGAAATGTAATGATACATTTGTGATTAGTTCTTTTTTGTCAAATTTAAATTCTACCAACTATCACCTAACTATAGAATACTTTTTTTCATTTTAAAAAAAAAAACTGTATTAATGTATAATTCTATCCAACTGAAGGCATTCCCCTAAGGAGAGGTTTTGTCAGATTTAGCTAAGTAAACCCACTCACAATCTCTTCTGTTATGTTATAGCAGATGTTGCTGCCCCCTCCATGCACACACGCACGCACACACACACACACGCACACACGCACACACGCACACGCACACACGCACACACACGCACACACACACACACACACACACACACACACTTCTCTGAGATTATGAGTCGTCAGCTCTGGCCAGCAGTGTGCTGTCAGTCTGAAACACGTTATTCTCACGGCTCGTGTGTGTGGAAGTGAAGTCTCATTTTCCATTTTAGTTTTTGTTTTGTTTTAGTTTTTTTGTCATAATAACATGTTTTTTATTATCATGTTATTCATTGAACTACACTACCAGTCAAAAGCTTGGAATTGTTATGTTTTTCAATGTTTTTGACAAAAGTCTCTTCTGTTCTCCAAGGCTGTATTTATTTGATCAAAAATATAGTAGAAATTGTGAAATATTATTACATTTTTAAATAATTGTTTTCTATGTGAATATATTTTTAAATGTAATTTATTGCTGTGATCAAAGCTGAATTTTCAGCATCATTACTCCAGTCTTCAGTGTCACATGATCCTTCAGAAATCATGCTAATATGCAGATCTGCTGCTCAATAAACATTTCTGATTATTATCATGTTGAAAACAGTTGTGCTGCTTTATATTTTTGTGGAGACTGTGATATACTCTACCATTCAACATTTGGGAAAAGTAAGATAAAAGTAAAAAAAAAGGAATGCATTAAATTAATCCAAATTTACAGTAAAGATTTAATCATATTACAAGAGATTCAAAAAAGTACTGTTCTTTCAAATAATTTTTTTAAATATTTGAATATATTTTCAAACATTTGTTTTAAATGCTAATAATATTCTTCAATATTACTGTTTTAATCAAATAAATGCAGCTTTGGTGAGCAGAATAAATTTATAAATTTTTTTTAAAACAATGCAATTATTCCAAACATTTGACCAATAGTGTATTTTTATATATATGTATCCATTAATATAATTATTTTTCAGTGCTTTTTATTATAAATTGCCAAGCATCTTCTTTTAAGTGTCTGCCAAAATGTGGTATTACTGATACAAATATTGTATGTTGAAACTGAGCCTGTTTGCATTTGCCGGTGTTCGTTGCAGACGCATCAAACAGCACAAAGCATCAGAGATTCAAAGTACTTCAGCAGCATTTAAAAGCACTTTGATTTCTGGGCCAACTCAATTAAACAAGCGTTTGTGATGTGCAAACTAGCCTGCGTATTATAAAACAGTCATTTATTGATGGAAAAATGTCTTCTGAATAAAATGTGAATTAATTATGGTAATGTTTTTAACGTGATAGTTTGGCAGTTTTTGATTTAAGTAATCTAGTTTGAGATATTGTGATTCAAAGTGCTCATAACTGTATTATCCGATTGGCCGATATTTCCTCTCGCTCCAGTTTCAGCCGTGCAGCCGCAGGTTCATCTCCCTCTTTCAACGTACATGATAAAGATGCAGATGCAAATGAAATATGCTTGACACAATGACTTGTGTTACCATGGAAATCAGGTTTGGTGTCATGTTGAAGTGCCACTGTATTATTATGCTTGCAGCACTTATACATCACCAGCTTCATGCTGCGTCAGCTGACTTGGAGTTCTTTTCCCTTTAAAGTCTACAATCAAATGTAAGCTTACCCTGTTTATTGTTTAGATCACTCACTATCTTTAAACACGGCAAATGAAATGAGAAAATCAGTCTGCTTGCACTCTATATATAACTGTACTGGTCAAAAGTTTGGGGTTGGTCAGATTTCTTATTTTTTTTAAGTTTTGAAAGAACTCTCTTCGGCTTACCAAGGCTGCATTTATTTGAAACAGTAATATTGTCCAATATTATTACTAATTCAAATAACAGTTTTCTGTGTGTATATATTTTAACATATGGCTAATTTATTGCTGTGATCAAAGCTGAATGTTCAGCATCATTACTCCAGTCTTCAGTATCACATGATCCTTCAGAAATCATTCTAATATGATTTACATATTTACAGTTTTTATTAAAATATATTAGAAGTATTTTAAATACAGTATAAAGTTATTTCAATATTCATTATTAATAACTGGAAGTCTAATTTTATTTTGTTTCAGTAGAATAATGTAATGATTTGATTCTTAATCGCATAGAAAATCAAATAAAATAAAATCCTAATAAAAAGAATAGTTCTGGAACCAAACTGTTACAACTATGAATTCCCAGCTGAAAAGTTAATTCCTGCCTGTTTTTTAATCATATGAATTAAAAAAATTAAGTATGTTTTTTTAAAATAATAAATATGTTTAATAAGTCCATATCCGCCCTTAAAAATAATATTTTTTTTAATATTAGCTATTTACATTCGTAAATTGTAACTTTTCTTACAGCATAAATGCCATTGCATGTTGATTTAGTCATTGTGGTCTGGATTCTTACAGATGTAGGCCGTCTGGAAGAAGCGTTTCCGGTGATTCTTGTGGTTTCGTGAGCTCTGCTGACCGTAAACGAGCCTCACACATGTGCAACACCGTTCTGGGTTCCCGTCTAAGAATAGTAGCCCTTCTGGCAGCGTGTTTCTCTCAGACGCGGTTATCTGAATGAAAGTCTACAGTGCATGACTTCGGAAGGACAATCGGAGTGCGTTTATGTGCGTGACCCAAGAAAACACACATCTAGAGCTGCTAGCAAACATTATGCAAATGAGTCAGATATGAATAGGAATGCATAAAGCTGATTTTATGTCATTCAGTGGGAGATCTGTGGGTCGAGGAAAGTGAAACAGAATCCGATGTATTTGTGGGCCGGCCGTGTCTGTTGTTATCTCTCGGTTTAAACAAGGCCTGAGGCTCAGGACAGCGCATTAAAGACAGAGGAGAAGCTCTGCCGGTTACATACACACACACACACACACACACACACACACACACACACACACAGCCGTGCATCATGAGAACGAGCCCTTAAGCCTACCTCCTATAAAGCACACTCAGTTTTCTGGCTCTTTCTCTCATCACTTATTTAAGAGTGAACCTGTCAAGAACATGTCCAGGTCATTTTTCTATCCATAATCAAGTGAATATACATCAGAAAATTAAGTCTGTAGTGAAAATCCTAATTTAGTGTTTCTGCTCAACAACAACTTCTTTTAATTAGCACAGGTTTTGTATTTCTTTTTTAAATTGATTGGTCATAGGCCTTATTGGTCTGAGCTAATGCATCAGCTTTTCAGTGGGAAAAAAGCATTATTTGTGGGTAATTTTGGCAACTGAGCTGCATAAGATCAACGAGGCCTACCATCAAGCAGTTTCAAAAATAAGTTCATAACCTGCATTAATTGAATGTCAATAAGTTACCCAAAAGATTGAATACAATGCTTTGGTAATAATATAGCATAATGAAAAATGTATAAGCCATTGTTTGTATTTTGTAGGCTGGTCACACAAGTACAACAAAGGGGTATTTACAAAAAAGTAATCTGGATTAAATTATCAGATTCCAAAATGTAAGTATTTGTATTTAGAGTATATTACATTTTAAAATACTCATAATCTGATTATAGTTACTTTTTATGGATTACATGATGACATTATTCACACTATAGCAGTGAATTATTCATAATAATCACAAGTCTGGACAAAAACATTTCAAACCCGGAAGACTTGGAATATCTCTGAGGAAGTTCATATTTCAAATAATTGAACAACACATTCACTTGTTTGCAGTTCTCTAATGTCAGTTAATGGTCACACTTATATGTATGCAAACAAGTAAAATATTTATATTTAGTGTTCAAGTGTTAAATTATTTTTATTGTACATTTTTAATATGTAATTAGCTTTCTATCAACTCACAAACCCACTGAAGACTCTTACATTGAGCCCAGTTTGGCAAACCCTGGGGTAATGGAAAGTTTAATGCATGTTATGATGTTGATATAAAAAAATTGAATATGTTTTCTTTCTCTTTGCTTTTTTTATATGAATATGGTATGTTTAAAACAAGTTTTATAAAAGTAATCTAAACAGTAGTTCAATTGCAATATTAAAATGAGTAACCTTGATTAGAAGTACTAAGTACAGTTTTCATAAAGTAACCAGTACTGGACTACAATTCATACAATCTACCCAGCTCTGGTGATGACATTAACTAGAGGGAAAAGAAAATCAAAGTCAAAATACAACATGAGCATATTATATATACAGTATCTCACAGAAGTGAGTACAGCCCTCACATTTTTGTAAATATTTTATTATATATTTTCATGTGACAGCACTGAAGAAATGACACTTTGCTACAATGTAAAGTAGTGAGTGTACAGCTTGTATAACAGTGTAAATTTGCTGTCCCCTCAAAATAACTCAACACACAGCCATTAATGTCTAAACCGCTGGCCACAAAAGTGAGTACACCCCTAAGTGAAAATGTCCAAATTGGGCCCAATTAGCCATTTTCTCTCCCCGGTGTCATGTGACTCGTTAGTGTTACAAGGTCTCAGGTGTGAATGGGGAGCAGGTGTGTTAAATTTGGTGTTATCGCTCTCACTCTCTCATACTGGTCACTGGAAGTTCAACATGGCACCTCATGGCAAAGAACTCTCTGAGGATCTGAAAAAAAGAATTGTTGCTCTACATAAAGATGGCGTAGGCTATAAGAAGATTGCCAAGACCCTGAAACTGAGCTGCAGCACGGTGGCCAAGACCATACAGCGGTTTAACAGGACAGGTTCCACTCAGAACAGGCCTCGCCATGGTCGACCAAAGAAGTTGAGTGCACGTGCTCAGCGTCATATCCAGAGGTTGTGTTTGGGAAATAGACGTATGAGTGCTGCCAGCATTGCTGCAGAGGTTGAAGGGGTGGTAGGTCAGTCTGTCAGTGCTCAGACCATACACTGCACACTGCATCAAATTGGTCTGCATGGCTGTCGTCCCAAAATGAAGCCTCTTCTAAAGATGATGCACAAGAAAGCCCGCAAACAGTTTGCTAAAGACAAGCAGACTGAGGACATGGATTACTGGAACCATGTCCTGTGGTCTGATGAGTCCAACACAAACTTATTTGGTTCAGATGGTGTCAAGCGTGTTTGTCGGCAACCAGGTGAGGAGTACAAAGACAAGTGTGTCTTGCCTACAGTCAAGCATGGTGGTGGGAGTGTCATGGTCTGGGGCTGCATGAGTGCTGCCGGCACTGGGGTGCTACAATTCATTGAGGGAACCATGCCAACATGTACTGTGACATACTGAAGCAGAGCATGATCCCCTCCCTTCAGAGACTGGGCCGCAGGGCAGTATTCCAACATGATAACGACCACTGCCTTGCTAAAGAAGTTGAGGGTAAAGTTGATGGACTGGCCAAGCATGTCTCCAGACCTAAACCCTATTGAGCATCTGTGGGGCATCCTCATTCCTCAAACGAAAGGTGGAGGAGCGCAAGGTCTCTAACATCCACCAGCTCCTGTGATGTCGTCATGGAGGAGTGGAAGAGGACTCTAGTGGCAGCCTGTGAAGCTCTGGTGAACTCCATGCCCAAGAGGGTTAAGGCAGTGCTGGAAAATAATGGTGGCCACACAAAATATTGACACTTTGGGCCCAATTTGGACATTTTCACTTAGGGGTGTACTCACTTTTGTGGCCAGTGGTTTAGACATTAATGGCTGTGTATATATATATATATATATATAATGTTTTTTTTTAGATATAATCTATTCATATTTTTCCCACTGTCTGTTGGCGACACACTTGATGTTTTATTATATTATCTTCTTTTAATTGGCTGTTTCACATGCTGCTTCATTATTTAAAGGTGAAATTACTCCGTAACTACTGTCATTTCCATTTAATGAGTGCATGCATGTTCATGCTAGTGGCCGCTGGAAGCGTCTCTATTTAGGTCAGAACTGTATTAATGCTGCTCACCATGGGCTCACTATGAATACTGAATGCTGATTTGTGGCCTACACTCTCATCTTTTTCAGTATTACTTCCTGGTGATTTTCGGCCACGATGGGCAGAAACCTCTGGAGCTGCGGACAGAAGAGGATGCTGATTGTAATGAGTGGGTGGAGGCCATTCAACAGGCCAGGTACAATAAAAAGACAGAACACTCAACATCTTCGGAGAACATAACGTGGTTTTGCTGAGCTTGATAGCTTGTCATGTAGCAACGTTTCTGTAGGAAAGAAAAATCACTTGTTTCTTCTATATAGCAATGCAAATGAAGACTTTTGCTGAAGTCTCCTGCTTTTCAGAAGAAAATAGACCTCAGCAATCCCACACCAGGGTTATTATAGTTAACTAAAACTATAAAAAATATCTTCATTTCTTACTTGGAATAACTGTAGAAAGAAAGAGAAAGAAAGAAATATATTTTTATTTCCTCTAATTTATCAGTTTTGTTTAAATTGAAGTACTAAATAACTAAAACAAAAAAAAATTATGTTGCTTGAAATATCGGTTAACTGAAATTATGTTTATAATCAAAAGTCAAAGATCTTGATATGAAACAACTGACCAAATTTTCTGAGCTGCTATCTATTTTAATTTATAGCAATATACTCATACTGTATGTCAGAAATAGTCTGTTGTTATTCCTCCAAATGAATTTTAGGAGAAGTTAATACTTAAACTAAAGATCACTTAATAACTTCTTAGTTTTTTATCTTCTGGATTGCGTTTCAAATAAACCAAGACCATACAACCTAATAGCTATAGCTAATATATAGAAATGATGCATGCACAACTGAAAATACTTCTCATTGCATTGTTTTCAAGGTTTTTTTTTACATTTACGTCAGAGTTTTGCATGTGGTTAATATATCAGGACCTCAGTGGGGCCTTTACTGGCTTAGCAGCATGTCGTTTTGATGGATTTGTTGTGAGGTAGGAAAGCAAGCAGAATTGAATCTGTCAGCAGATCTTTCACTCTACGTCACTGGTGAATTGCAGGTCATTTATGATGGAGGAGAAAATAATGCAGAATGCAAATGGTCAAACTCACCATATACCATAAGCATCCATAGTTAGGATAGCAAAATAAATAGGCTTATATATTTTGTAAGTGAAAAGACTTCCTATAGATTTGGTTTTGCATTGCAATTAAACACAGTGCATATTTCACTGCATATTCATCCATCACTTGGAACAATCTAGTCAGATTAGACCGATGCAACATCTTCAAAGGCCATAAACAAAACTACATAAGGTAAAATACGACCCAGACTACATTTGAGTGGCTCATTGATTTAGTTAGCACTCAGAGTTTCTCTTTGTAAATGTTTCTAACAGCTTTGTCCTTCTGCTGTTGCTGGCAGTTATTCAGACCTCATCATCGAGCGGGAAGTTCTCATGCAGAAATACATCCATCTGGTGCAGATCATGGAGACGGAAAAGGTGGCGGCAAATCAGCTGCGGACACAACTGGAAGACCAGGATACAGAGATCGAGAGACTGAAGACAGAGGTCAGTTCATCTTCATCGGTTCTGTCAAGGGTTGCCAGGTCCCAGAACAATTTACACTCCAAAACCAGCCATAAGGAATGAAACAAGCCCAATTTTTCCAGCGTCCAATCACTGTTGATGGACATTTCGATACATTTTTTATTTTTTTTATTTATCTAGCTACTTTCTTTAATAAAAATAAAAAGTGTTGAAGCATTTTGCATGATAAATTGCGTAACAAGTGAGCTATGAATAATAACAACACTGTCACAGTATGTTAAACTGACATAGTAATGCATACAATTCTGTCTGTAAGATAGACTCGCAGTTTTTTTTTCCTCAGAGTTTCGAGATATAAACGTGAAAATGCAAGAAAAAAAGTCAGAATTGTGAGATAAAAAAAAATGCATTTACAGTTTAATTTTTTTTTTTTTTTCTGGGAAATAAATCCAGCCCAAAACCAACTCAACACCAACTGAAAATGAATAAAACCAGCCTTGTGTTTAAGCATCCAGTCACAGTCGACAGCTGCTAGATTCCTATAAATGGACTTTTTTTTTATGATTTTGCTAGACTAGTTTATATGTAGTATTTGCATATTTATTGTTTACTGTATTCTATACCTCTTAAGTTACTGAATATATATATATATATATATATATTTGTAAGGAATAATTGATGACGGGCCGTTGAATTATTTGAAAAATTCACATTGTGGCGTTACACCTCGGGTGGGCATTATTTTTCTAATAATTCAACGGCTCGGAGTCAATTATTCTGCTAATACTTCAGTTTTCACACCTCAAGACATCGATCAGATGATATAATTCAAGAGAGCTGCCTGGTAACTACGTTCGCCGTGCGTTTCCCTGAAAATAATTGCACACTTCAGAACGTTCGTCAGCCAATCAGATTCAAGCATTCGTAGTATGAATATATCTATACACTCATGCAACCATTAGTTTGTGACGTGACAGCGAACATATGTCCACACCGTCTCTCTCTTACTGGCTCTTTCAGTGGTCCTTAGGTGAGACGGTCCTCACTGCAGAACAAAAGATCCAAACCTTACATATACCTAAACCTACCAATCTCCACGCACTAGACGTGGATCCAACCAGTGGTGTAGTCTAGTGTTTTGTAGTGAGTATACTGTGAGTTTTTCCTTCCCAGCCTCATACTCACCCGTACCAGAGCAGTCTCTCATAAGCACCACACTCACTAAACAGGGCTCTACACTTACTTTTATTTTTAGTGCTGCTAATTTAAAAAAAAATAATTAGGAGCACAGTAAAAAATTCAGGAGCACCTTCTCCTCAATAACAAAAATTAGCCTTCCCATTACAAAGTAATATTGGACTCCTTAAAGTGATTTACAAGGGCATTTTTTTCTAAATGTATTTGAAGTGTTACCTCAAATTCAAAAGTGTATTTTTATAAGCTTTTTTTTTATTCAAAATGTCTAATTAAAACAATGCAATAAGAAGAATAGGTTACCGATCAAATAAAATCCTTATTAACAAACTTAATTTGCACTACAGAAGAGGCACAGAAGAACACAAAAGTGGCTTGTAGGTATTTACAGAGATTTAATGAGGCTCAGAGGGCATGAGTGCAATTAACTTCATAAATTCATCTTGAGATTAATGTTTTAAATATACAATTTTGAATAGATAAATATTCAATGGTTTAAATAACTGAAATGATTCTTTAAAAATGAAACTAAGACTGCTGTTAGGTGGCAGCAAGATACTGATTTTATCACTGAATCATTAATTAAATTGATTCGTTCGAACGCTGATTCATTCAAGAACAAAGAAAGTCCCTGCGTCCCAATGTGCACACTATACACCCTATCTGCCCCAAATAGTATTAAAGATGACTAATATCACATTTAGGATGGATAGTATGCACACTGGGACTCAGGCAGTGACTGTCTTTATGAATGAATAATTGAATTGACTCACTAGATTCGTTTAAGCACAGATTCATTCATAAACGAAACAACGCTGTTTGAATGGAGATGTGCAGCGGCTCAGTTGTGAGTTTATTTGAAACTATTTTAGTTGATGAAATAGAGCAAAATCATGCAATACTGTTATATTCAGACAATGTAAATCACTGAATATTAACTTTTTGTTTATTGAAATCACTCATTGTTCTTATATGCCAACAATCCCCTGCTGTTACAGTTAAGTTAATGACAACGTATAGGATACTCTACCACGTACCAGGTAACGTTACGATAGCATCGGCCTCGTTTTCTGTACCGCGTAGGATAGTATCAGCCTTCTGGCTCATTTTCTGTAGTTTCTATAATGTTAACGTTCCTGTCATCTGTTTGCAGCAGCAGCTTCAGGGCAGGCTTACGAAAACACTGAAAGGGTGTAGTTCGTTTCATATCTCCTTTATTAGTTCATTTCAAACTTAGCAATAGTCGTCAACAGAAATACGGCGTGATTATCAGAAAGACGGTGCTTCGCAACACAGACTGGGGGAATTTATGAATGAACTTGTGAAAGGATGTCACAAAACGATGTTGTTACGTATCTGCATACTTTAAGTATACGCAAATCCTTGACCTTCCCTAGTGGGTATACGGCGTATACCTGCGTATCACGTAGACTACACCACTGGATCCAACCCCGCCCCCTGGATCTTTGTTCTGCAGTGAGGAGCTACTGCCGTAGGTTGCCAGGTATTAACAGGAAAGGATCAATACACATTTGTGAAAGGATCTTCATATTTTTTTGTCTACAGATAAACCTTTTTGGTGGCCGCGGTGCGTTATAAAAGTAATCCCCAAAAAATATAAATTTCCAGCATTTTTTTTAATTTTCAAGAGCACAATTGTTCAAGAAAACCCTTGCTATGTGTATATTAACGGTGTTATCTGTGTTCTAGATTATCGTTCTGAATAAAACAAAAGAGCGAATGTTGCCCTGTCAGTCCAGTCAAGAGGAAGATCCAGACATCAAGAAAATCAAGAAGGTATATGATTGTCTACATTTGGATTGTATATTTATTGACTATTATATATCCACCTCATTTACACAGTAATGTTTGCTATTGTGTCTATTGTAAGTGAGGTCATTCGGGCGTCTCCGTGGCGTGTTTTCTCGCAGGTGCAGAGCTTCATGCGTGGTTGGCTGTGCAGGAGGAAGTGGAAGATCATCGTGCAAGACTACATCTGCTCACCTCACGCCGAGAGCATGAGAAAGAGAAACCAGATCGTCTTTAACATGGTGGAGGCCGAGACGGAGTACGTGCTCCAGCTCTCCATCCTGGTCAACTGCTTCCTGCGGCCGCTCAGGATGGCGGCCAGCTCCAAAAAACCCCCCATTAGACATGACGATGTCAGCAGCATCTTCCTTAATAGGTATAATTCATGTTCTAATGGTCAACTGTGGAGGAATACTGTGGAGGCTTGTTTCCACCTCTGAATTAAAAAGTAACTGTGACTTTTTATCTCACAAATTCAGACTTTTTTTTTTTGCAATTGCGAGTTTATATATATCACAGGTCTGAGTTTGTATCTCACAATTCTGACTTGTTTTTCTGAGCTGATGTCTTGCTATTCTGATTTTTGGTTTCCACCACAAAATACAAATTTTAAAGGTAATTGTGACTTTTTTTCTTGCAGTTGCAAGATTATAACTTGCAGTTCTGAGTTTATGTCTCACAATTCTGAATTTTTCTTAGAATTATAAGTTTATATCTTGCAATTGTGAAGTTTACATTTTTTTTTTCCGTTGCCACCAGGGAATTAATTTTTTTTTAATGGTAATTGAGAATTTTTTTCTCACAATTCTGACTTTTGTTTATCTCAAATAAAAAAAAAAAAAAAAAAGATAATTGAAACTTTTATCCCACAACTCTGACTTTTCTTTTTTGAATAGCGAGTTTATATCTTGACATTATTTTCTATGCAATTTGTTTTTTTTCATCACAGAATAAATAATGAAAACAGTGATTGCAAAGTTTTTCTCACAATTTTTTATCTTGCATTTTTTTTTCTCTGTCTGGGAAAAAACTGAATTGTGAGATATGAACTCACAATTGTAAGATAAAAGTCAGAATTTTGAGATAAAAGTCACAATTACTCTAGTTATGAATCACTTTTAGTTTTTTATTCCATGGTAGAAACAAGCGTTATACAGTATTTAATTCTTTATTTTTATTTTGTTAGACTGTTGATCACTTTTATTCAGACACCACCAATAAATGTTTAAAATATGCAACTATCATATTTTTACAATATGCAACCATATGCAACTCTTTTTGAAAGTATGAAAGTATATCTGTTTTTAAGTGTCAGAACTTGATGCATGACGCCATGCATTTCTCATTTTTCTTTATTTCTAAGTGAGACGATAATGTTTCTCCATGAGATATTCCATCAAGGCTTGAAGGCTCGGATTGCCAACTGGCCAACGTTAGTGTTAGGTGAGTTTATGTATTTATTTTATTTAGTTTTTGCACACAAACATACATGCAGATATACAGTGAAATGCTTTTTTACTCTCCACACATAAGAGTAAAAATGAACATCATAATAACATCTAATAATCTACACAAGTCAGAATAGAAAATATATAAATAATTTTGCAGAGACAAGTGTGTTATTGACTTCCTTCTAATGCTCATGACCACTTACATATCATCATTTTGTCTAATAATGTTCACATAAACATGATGCAAAACCGTACCGTGACGTTTCAGCGGATCTCTTCGACATCTTGCTGCCGATGCTGAACATTTATCAGGAGTTTGTGCGAAACCATCAGTTCAGTTTGCAGGTTCTGGCGAACTGTAAACAGAACCGGGACTTTGACAAGCTTCTGAAGCAGTATGAAGCAAACGCCGCCTGTGAGGACCGAATGCTGGAAACCTTCCTCACCTACCCCATGTTTCAGGTGAACCGCTGACCTCTGACATTTGAGCAATGAGTGTGAGAATAACCGATAGTAACACTAGCATACTGCATTTCATTTCCATTGTGTAATAATGAGTAATTGTGCATCTTAATTGTTACTATTAGATCCCGCGGTACATCATCACCCTTCATGAGCTCCTCGCTCACACGCCTCATGAACATGTGGAGCGCAAGAGTCTGGAATTTGCCAAATCCAAACTTGAGGAACTGTCCAAGTGAGTGAAAGCTAAAAAAGGCTTCGAAAAAGCTTCAGACCAGTATTTTGGCTATAAAGCACCAGAACATCGAGAGTATAACAAAGAACTAGAGAATTAAAAGTTGTTTATGCCATTCTATTATTGATTTTATTGATTCATACCGTTATTTTATTGATTTCAATCAAAATTATTAAAATAAAAACTTATAATAAAAATACATTTGTATTATTAATTTATTAATATGATAAAAAATATTGTATATATATTAGTAACAATTTATTTATACACATATATATATATACACTCACCGGCCACTTTATTAGGTACACCTGTTCAATTGCTTGATAACACAAATTGCTAATCAGCCAATCACATGGCAGCAACTCAATTAATTTAGGCATCTAGATGTGGTGAAGACGACTTGCTGAAGTTCAAACCGAGCATCAGAATGGGGAAGAAAGGGGATTTAATATCCAGTGAGCGGCAGTTGTGTGGACGAAAATGCCTTGTTGATGTCAGAGTCAGAGGAGAATGGGCAGACTGGTTAGAGATGATAGAAAGGCAACAGTAACTCAAATAACCACTCGTTACAACCAAGATATGCAGAATACCATCTCTGAACACACAACACGTCGAACCCTGAAGCAGATGGGCTCCAGCAGCAGAAGACCACACCGGGTGCCGCTCCTGTCAGATAAGAACAGGACACGGAGGATACAATTCACACAGGCTCAACAAAATTGGACAATAGAAGATTGGAAAAACGTTGCCTGGTCTGATGAGTCTCGATTTCTGCTGCGACATTCAGATGGTAGGGTCAGAATTTGGCGTAAAGAACATGAAAGCATGGATCCATCCTGCCTTGTCTCAACGGTTCAGGCTGGTGGTGGTGGTGTAATGGTGTGGGGGATATTTTCTTGGCACACTTTGGCCCCTTAGTACCAATTGAGCATCGTTTAAACGCCACAGCCTACCTGAGTATTGTTGCTGACCATGTCCATCCCTTTATGACTACAGTGTACCCATCTTCTGATGCTACTTCCAGCAGGATAATGCAGCATGTCACAAAGCTCAAATCATCTCAGACTGGTTTCTTGAACATGACAATGAGTTCACTTTACTCAAATGGCCTCCACAGTCACCAGATCTCAATCCAATAGAGCACCTTTGGGATGTGGTGGAACGGGAGATTCACATCATGGATGTGCAGCCGACAAATCTGCAGCAACTGCGTGATGCTATCATGTCAATATGGACCAAAATCTCTGAGGAATGTTTCCAACACCTTGTTGAATCTATGCCACGAAGAATTAAGACAGTTCTGAAGGCAAAAGCGGTCCAACCCGGTACTAGCAAGGTGTACCTAATAAAGTGTATATTTAGTATAAAACATAAATTTTGTATTTGTTTTAAAATAAAAAATATATATTTATTTAAAATGCATATGTACTAATTATTTATTTTAAATTGCTGTATTCTCTCTTAATTCTTTACCAACTTTTAAAATCATCCTAATAAAAGCAGTAAGAAGCCATACACTTCTGTGAAATTAAATCAGATTGTATCCACTAAACATGTGGTTATTCTAAGATGAAACTCTCATATCAAACAGCCCCATTAGTGTAAGCGCTTCTTCTATGGAAAAAGTGATGCTTTTAAATGCAAACACGGCTTTTGAATTGTATTATTAACATTTACGTGACCAAGGCATTGATCTCACTTTCTCTCAAGCCTAGTAAATGTCATGGTTGAATATAGGCTGACTACAATTCTGCCAAACTCCTTGAAGTACACTTCAAATCCATTTCTTGAATACACTGCGATGATACAGCTGTGTGTTTCTTCTCAGAATGATGCACGATGAAGTGAGTGACACAGAAAACATCCGTAAGAATCTGGCGATCGAGCGAATGATCGTGGAGGGCTGTGATATTCTGCTGGACACCAGTCAGACGTTTGTACGGCAGGGTGAGACACATGGACGGAGCGGCGGGGGTTTGATTGCAGGACACTTCCTCTTCAAATCAATTACTACCCCAATACTTCATGAAGGGAATTCCTTCCTGTTTGTTTCTCTCTGTTCTACATTACTAGTGCCATTTTCAACAAGCTGATCCAAAATAACTCTTTTTGTTTGTTTGTTAGTTTTATTTGATTGTTTTATTTATTTAAATGATTCAATATTACAGATTTCTGACTTTTTATGGGTCAGATGTTCACTTTTGAATATACCTAAAATATGCATTCGTTCTCTTTATAAATGTTAAACACATTATTATTTTTTTTTCAATCAAATTTATTTATTTTTTGTTATAAATTCAGATTATTTACAATTATAAAAGTACATAATTTGAAACAAAATGAAACTAATATTTTATTTAAACAAAAGATTTTTATATTTATTTTAATTAACATTATTTATTTATGTAGAATCATTTTTTATTAATATTTGTTTATAATAAATATTTATTACAAACTAAATATTTTATTAAAAAAATAAAAATATGATTAAAAAAAGTTTGAATTGTTTTAAGTTAAAACAATTTAAGAAAGTGACAAATATAAAAGCATATTTACAAACAAACTAAAATAATATTTTATTTGTTAAAATAAAAGTGTTTATTTAAAATACATATGTATTATTTGTTTGTTGTATATTTTTATTGTTTCTTTATTTAAAACAAAAGTTGACAGGCTTAACTGGAGTCAGTCAGTAGTTTTGTATGAATATGAGTGTGTGATTGTTTCTGCTCCACCCATACACTGATCTCATTCAGCTCTGCTCCACACTGACAGCAAGGTGTGAAATGTGCTCTAATGAGATCTAATGTGCCATTTTAATGCATCGTGTCTCATAGAAAAGCGTCTCTGGATGAGACAGCGTTGCCCTCTCTCCCTGAAACGCTGTCTTTAATGTTATCCTTCCTCTGGGTAATGAGCTGTGTGTGTGTGTCTGTGTGTGTGTGTGTGTGTGTGTCTGTGTGTGTGTGTGTGTGTGTGTGTGTGTGTGTGTGTGTGTGTGTGTGTGTGTGTGTGTGTGTGTGTGTCTGTCTGTGTGTGTGTGTGTGTGTCTGTGTCTGTGTGTGTGTGTGTGTGTGCGTGTGTGTTGTAGGCTCTCTGATTCAGGTGCCCTCCGTGGAGAAGGGTAAACTGAGTAAGGTGCGTCTGGGCTCGCTGTCGCTCAGGAAAGAAGCTGAACGCCAGTGTTTTCTGTTCACCAAACACTTCCTCATCAGCACACGCACCTCGGGCGGCAAACTGCACCTGCTTAAAGTGAGAAGATTATAACAGCTCAGCAATGCAAAGAATCAGTGATGCTTCGAGTTTCTTAAAGGAATAGTTCACCCAAAATCTTATATATATAATACATTTATTGTAAATATTACATTTAACTATTATTTAAATAATTGTATTTATTCTAAAATAAAATGTAATGTAAAATTTAAAATAAATATGTATTATTTAAAATATTAAATGTAAATATATATTTTTTTATTTTATATTATATAGTTTTTAATGTTTAAAGTAGATCTGTATTATCTATTTAAAATGAACAGTATTCCCTTATTTCAAAATGATAAAAAAATCTATGTATATTTATTTAAAAATAAAATTGCTTTAAAATAAAATTTGTATTATTTAAATATGCATGATTTATTTTAAATAGTTTTCTGAATTATATTCTTCATGTGTGTGTGTGTGTGTATATGATTAAATTATTATTATATAATTATTTTAAAATGAAGAAATTATTTTTAATACATTTGTATTGTTTTAAATGAATGTAATTTCTTTATTTTAAATGAATCAGGAATAAAAATACGCACCTTCTCAAAGTGAGTTGAGTCACCCTGAAAATAACAACACCTCAGCAATTAAAGCAATCAAAGTGATTTAAATTTCTTAAAGGAATCGTTCACCCTAAAATATTCCCATCAATAAATCACCGTCGTGTTGTTCCTACCCCACTTGTTTTATTTACAGTATCGCTCACTGTCACCTTTGTTGAAAAGACTAGTTCAGACATCTGGGTGAATTTTGAATTGAACTGTTTCATGCAAAATCATTTACTATAATAAAAGTGCCTTTCTTCCAAACCACAGCAGGGAGGCACGTTGTCTCTGATAGAGTGTGCGCTTATCGAGGAGCTGGACGCCAATGATGAAGACTGTAAGTGTGACGCCAAACCAACCGTCTATACGACTTCATTGCTACCATTAAACCTAGTGATGCTAACTATCAATGAAGTAAATAGAGTGAGTTTTGATTTCCAATCTCCTCAGATAATGCTGCTGGCCAGGGATTCAACCATCTGCAGTTTAAAATAGTGGTTGAACCTGCGGATGGGCCGTCGTTTTCAGTCGTTCTGCTCGCTCCGTCTCGGCAGGAGAAAGCAGCCTGGACCAGCGACATGAGCCAGGTACAATACATGCAACTCGCTTATTCAGACCTTCAGCATCTGTAGAACTGCGTTTCCATGAACATCACAACTCATATGAAACACAAATGCATGCACAAGAATTAAACTGTTTATTCAAGCTCAGAAATGTAGAGATTCAATCAAACCCAAAGAGCAGAAGTTCATGTTTTTTAGCTAGAAAGCAACATGCATGAAATGCACAAGAGTGAGAAGTTTCCATTATATTTGCATTGACATAAATAGTTTCTCTGACTTTACGGTAAGGTTTTTGCATAATATTTTTAGTATGAACTGTCTATTATACACTTTGCCCTAGAGATAACCTGGTATGCATATTTTGGGTTAATACTGGTAACTGTTTTGCTCTTTTTGTTTATTTATTTATAATTCTATGTGCTTCAAATGCACTCTTTAATTTAATCTCATAAAAACAATGAGTGGAAAAATAAGTGCATTATATAATATGTTACCAGTATCAGGCTAATCAGACAAATGCTGATAATTTAACATGCTAATATTAGCTGATAACGATTGTTTACCGATATATTGTGCACCCATAGTTTGTTCATTTTGACTCCTGTTACAGTTTCTAGAACGTGAGTGTGAAGTTTCTGCTTTCTGTTTTTCTTCTCTCTTATTTTTATGTAATTTAGTGCATTGACAACATTCGCTGCAATGGCTTGATGACCAGCGTGTTTGAGGACAACTCCAAAGTCACCGTGCCTCACATGATCAAGTAACACACAAGCACTCCAGTGTTATTGTGTTATTACTTAGATGTTTTTATTACTAGTGTTTTAGTTTTTTAATACTTCTGTTTAGGTTTTTATTAATTTTATTTCATTTTTAGCTATTGTAATGTTTTTTAATACTTCTGTTTAGGTTTTTATTAATTTTATTTCATTTTTAGCTATTGTAATGCTTCAGCTTTATTTCATCTCTAATTTTCTTTATTTTTTATTTAAATTCAGATTAATTTATTATGCAAATACATACATATATTTGTTATAAAAACAAATATTTTGTTTATTTTACAATAATAATGTATGTATTTAACATAAATATTCTTCATTTTCAATAATATTTATTTACATTTACACACACACACACACAATAAAAAAAAGTTTTAATTATTAAAAATAGTAATTTTTAACATTTTTATTTAAATGCAGTAAATACATGATTTATTGAAAAAAAAGATTTATTTTAAATCAATTATTTAAAAATAAAAAATATCAAAATAAACATTTATTATAAAATATAAATATTTTATTTGTTTTAAAATAAAAATCTATGTATTTAAAAATTTTTTTTTTCAAAACAACTTTTTTTCAGTTCCATTTAAATTTAACTTTAGATTTAATTTAATTTCAGCATAATTCCAATTAACAAAAAAGTAAATAGTTTATAGTTTTAATTTGACTTTAGAGACTAGACACAGACTCTGTTAATAGTTATAATTTGCTCATTCATGTCTGTAGGTCTGATGCCCGACTGCATAAAGACGATGTGGACATCTGCTTCAGTAAGACGCTGAACTCCTGCAAGGTGCCACAGATCCGTTACGCCAGCGTGGAGAGACTCCTGGAACGGCTGACCGACCTGCGCTTCCTGTCCATCGACTTCCTCAACACCTTCCTCCACACCTACCGCATCTTCACCACCGCTGCTGTTGTGATGGACAAACTGGCCGACATCTACAAGAAACCCTTCACCTCTATACCTGTCCGGTTAGTATCTGTCACTAGCAGTTTTTGGGGATTTTTTTCTCCAGTGCAAAGGAAGTGCAAAAATGATTGATTTGATCATTGCTTTCATCTAAAAATGTTTTGACTGTCACATGTTTAAAACATGTTCTTCATCCTTGTCTGAGTGCCAGTCATTATTGTGATGAGGGTGGTGCACTAAATCTGAAGCTCCTTGTATGAATATTGCCGTTCAAAGGCTTGAGATTTCTATGATTTGTTTTTTAATAAATTGATACTTTTACTCAGCAAAGATGCATTAAACAGGTAAAAAAAAATGATAGGTAATTACATATGTTTTCTAATAATAGTAATTATAATTATCAAATAATTATATTTTTATTTCAAACTGGAGAAATGGCTGCTGAAGATAGAAAGTGTTCATTTCACATCAATACACGAGAATGAGGAAAGGAAAAAACTGTTTTTTAACATCTTTGCAAATTTATTAAAAATAAAAAGCTTAAATGTTTCCATTGCATAAGTACTCATACCTGACAGAGCTTGAGAGGTGAAGAGATGAGGAGAAGAATAGCAGATTATTGCCAAATGTTGATGAGCAAAGCTTGTCGCATAAAACTAAAAAGACTTGAGGCTGGAAAGGTGCTTCAGCTAAATATTTGGTTAAGGTATGAATACTTATGCAATGTACTTATGTAATTGTTTTTATTTTAATACATTTACGAAGTTGAGGCAGTTCTGTTTTTGGATTTTTATTGATCTGTATAATACACAAAACCACCAGAAACTTTTACAGTACACTAAAAGATGCATACAAATGTTAAAGGTTCCCCCAAAAATGAAAATTAGCCTACGTTTTACTCGCCCTCGAAGCATCCTAGGTGTGACTTTCTTCTTTCAGACGAATCCAATCAGAGTTATATTAAAAATTGTCCTGTCCCCTCCAAGCCTTTCAGTGGGGTAAGCGGGTGTTTGTTGTCAACAGTTCAGAAGACGTGAAATAAAGTGCGAGCATCCGTAATAAAACATCCCTCACGCGGCTCCGGGGGGAATAAAGGCCTCCTGTAGTGAATCCATGGGTTTTTGTAAGATAAATATCCATATTTCAAATGTAATTAAATAAATTCTCACTTCCGCTGACTGTGGTAGATGGAAACCGTTCCGGTGGATGACGTAGACGTCGTGCGCGCGCCTCTAAGAAACTAAGTTTCCTTACTTTAACAAAGGAAAACCAGTCTCCTCTTGGCTCATATCGAAATCCTCCGACATTTTCTTTACAAATCCTCATTTTGTGCTTTAATTTGTGACCGGCGTTTTGTTTTGTTCTCTCTCCGTGTTCGTCACGAATCACGCAACACCGACGTCCTACGTCATCCGCCGGAACGGCTTCCACGTATGACAGTTAGATGTAGTGAGAGAAAAATGTTTATTATGTTTGAAATATGGATTCCAATATGGCTACAGAGGGCCTTTATTCACCCCCCGGAGCCGGGTGAGGAATGTTTTATTACGGATGCTCGCACTTTATTTCACGTCTTCTGAACTGTTGACAACAAACACACTCTTACCCCACTGAAAGGCTTGGAGGGGACAGGACAATTTTTAATATAACTCTGATTGGATTCGTCTGAAAGAAGAAAGTCACACCTAGGATGTTTTGAGGGTGAGTAAAACACAGGCTAATTTTCATTTTTAGGTGAACTAACCCTTTAAGGTTTGACTTCATCTGTGTCTTTAGAATACAGACCACAGAACTCACTCTGTTCCCTCGATCCTCTGCTTCCCACAATTCTCCTGTTCCTCCCTCACTGTCACTCGCAGGGTTCAGTACCATTCGTCTGACCGTTTGTCCATCACCTCCATCTGTCCAGACTACAGCCTGAAGATCACAAGGCTTGCTCTGGACCAGTCCAAGTAACTCATCGCTCGTCTCTTTTTGTTTAACATGTTTGTGGACTTTATTTTCTCTCTTGTCCATTTATATTATCAGTTAATCAGGTTTGTTTTCATGATCATTTCCTACTGTCTTTCTGATACATAGAGCTATACAGATTGTATTTGCCATTGTACCTTTAAGACATATATATGTAAATGACTTCCATTGTGAAGCAGGATTATGGATGGATGGATGGATAGATAGAGTTTATTTATATAGCACATTTCATACACAATGGTAATTCAAAGTGCTTTACATAAAAGGAAGTCAAATAATCATACAAACAATTATCACAACAATAAAACCAGAAATTTAACAATGTTTAAAATGATTAAAAATGTATTTAAAATGAATTTAGAACAGTTAGAAATGAAAATGATTATACATCAAATACAGTGCAGTCAGTTCGGACGTAGCACAGTGCTCACAGCTAAACAGATGAGTTTTGAGTCTGGATTTAAACGTGGCTAATGTTTTAGCACATCTGATCTCTTCTGGAAGCTGATTCCAACTGCTGGCGGCAAAATAGCTAAAAGCGGACTCCCCTCGTTTTGTGTGAATCCTTAGTATTTCTAACTGACTCGATCCTACTGATCTGAGTGCTCTGTTAGGTTTAGATTCAGTGAGCATATCTGCAATGTATTTAGGTCCTAGGCCATTGAGAGATGAGGACTGGTGTGATATGCTCAGTTTTCTGGTTCTAGATAGATAGATATTTCTGTAAGGGCAGATCTGGTTGTGCGGTGCATTTATTCACTTGTTTCCATCTTATGCTGATGGCGCAGGTCCCTCGAGCTTTTCTTCGCCACAAACCAAGGCCCCTGGAGCGGAGAGCACCTGAACAACAAATCCCCCCATCTGTCTCGCAAGTTCTCCTCTCCTCCGTCCGTCTCCATCCCCTCGTGCACCTCTTCCCCCATCCACTCGCGGAAGCTGTCCCTCAGCTCTCCTGTGAGCTGTAAGGGTGGAGCTCTGGACCTGTCGACGGTCACTTCTTCTGCGGCCAGCAGCCCAACGTCTCCCTACACCCCCGTCATCACCTCCCCTCCACCCACCTGCACCAGGGCCCCTCTAGACCTCAGCCGGGGCCCCAGCTCCCCTGAGCTCAGCCCCTCCTCCCCAGAGGAGAGCGGGGAGCTGCCGCGTATCGACGCCTTCTGTGGGAAGCTGCGACGGAGTATTCGACGAGGTGAGTGTCGTTCTGGGTGCTCCAACGTTCAGCTGTGAATTCACTTTGGGGAAGTCGTGGCCTAATGGTTAGAGAGACGGACTCGTAATCCAAAGATTGCGAGTTCAAGTCTCGGGCCAGCAGGGATTGTTGGTGGTGGGAGTGAATGTACAGCGCTCTCTCCACCTTCAATACCACGACTGCGGTGCCCTTGAGCAAGGCACCGAACCCCAACTGCTCCCCGGGCGCCGCAGCAGAAATGGCTGTCCACTGCTGCAGGTGTGTGTTCACGGTGTGTGTGTTCACTTTGGATGGGATAAATGCAGAGCACATATTCCGAGTATAGGTCACCACACTTGGTCGTATGTCACGTCACTTTCAATTTCACGTCATACTGGATGGATGATGAATGGGTTAGAAAATCACACTGAGTGACCCCATTGTATGGGTCAAAATTACAGATTTTTCTTTTATGCCAAAAATCATTAGGATATCAAAGGGATAGTTCTTTCATTAATTGTGACCCTCTCTGTGAAATCCAGGATACAGTCTCAAAATCTAATTATGACATGACATAAGCATCAAAGTTCGATTTCAACTATTAATTTCACTATGATTTCAATCTTTGACATTGTCTTGCTCAGTCAATATTAAAGATATCAAGGTTACATTTTCACAGAATGTTCCTTTATCTTATGAAGGATGATTTTATGTAGAAAACAGTAAATCACAAAAAAAAATATTTTAGCTGGGTTTTCACAGCCAGGGTCACAATTACACACCCTCATGTCGTTCCAAACCTGTAAGACCTTCATTCACCTTTGGAACACAAATTAAGATATTTTGATGAATTCCAAAAGCTCTCTGACCCTCCCATAGACAGCAAGGATCCTAACACGATCAAGGTCCACAAACATAGCAAGGACATCGTTAAAATAATCCATGTGACTAAAGTGGTTCAACCGTAATTTTACGAAGCTATGAGAATACTTTTTGTGCGCAAAGAAAACAAAAATAACTAGGTGCAATAGTGTGATAGTGAAGATAGATAGATACATGACTGATGTTGTATGATGTTCCTGACAGCTGTACTGGAGTCAGTATCACTGGATAAGTTCATTCCTGAGACACCCACGTGCAGTGATTCAGGAGACATGTCTCCATGCCGTTCACCGTCCACCCCGCGACACCTCCGCTACCGACCGCCTGCAGGTACCGCCTTTCTCAGTCTTATATTTTCACTGATTATTTTAGCAGACTGTAAGCATTGAGTTATGAATTATACATATTGTACACTTCAGTAGTATTTTGTTTTTCGCTGAAATTAGTCGAGGTTTCCTAAAACCAAAGTAAACTGTTTTTTTTTTATACTTTACCTTTACTTTACCAGTCAAATGTTTGGACACATTTAACTGGAATATTATTCTGGAATTTTATCATGACAAAATATATATATATTTTTTTTTAATAAAAATTTTATTATTTCATTCATTTTTTTAATGTATTAGTTGGACTGGATACTGCAGAAAAAGCATAAATCAAAGTTCGATAAATTAACTATTTCCTGTACTGTTTAAAAGGCATCCCAAAATGCACCTCATAAAGTTGGATTAGTTTATTAACAATAAACACTCTGCATGGATTGGGAAAAAGGATGTAAGAATATTTTTACATGTACCTGTATTTTTGTTAACTGGGAATGTACCATCTATAAAAAATTGAATATCATGAAAAAGGTCAATATTTTTGTCCCTTATTTCAGAAAGTGAAACCCATATATTATATAGATTCATTACACATAGAGTGAAATATTTCAAGCATTTATTTCTTGAACTTTTGATGATTATGGCTTACAGATAATGAAAACCCAAAATTCAGTGTGAAAATTAGAATATTACATAAGATCAATAAAAAAAAGATATTTTAAACAGAAATGTCAGGCTTCTGAAAAGTATGTTCATTTCTATGCACTCAATACTTGGTTGTGCCTCCTTTTGCATGAATTACTGCATCAATGCGGCGTGGCATGGAGACAATCAGCCTGTGGCACTGCTCAGGTGTAATGAAGCCCAGGTTGCTTTGATAGCGGCCTTCAGCTCTTCTGCATTGTTGGGTCTGGTGTCTCTCATCTTCCTCTTGACAATACCTCATAGATTCTCTGTGGGGTTCAGGTCAGGCGAGTTTGCTGGCCAATCAAGCACAGTAACACCATGGTCATTGAACCAGCTTTTGGTACCTTTGGCAGTGTGGGCAGGTGCCAAGTCCTGCTGGAAAATGAAATCAGCATCTCCATAAAGCTTGTCAGCAGAAGGAAGCATGAAGTGATCTAAAATGTCCTGGTAGATGGCTGCGTTGACTGTGGACTTCAGAAAACACAGTGGACCAACACCAGCAGATGACATGGCAGCCCAAATCATCACTGACTGGAAACTTCACACTGGACTTCAAGCAACATGGATTCTGTGCCTCTCCACTCTTCCTCCAGACTCTGGGACCCTGATTTCCAAATGAAATGCAATATTTACTTTCATCTGAAAAGAGGACTTTGGACCACTGAGCAACAGTCCAGTTCTTTTTCTCCTTAGCCCAGGTAAGATGCTTCTGACGATGTTTCTGTTTCAGAAGTGGCTTGGTAGCTCTTTTCCTGAAGATGTCTGAGCGTGGTGACTCTTGATGCACTGACTCCAGCTTCAGTTCACTCCTTGTGAAGCTCTCCCAAGTGTTTGAATCGGCTTTGCTTGACAGTATTCTCAAGCTTGCGGTCATCCCTGTTGCTTGTGCACATTTTCTACCCAATTTCTTCCTTCCAGTCAACTTTGCATTTAACATGCTTTGATACAGCACTCCTTGAACAGCCACCCCTTTCAGTAATGACCCTCTGTGACTTACTCTCTTTGTGGAGGGTGTCAATGATCGTCTTCTGGACCATTGCCAAGTCAGCAGTGTTCCCCATTATTGTGGTTTCAAAGAACAAGAGATACCCAGAATTTATACTGTATGGATGGTCATTTATTGAAACTCAAATGTAAATATTCTAATATTTTGAGATACTGATTTTGGACTTTCATTAGCTGTAAGCTCTAATCATCAAAATTAAAAAAAAAAAACCTTTGAAGTGTTTTACTTTACATGTAATGAATCTAAAATAAATGAAAGTTTCACTTTTTGAAATAAGTTACAAGAAAAAATTACCTTTTTCACCATATTCTAATTTTTTTAGATGTACCTGTATGTTCTAAAAACTTTTTAGCTTATATTCCCATTAAGTTATAAAAACAATATTTCTGAATGTTCTCTGAACATTCAAAATACATTTTTTTAAATGTTTTAACATGTTTTTTTTTCTTGTTGAAGGAACATTCCATTTTATAATTTTGCAAACATTACTTTTGAATGTTCCCTGAACATTGCGATATGTAACATTTAAGAAAAATGTTAAATTTAAAAAAATAAAACTAAAATGTTTTAGGAGAAACACGTTCCATGAAGGATGTACTGTATAAAGACTGTTTTTGTGCAGAAGTTTTGAGAACATTTGAACAAACATTCTATTAACGTTACTGAAAGAATGTTTGTTCGTACCTTTGAGAGAACATTGTCAGAATGATGTCCAAAGTTCTGAGAATGTTCCCTGTTAGCTGGATTAAACTCATATTTCAAAACAAGAAAATCTAATTTCCCATGATATGGTGACTTGTTTTCTCTGGTCGTGTCCTCATAGGTCAGTCTCCCGATAGTTCCCGCTGTGCCGTGTCCCCCGCGTCCGCCTTCGCCATCGCCACCGCCGCAGCTGGACACAGCAGCCCGCAAGGTTAGAGACACTGATGGGGTCAGACAGCTGACACAGATCTCTTATCGGGTCTTGATTGAGTCGTGACAGCTCTGGGGAGTCTTTCTCATCCTCATCTAACAGAAATCTCCTACTGTCTCTCGTTCAGGATTTACCAACCCTGAGAAATCCTACGACAAGGAGTTCCTCATCCGCCGGGCCGCCACCAACAGGGTGCTCAATGTCCTGCGCCACTGGGTTTCCAAACACTCGCAGGTTTGTTGACTTTGCATCATTTCCAGCCTGTTATTTTGTTCCTGATGTCCTGTCCTTGAGTGATTTATCAATCACAATGGAGACGCATCTTGTAAGGAGGATGTAAGACATTACAGATGAATAGGGTAAAAACTTAACTAATAGATATCACCATACATTTTCACTAATTGCTTTGTAGAGGTTTCCTCAGATGTTGTTGCAATGTTGCAAATGATGTTGCATTAATATCTAAATAAATAAGCACTAAATTATAATTCCAGAACATGAATCTGAACATTGGATAAAGCCAAGTTCAAAATTCTATTTCAGTTTGTTGTCATATTAAAGGTTTTAGCCGAGGGGATTTTTGAGTTCTATTTTTTAAAATGTAATATTATACAAAAGATAGTTATCTTACCATAAATCAGAAAATACTGTCAACTGACAGATAAAAGACATTTTCACCATATTTTTAGGATTATTATTATATATTATCAGGCAAATTATACATGAACAAACTCTCTGTAAAAGCTTTCAGAACATAGTTATGAATAAAACGGTATATGCAAGTGGTAATATAATATATATATATATATATATGTGTGTGTGTGTAATAAAATAAACACTTAAATGTGTATTTTTTATGTTTTCTTCCCCTAATCTGAAGACAGACATATGAATGCTTGTCTCAGCCACAGAATAAAAAAAAGTAAGAATTTTTTTTATCTCACAGTTATAATTTACAAGAATTAGAAGTATTATTTTTGTAAAATTGTGAGAGAAAAACACATAATTGAGAGACATGTCAGAATTATGAGATGTAAACAGAATTATGTGGGGGGGGGGGGGTAGAAATTGCAATATGTAAATTCACAATTGCAAGTTTATAAGTTGCAACTGCAAGAAATAAACTCACAATTCTGAGGAAAAAGTCAGAATTGTGAGCTAAAAGTTTTTCTATTTAGTTTTATTCCACAGTGGAAACAAGCATCCATAAGACATGCCATCGAAGCAAAATAAAACTGACCAGCGCCTGAAAAAACTATGGTTTTGCCTGTGGTGTCCTACCTTAAAAAAGTTCAAAATATTGGTATTTTTCAGTTTTTAGGGTCTCATTTCTAAATAGATTTCTCCATTTACGCTAAAGTGGATCTCGACTGGTTTTGTATCAGGAGAGTATTGATTGGTAATTGTTTATTCTAATAAAGTAAACAATGTCAGCTTTGATTGATTTATTAGCTGTATTTTATGATTTGTATTTAGCATGTGATCTCATCAGGACAGACCAGTTTGAAACAGCTGCTGTGATGTGTCTCACACCTCATGAACGTAGCCTTTGTAAAACCTGCTTTGTGCTTCAGTCCTTCATCGTGTGCAGCAGTGACTGCACTGAAATGTCAGCGGACCCCTGAGGGCCCCACACTGTTAACTCATGTCAGGAACAGAGCAGCAGATCACTTTGCACTCATCCAGTCAAATCTGTTCATCTTTTAGCGTGCAGTGCATTTGAAGGAAACTGGTGGTTCATTTATTGTACAGTGGTTTTAGTAAGCAGTCATTTAGCAGAAGATTGAATCTAGTGATCCACCAATGTGAGTATTTCCATGGCTGATACTTAATGTGGCTGATATAATGTTGATAAATTATTTAAATCAAACACTTATTTTACAAACTCTTTTGCATTGTGGAGACACTGAGAAATTATTTTTTTCAAGCTCCTTTAAAACTGTATGTTAAATCGTTACATATTAAAACAATATATAAAAGGGCTGTATAAATGAAATTGTCTTTCATATTTACTCGAAATTCTCTTTTATGGAAAACAAAATGTATATACATTTAAATCCACTTTAGTTCTAATTTTTGGTATCAGTAAGATTTTTTTTTTTAAAACATTTTTATTTAATTAATATTTTAATATTTTATTCATCAAGGATGCATACAGTAAGATTGGATAAAAGTGTCAGTAAATACATTTATAATTAAAGTAATTCAATAATTATAATTAAAGTAATTAAATTTTAAATAGTTAAAGTACTATTTAAAAATAAATGCTGTACTTCTGCACTTATTCATCAAAGTAATGATGCTGAAAATTCAGCTTTGATCACAGCAATAAATTACATTTAAAAATAAATAGAAAATAGTTATTTGAAAAAATATATTTCACAATATTACTGTTTTTACTGTATTTTTGCTCAAATATATGCAGCCTTGGTGAGCAGAAGAGACTTCTTTCAAAATATTAATAAATCTTACTGACCCCAAACTTCTGGACAGCAGTTACATTAAGTTAATTTAACCTAATTAAACACCATTTTTTAATCAAATTCGTAAAAATCCATGCATCAGCGAGGACAAAAAAAGATCAGTTTTTCAGCAGTAATGGTTGGGCTGGTCATGTTCACGCTCGTGGAGTGCATGAAGGACAGGAACATCCTCCCTGAAGCACTGTGTTTGTGTTTGTCTTTGCAGGACTTTGAGATGAACGCAGAGCTGACGATGGCTGTGATCGCTCTGCTGGAGGAGGTGCTGCGAGATCCAGATCTTCTGCCGCAGGAGAGGAAGGCCGCAGCTAACATACTGAGGTGACGCCGACTCCACTGGAGGACATATTATCTGTCTGTCAGTCAGGCTGCATTTGTGTGCTTCAGCTGCAGGAGTGATAAATCTTTCAAAATCTCACTGAAAGGTGGGATAGTTCACCCAAAACATTTTTTTCGTCTACTCACCCTTGAGTGAGTTGAAGCACATAGCATTCAAAAGTTAAAGGTCGGTAAGGTTGAATTAATTTGATCAAAAAATGCAATAAAAACAGTAACATTGTGAAATATTATTACAAATTAAAATAAACTGTTTTCTATTTGAATATATTAAAACATTGAATTTATTCCTGTGATGAAAAGCTGAATTTTCAGCATCAGTACAGTAACAGTCACATGATCCTGCAGAATCATTTGATTATTATCAATGCTGAAAACAGTTACTATTTTTGTAAAAACCATGATACATTTTTTTTGAGGATTATTTAAATGGGTCATCAGATGCCCATTTTCCACAAGTTGATATGATTCTTTCGGGTCTTAATGAAAAGTCTGTAACATAGTTTGGTTAATTTCTCAATGGTAGTGTAAAACAACACTCTTTTTACACTCACTTCTTCTGGAGGTGAAGCTGGATCACGAATGATTCACTCAAAGATAGATGCATTTAGGCAGATCGGTGAGGGCGCATTCCCTTCAAAAACAAACGTACCCCACTGCGTCTTCAGCGGCTCAGATGTCGGGAGTAGATGACGACTGCTATGTTCATTATTACATCCAACAACAGAACACCTCAATCGCTTAGGAGTCATTCTTCTCTACATCTGCTCCGGCAGTGAAACAACTGTTGACTGCTCACTCAGGGCGGGTCTGAGGTAAAACGCTAGTGTCAATCAACAATCGTGGGAGGGGCCTGTCAGTGTGACATCACACAGACAGGCATTTGAGAAAGGGGAAATTATTTAACGAGATTAAAAAGATCTTTATCATTATAAGGTGGTTGTGTACACACACTGCCAACACACATTTCAGTTCTAACAGCTTGTAAAAGTGCATTTTGCATCCAATGACCCCTTTAATGACTAAAAGGTTCAAAAGAACAGCATGTAATATTTTGATTATAGATTTTGTATTATCCATGTCTTTACTATCACTTTTGTAGACTAAAAATATTAATTTCAAATCTTTTTTGTTTACACCCAGAACTTTTGAAAGGCAAGTTTTGGGGGGAAATCTATGGAATTTTGTGAAATGGATTTAAATAATAGCATAATGCATTTGATGGGAGGAAATATATCATATGTGATGAGTAAATAATATAATTTTTTTAAATGTTCATTTTCAGTTGAACTACTCTTTTGATAAAGTTCATCTTTCCTCAGTGCACTTTCTCAAGAAGATCAAGATGATACACAGCTGAAGATTGAGGACATAGTGCAAATGGTTAGTGTGACTGCAGCACTGAAGTCTCTCTGATTTGTGTGTATAGATATCATTTATTCATTCTGTGTACTTTTGTGTGTTCTCCAGTCCGACTGTCCGAGAGTCGAATGCTTTGAGTCACTGTCGGCGATGGAACTAGCAGAACAAATCACTTTACTGGACCATATTGTGTTCCGGAATATTCCATACGAGTGAGTGCATCACTTTACTTTAGAGTGCTTTATTCTTAAATGCTTGGAGATTTACTATTTAGTAGCATTGCATGATGTTTCATTGAGATGTTTTACTTTCCAGGGAGTTTCTTGGTCAAGGCTGGATGAAAACAGATAAAAACGAAAGGACTCCATTCATTATGAAGACCAGTCAGCACTTCAATGATGTGGGCAAAGATTATAATCTATAAACATAGTAGCAGAAGTATTTTATAAAATAAAGACAGAAATATATTGATGTTGTAAATTACAAATGTACACATTGCAATTGTACTGTAAAATAAATTAATATTTGATCATTCTAATAACATAATGCGCTATGCTTGACTCAGAAGCATGCAGTGTGTCAGACTATACAGTTATTTAATTAAACTGCAGTCTTTGATTAGATAATTACATTATATATTGCGATTATTGTGGTGCCCCTTTTTTAATTTGACTTTTAATATAATGGTATAACATTATATTATAATATAACACTTAACACAATGAGGTTTAATTTGTAAACAAGCAATGAACAAAGTATTTGTTAATGTTAATTTAAACATTTACTGACTTTTTTTATTCAAAGTGAACTAACTTGAACAAACAAGGAAAAGTTAATAAATACTTTTATTAACTAACATATTAACGAATAATGATTGCTGTAAAATATATATATATATGTGACCCTCTCTGTGAAATCCAGGCTAGAGTCTCAAAATCTAATTATTAAGCATCAAAGTTTGAATTCTACAATTAATTTCACTATAATTTCAATCTTTGACATGACCTTACTCAGTAAATATTAAAGATATAAAGGTTACATTTTCACAAAATGTTCTTTTCCATATGAAGGATGGTTTTTGTAGAAAACCGCAAATCACCAAAAATGCTTTTAGCTGGGTTTTCACAGAGAGGGTCACATATGTTGCTCATTCTTTGTTCATGTTAGCCTTAACTAATGTTAACTATTTGGACATGTTGTAAAATGTTTTTTTTTATTAGTAGTAATAACCAAATATATTGTACTTACAAGTACAATGCACGTCAGAGATAGATCTACATGTAAATATATGCATACACATATATGTAATTAAAGTTTAAAATCATTAAAAAGCTGCAAAATTATTATTGTTAAGGTTTTACTTTTGGATAATTTTTTCCAAATATATTTTAATGTTTAAAATTTGTTCAAAGATTGACATTTTTTCATTCCAATGAATTTTATTTAAAAAAAAGCAATTATAACAACTTAAATCAAATACAAATCAATCAATAAAAAAAAAACTTTTTAGCACAACCGTAGCTTCTACCAAACAAGAATCCTATCTTTTCTTTTTAAACCTGTTCCTTGGGACACTCCCAAAATAAATGGTTACTAGTCTCAAGGGTACTTTTCATCAGAAAACACAGACCTTATTGTAGAGTGTTACAGTAAAATTAATAGTTGGATATCATATAATTAATAGTTAGCTTTTTATAAACTCACAAACTACCTGCAGTTCCTCCAGCACTATTTTTTAAGACATTAAATTGTTTTCTTTTGTAACTGTAAATTCCTCAATGTGATGTGAGTGAGTCAATGTAACTTCTTAATCATTTCTCTGAACAGATGAGTAATCTGGTGGCGTCTCAGATCATGGCTCATGCAGACGTGAGCTCCAGAGCCGGATCCATTGAGAAGTGGCTGGCCGTGGCTGACATATGTCGCTGTCTCAACGACTACAACGGCGTGTTAGAGATCACATCCGCACTGAACCGCAGTGCCATCTACAGGCTGAAGAAAACATGGGCCAAGGTTTGCAAACAGGTGAGTCAAAAAAAGCCTCAGATTCCATAGGATTGTAAAATAGGGTGGCCATACATACGTACTTCTAATTTGTTTTCCTACTGACATGCTCTCTACAGTCCTCATACATTATATGTATGTCTATTTGCTTTGCTTTGATTGTTCTCTGTAGATTCCACCTCCTCGCACATCATGATTGGTCGATTATGTACAATGCCTGCATGCTATTGGTCAAACTAGGGATGCACGATAGTAGTTTAATGATTGATTACGATTATTTTGCTCAGAAATGTAATCATGATTATTGTCATTTTTACCTTTCATTAGAATTATTGCACTTTTACATAAGCACAACTCCAAAGAATATCAACTCGTATGGTTTGCTTGTTGATTTAGTCACATCAAATGAGAAACCACGAGAAAGAAAACCGACTGGCTGTATTACATTTAATTTGAGCTGAATATCTCAGAAGAGATTGCTAAACTCTAGTTGTTTTTTTCATCAGCACTTTTTATTTCATAACGTAGAGAGAGCTTGTGCACATGGTTGCCAGATTGGGAAGATTAAGTGAACTACTGGATAAAATTGTATCAATTTATGAAAAGAAAGATTGGGGGATTTAAACTCTTGAAATCTGGCAACCCCAGCCAGCCTGTGGAGACTTGTTACCAAAGCAAGATTATGCATATGCCCAAATTAAAATGAAAAATGTATAGGATTATAACCAGCAGGCACATATCACAGATGATTATGCTTAATAAATTGAAAACAGCAGAAATCCTGATTACGATTAAAATACGATTCATTATGTAGGCCTTCAATCATTACCTTCAGCAAGTTTGCAAACATATATGAGAAAAAGAGAATTTATGTTCCCCTGTGTAAACCAACAGTTTTTGTGGTTTATTTTAACCATGTGGTATTTTGTTAATTATCAGACCAAGGCACTTATGGACAGACTGCAGAAGATAGTTTCATCTGAAGGGAGGTTTAAGAACCTAAGGGAAACTCTGAAAAAGTAAGTTTGTGTTTGTTAGATTTGCACAGAATATAAAAATATATATACACTCTGTGATTTTATACTTAGTGGCGTATTTAATTGGCAGCTGTAACCCTCCGTGTGTGCCCTATCTGGGCATGTACCTGACGGATTTGGCGTTTATCGAGGAAGGAACGCCCAACTTCACGGAGGAGGGTCTCGTCAACTTCTCTAAAATGAGGATGGTATTTACACGATTCTTCAGCTTGTGGTGTTTGTAGGATGTCAAGTCTCAGGATTTCAGAAGACATCAGTGAACCTGTCTTCAAATGTCTGCTTGTTGTTTTTCACAGATCTCACACATAATACGAGAGATCCGACAGTCTCAGCAGGCACCCTACAGGATTGATCTGCAACCCAAGGTACCATCTGAATGTATAGTGACATTATTGAACAAGTAGATAAAGACCTGCTTTAGGCAAAGTGCACATTTCAAGACAGAAGCTCATTGCTCATGCACGACTTTAACCCTGTAAAACCTGATATGTGAAATAATAAGCAAAAAAAAAAGATATTTTTTGGGGACTTGAATTTTATTCAGAGACACAAACTTAGTAAAATATGCAGTTTGGTACAGATGCTGATTATTTATATGATGAAATTCTGATGCTTGTAATGTAGATCAATGAGATTTTATAACAGTACAGCAGATACTTACATAAAATGATATAAATATCAGTGGTCACTCTATATCTCTAATAATATGTCTTTGTAAGACAGGATTACTGTGAATACGGGAGTTCCACAGGGTTTTGTGTTATCTTATTTTCTATCTACACAAACTAAATCAAGTGTGATATCAGCGGTATGTCACTTTTGAAATATTCAGATGACATGGCTTTAGTGGCTTGTATGAGAGATGAGCAATCCTGGTTACATTCCCTGGCAATTTGATGATTCTTTGGTTCTCTGGTTCCAAGAAAGTTCACTGGAGTTAAATATAAGTAAGACTAAAAAGCTGTGTTGTGGGAGGCTTTAACCATTCAGACAGAGCGTGCTGTCTGAACCACTTAAGCTGGGGGCTTTACGTATCTGGGCACTGAGATTGACAGGCATTTATCTTTTACACAGCAGGTAAATAGTGTCTACGAGAAAGCTCAACCACGATTATCTCGTTTGAGAAGGATAAAGGGCTTTCATGTAAGACAGGACATCTTTACAGCAGTGTATCGGTCACTTAGATTCAGTTCTATCCTTTAGCATTGTTTCTTGGTCTAATTTTCTTTCAGCTGTAAACAAGGGGAAATTATCAAGAGTAATTAGGCAGGCATCTAAAATGATTGGGTACCCACAGACTCAACTTTTCGATCTCTATAATTGTGCTGTAAAGAGGAAAGCAGCTTTTATTGTTACTGACCCCTCTCATCCTTTGCGTTCCTTCTTTCAGTTACGAAGGCTTATAGTAATTATTTGATTCCTACTGAAATTTCTATTCTGAATAAGGCCAAACAGTTGTGTCAGGATCTTGTGTCTTAGGCTTGTTATTATTTATATTTATATTGTTTTTTGTGGATAAATTGAGGTTGGTTGTCGTGTGGTATTTTTGTATTGTGTACACGTGAGCCTTTTTACCGAAGACACATTTCTATCACTGGTTGATAGATAATAACGTTTTTTGAATCTTTGAATCTTGAAATGATCCAAATGTATAATGTAATGCAATCCAATGCTGATTGAGAGATGAAGAAATAAACGCTCCTCAGAAGATGTGAGATGTTTTGAAGGCTTGGGAAGATCATTCCTCCGCTGAGGAACATTGAAAGCAAAGCTTCTGGAAACAAACGCTCCTCAAAAGATCATCATGATCAGATTTGAGACGCACTGATGAGCTGCTTCAGTCCAGTATGTGTTCATCTGGAAATATTACTTCAGTTATTCTTACATTTACTTTATAAAAATCTGTAACGATTTGACAGCAAAAAGACAGGTGAAGCACCAGCTAAAGGCGCACGTTGGTACAATTACACTAAAATAACTTTTACTTGCTAAGAAAAAAGTCTAAACTATCAATCAGACGACAAGGCATGAAGTAGATTGCGTGTGACCGGTTTATCAGCAATGTTTTGATCAGGCTGAACATTCAGAAACCTTATAATTTTGCGTATCAAATATGATACAGTAGTTTTATAGGTTTAAAAGACAGATTTTGCAGTTGGATCTCGATTTATGTAACACGTCGCTGTTTTTCTCTCAGGTAACACAGTTCCTCCTCGACAAGACTCTTGTAATGGACGAGGACACACTTTATGAATTATCTCTTAAGATTGAGCCAAGACTCCCTCCTGCCAACTAAACCTGATGATAGTGTTTACAACCAGACTCCGATATCACGTAAGAAACTTTTCATATAGTCAGTTTGTGGGAATCTGAACTGAAGTCTGTCCACTATAGAAACAACAACCTATCCATACATTTATTTAATTCTATATAATTCTGTATCTTTTTTTTGCTGTAAACTCAGGTTTAAATGTGCCTTTTTGTAAATATTATGTACAGTTATAATATTTCATAGTGCATATTTCTAGCATGATGCATTTTAATAACAATTTGATAATCTCTCTTTTTACCTGAATGCACAATATTAGTTCCATTTTTTTAAGTTTGATCATTCCTTTACTATAATGAAAATTTGTATGCATGCAAACATGTGTTCAGATGTCAAAAATGTATGTGATTGTCCAACTTTCTCAGTCAGTATGACAGTCATGTCAGTACTTTGATCCACTGGAGTTCACTGAAATGTCAAAGATCAACCAAGCACGTTTATGGTTTACCAAAATAAATATATTTTTACATTGGTCATTTGTTAATATTAGGTGTCATCTGTTTACACAGCATGATGCAATAAGGCTGCATTTGCTCATTTAGCATGTTTCTGTTTGTAGAAATGTTTGATATTTTCTGGCATGTGTTTGCATGAATCTGTACTTAATCATATTATGAATTATTCTTTAAAAAAAATTGTCTCTAACTTTTGGATTAACAATAGCAGATTCGAAGCATTTGTTACATATATTCTACACTTCAGAAATACTGTGATGGTACCATGATACAGTGATGGTAATACCAAGGTACTTTTGTACTGATTTATTACCATATCTATCTACTATGGTATTATACACCATTCTCCATGCTGTTATGTGCAGAAAATATACTTTTTGGCTGATGCAGAAGACGTGGTTTACTGTTGAGTTTTATATGAGCAGGGAATCATTCGCTAGTTTACAGTTTTTGATTGTTTTCATAAAGTTTACTCCACCCAGCTGTATCGTGACCGTATTTAAATTTTACACAAAGTGGGCATTTAAGTCTGTTTTTGTACAAAGATAAATAGTTGTTGTTTAATTCAAACATATCAGCACATTGTCCTGTTTATTTAATTGGGTATATATTCATTTATTTGAACTTTTACCTGGAAACTTGTGAATATTGTAAACATTAGGCAGCCCTACATTGTTGTTTTTTTATTGAAATAATGCTGTTGACTCATGCACACTTTCCAAAGAATGGTCTTTTTTTCACAAGTGATTTCACATCTTTTTCAGTCAATGATATGTGCTATACATTTATCCACGATGTAGCTGTAACTTTTGAAATAAAATTTGTCTTATCTTATGATTTGTTTTCCATTATGCTTTCAAAAGATGAATTCTAGCAAAAGATAATTTATATAATCAACATGTGTTTTTATCATTCTGGCTAGCTAGCTTGCTGCCTGTCTGTGCAAGTTACTTGATAATGGGATAAAATTGTTATAGTGATTTAACGAAGTATTCTAGATGTCCACTTGTCTATTCTAGATGTCTTTGCAGAATCCATCTAATTTGACGTTAGGTTTTCTACACCCACGACTGCTGACGGACACTGCAGTATTAGCAGTGACCCCACCCTGAGTGAGCCGCACACAATCCGTCATGTTTATCTTCACGCAAGAGCATTTAAAAGCAGCACTCAAGTAAGAAATGTCTTCTAATTAGAGCTACAGAAATGATTCATTCAAGAGCAGTGATTGATTTTCTGCTTTTATTTTATTGTTTGGGTCATATTAACAGTGTAGTAGACAGCTATAGGTAACTGTTTAATTTGCTGCTGTCACTTAATACACATCTAACACAAGCATGCGATTTCTTTCCGGCTGTTTACCTTCCCAGACATAACCAACTGTGTTTTTACAACTTCTGTTTGTTTTTAAGATAAGCTTGTGTGTATTTGACAGTTTAAGTGCAATAAGACATGAAAGAGAGCTTAGTTTAACACTCACATGTTGAGTGATGGCTGCTTTCTGTGCGTGTTTTGGATGTGCGCGTTCAGAAAACCCTATATCAGAAGTTTCAACTGATTTGGCTTTAAAACGCATGATTTCAGCACAATAGACATGATGATCAAAACCAAACATGTTTTTTAGCAGAGTATCTGATGTACGAGCTGTAAATGCACAGCCCTATTATGGAAAATAATTTAAAGAAACATGTACAAAACAGCATGTTTCTGCTTCCACTCAAAAATTCCACTCATTTTTTATATTCTGTAATAAATGACCTGTGGGGTATTTGGAGTTGAAACTTCACAGACACGTTCTGGGGACACCTGAGACTTATATTACATATTGTAAAAAGGGGCATAATAGGTGCCCTTTAAAGAGCTGGAAGTGGTTCTATTTAAGAGGTTGCTCTTGGACTATGGCGGCAAGTCTCAAGGACAAGCCGGACGACAGACATGGGTTATGACCTGGCACTTACGTGGAAGAGGATTGGCCATCAGGTCCACTTCTAATCCAATATCCTGGGAGGAGCGCCAGCTTCCCTCACAGACTGTGTGCTTCCTGACACAGCCTACTGTAGCAGAGGAGACTCTACAGGTAAAACTCTCTTCTCTTATACTACTATATATATATATATAAAAACGTAAGCTAATTTTGAGAATTAGGAATTCCAGTAACTGGTAAGAAATCATTAATCGCTTTCCATTAAATTGTAAATATTGAAAATTCTAAATGCAAAGTGGTAAGCCAACAATCAGCTGTTTTATTTGCTTGGATATTTACTTATTAACAAAGTGCAGTGTAGTGTATATTTGGTACAACTTTTAATTAAACCGATTGCAGATACCTATATAGATTACTATTTCAATAGGAAGCATTTGTTGGAATCACTGCCATCTTGAAGGACATTACACAGTATCATATTTAGTGCTATTCTCCTAACATTCTGGACTAATCCTTTAGTTAAAAGCCTAATAATCCCCCACAACTCCACCGAGAGATAGACCTTAAACCACGGTCAAGTCCTGACGGGCCACCTGCTTCAAAGCATCACAGAGTGTTCATGGTTTTGCTGCATGATGTAGATCTGAGTTCAGGCTGTCAGATTGTGGTTGGGCCTTGTGTACGCTTGTGTGACCGCTTCAGAATGTCACGGCTGAGCACGAGGCCTCAGGGTAGACTGGTGCCAGTTGGGGCTCCGTTCCAAACACTTCATGTAGTCTACTAGTCTATTAATAACACTTTCACTTTTAGAGTTCCAGTTGCAGTGTCAAAAGGACTCTGTCAAGGATGTCGCCAAATGTTAAAGTTTAAGAATCTGCTATAGAGAAACCAATATTGATTTGTTGACTAATATTGAGGTGTATTTGAAATGTATTTTAAGTGTTCCTTTGTTTAAAATGTTGTTCAGTTTGACTACTAAACTATGCTTTATATTTAGTACAATTCTCAGAAACATTATAAAGTTTCCTCCGTAACTGTCCTTTAGAAACTGGTGAAGGACAATTAGTAAAAGAAAGCATTAGAGTTAATCAACCAGTCTCTTAATAAGGTAACCAGTCAGAAACAAGTAAGCTGCCATCTTAAATCAGGAGATGCTTGTCAACTTAGTGCACCATCAGCTACTGTAACACAACATTTAGTTTGATAACTATAGTCTTAAAAAAGCTATGATCATTGTGAAAACCTTGCCACCTTGTTCTACCAGTGCTGATCCCGTCAGAACTTTTTGACAAGAAACGGTGTGAAGATGGCAAGCTCATTCGCCAAGGTGATGTCGAGCCGTACCACTGGCTTGCTCATGGCGAGCCTTGGAGCTGGTGCTGTGGCAACTGGTTACTTAATGAGCGATAATGCTGCCGTCTCTGCAGATCAGAGGAGGAAACTCTACCCTCCCAGGTAAGCACTTTAGGTGTGAGTACAATTACTTCCTATTGATAATATTGCATGAAATACAGCTAGTCATTATTTAATAAATATCTAGACTTGCTTTAAGATTACCATTTTTCACTTAACACATTGCTTATTTAGCAATCACATCAGAATAAAATGCATGAGAATCTAAGGAGGGTGAGGTAATTTCTATTCCATCAGCTTACTTGCACCTGTTCTGTAATGGAAAAAATATGATCAGACGTAGAGGTTATGATGTACTGTGTGATAAAGTATCACACGTTAACTGAGTGAAAGGTAAATGGGTGGGAACATGACACTTAAGTAGCTTATGTCCTGTCCTGTCACCTTATTTGCACTACTCTAATAGATGCCAAAGATCAAATCAGATCAGCAGTTCAAGATTTAAGTTCCTTGAAGGAGCCAAATATGAAGAGAGTTTCTCTTTTAGGCTGATCCAAACCCAACATCCTACACCTAAATTCATACTTAAACCTTTACCTGAGAAAAGATCAGTCAGTCTCCTGTTACAGTCAGATTTTGGATTTAGGCCCGGTTAACAAGAAGTTCATCTGCCCCAAATACCTCCCTCAAGCGTTGTTAAAGTCCACACTGACTTAATCCTGGATTGACTTCGGGTAGTAGTACACTACAAAGTCCTCACTAGTGTAGTCTCGTGATTTGTCTGAATCTCAAACAGGTTCACCATTCGAGCCAGTGACAATGACAATTCTGCACATAGTGGATGATATGTACAGTCTTATAGCAGTTGATAGAAATTACCTTCTGTAGTGTTACCAGTTGCATTAAGGCTGCATCACTCTACTGCTGAACACAGTCTTCATTCCAACAAGAATGGAACTTTGTGTTCCTCAACAGTGCTGACTACCCTGACCTTCGCAAACACAACAACTGCATGGCCGGTGCACTAAGCCCGGCAATCTATGCCAAACTGAGGGACAAGATCACCCCAAACAACTGGACTCTTGACCAGTGCATTCAGACTGGTGTGGACAACCCTGGTCATCCCTTCATCAAGACAGTTGGGATGGTTGCTGGTGACGAGGAGAGCTATGAGGTACAGCCATACATTCAAACTACCTACAAACTTTTTTTAATATGACATAATATCCAACATCTCTTCCCAAGGTATTTTTGTTCAATCCTTGATGAAAAGACCAGCTGGTCAATAGTATATGTTGTGTTTGGGATGCTGACCTCTTAACCAGCTTAACCAGCAAGACTTCTTTGATCATCCTGCTTAGCCAGAAAGACCAAGTTAAGGGTACAACTGCGTTGGTCTGCTAACTAGACTACCACTAAACAACATAAACCAGCTTCTAATTTATTATTGTATAAACTAGACTTTTCAGCAAGTTATGGCTTTGCCTCTCCTATCTTTTCAAAGTAATGTTGCGCAAACTTATCTAGAGAACAAGAACCCTTGACTTCTTTGCCAAATGACATTGCAGGTGTTTGCTGAAATCTTTGATCCAGTAATCAAGGACAGACACAATGGCTATGACCCAAGGGCCATGAAGCATCCCACTGACCTGGATGCCTCCAAGGTGAATGTCTGTTTTTATTTCTTCATGCAAAATGAGTTTCTCAGATTCCCATTTAATTCTATTTTCTACCGACATGTCTTGGTTGTTATTTATCTTCCAGATCCACTCAGGCATGTTTGATGAAAAGTACGTCCTGTCCTCCCGTGTACGCACAGGCCGCAGTATCCGTGGCCTCAGCCTTCCCCCTGCCTGCAGCCGCTCTGAGCGACGTGAAGTCGAAAGGGTCACGGTCCAGGCCTTGGCTGGCCTGAAGGGAGACCTCTCTGGTCATTACTACAGCCTGAATGAAATGACTGAACAAGAGCAGCAGAGACTTATCGACGTGAGTTGCTTCCATAAAGTTCTTTCAGTCATGGGATATTTTAGTGCTTGGTTGATAATGTGATTGGGATTGATGCTGAACTCTTCCTTTCATGCTGGCATGGCTTAGGAGCATTTTCTCTTTGACAAGCCTGTGTCTTCTCTGCTCACTGCATCTGGGATGGCCAGGGACTGGCCAGATGCTCGTGGGATCTGGTAAGGCTAGACGGAGAGAAAACAAGCCATGGCAGTACAACCCCAACAGTCTCTGTAGTTCTAGACCCTTCTTCCCATCTTCCAAGTTTTTTTATAGGTTGCATTTGACACAAGAAGAGTTCCAAATATCTGGTCTTCCTCTAATTCTGTGATCCTTCTCCAGTTCCACATACCTTTGTCTTCCTTTCATCCTTCTGTAGGACCACTTCCTGTTTGACAAACCTGTGTCCCCCTTGTTGACTTGTTCCTTTATGGCCCGTGACTGGCCAGATGCAAGAGGCATCTGGTATGGCTTTAGGAACTTCTTGGCATGATTTGATCACCATTTATGTAACTAACAAGATATGTCACATAAGAACAATATAAATATCCTCACATTTGCCTGCAAGCAAAGAACTGAATTCAGATAAAACATTCATATGAAGCTTTAATGTTAGATTGAAGGCATGATACTACTGCAAGATGATACTACTGCAAGATACTATTGATTCATAAGACAAGCAGGACTTGCCGGCATGACTGACAGTACAGAGCCTCTTTTTGTCTTTTAAACATCCCATTATTTGCAAGGCATAACAACGAGAAGACCTTCTTAATATGGATCAATGAGGAAGACCACACCCGTGTCATTTCCATGGAGAAGGGTGGCAACATGAAAAGCGTGTTTGAGAGGTTCTGCAGAGGACTCAAACAGGTAAAACCATACGTCCTTTATACTTTTAACAATCAATCAACTTACCTTGAGTTGTCCTATAAGGTTAATGTATTCCATCTGTTGGCTGCCTCTCTGTTGGACAGGTAGAACACTTGATTCATGAGAGAGGCTGGGAGTTTATGTGGAATGAACGTCTTGGCTACATCCTGACTTGCCCATCCAACCTGGGTACCGGCCTCAGGGCTGGAGTACACGTCCGCTTGCCAAAGCTCAGCAAAGTAACAATAATTACCTTTATCTTATAGTGAAAGCTTTCGGAAGTAAGGTGTATCCAATGTTGAAATCTGTCTAATTGTAACAATTGCCTGTAGGACGCTCGCTTTGGCAAGATCCTGGATAACTTGCGGCTGCAGAAGCGTGGCACTGGAGGTGTGGACACAGCTGCAGTGGGTGATACCTTCGACATCTCAAACCTTGACCGCCTGGGCAAATCCGAGGTAGGTCATTCAACATCAGTGGGTTAACTTACATGGAGATTTACATGCATACGTTTCTCAAACTCTGGTGTGACTCTGCTTTTCTTTACAAGGTGGAACTGGTGCAGCTAGTCATCGATGGTGTCAACTACCTAATCGAGTGTGAGAAGAAGCTGGAAAAGAGCCAGGATATCAAGATTCCTGCCCCCATCCAACATTTTAAGAAGTGAGAATGCTAATGAAGGATGGACCCAGCAAGAGAAACATTGACACTCCTTCCAATAATCCCAAAACCGAAGGTCTTATATGTATAGAAAGCTCAATAAAATGAACCCTAATGCTACAGATGCTTTCTTATTTCTTTGCAACCACTAACCTAATGTGCACACAGCGAGCAGCTGATAGCAAGCAGCTGATAGAGCGCTGCCATTGCAATCAACAAAAATGCTTGGTAGCAGTGTAAAGAGCTACTTTTGTTATAACAGCAATGTTCTAGTTTTGTAACGTTGCTTGCAGTCACAGTGTAGACATCTTATGTTGCTGCAAGAGGCTTTTTACTCTAAAGTATTTAGCAGCAGGATGTTACTAACAATGTCAACACAGATGCTCTGCTATCACAGACAGTAATGGGTTTATCATTACAATGATCTAGGAACCCAGTGGCCGGACACATTGCCCAAGCATTACACTAAGTCAAACCAAGAAAAAAAATTCTCCCAGATTTCTTGATGAGGACTGTTTCGGTGTCACCTACTCAGTATATTTCACAATCTGAGGAGTTGATTGAATAATAATAATAAAAAAAAATTATACACTATGTAAGCACAGTGTTTGTCTGAACACAGTCTTTCATCATTTGTAAAATGTAGAAAGGTCCAACCTTCTTTACAGAATGGTTTAAACTAATTAATTTAACGCCAGACACTGGCCATCATAAGACGGACTAATCCAGTGGGGCTAATTTCTCCATTTAGAGCTGCTTAGTGCCGTATCTAATAATGCTAATCTTGGTTCTATACTTAAGAGAGCAGCGTGATGGGGGTAGGGGTAAATATGTGTGTGCTTCTATAAAATGGGTTAAGCATGCTTACTGTAGAAGCCACTGAAAAAAATAGAGGCATATTTTTCTTTTCCATCTGATAACTTCACTGTTTCTTGGAAACACCACTACATTTTAATGGAAAGAAGAACGTTGAGCTATAAAAAACACTTGTTAATATGAGAAAATTGTCAATTATAGATTGGTCTAATCAGCTAATTATACACTCTCTTGACCTGAAAAACAATTGATAGAATACTGTAACTTTTACAAACTTACCAAATGGGTGTAAAGCTGTAGGTATGATGACTACCATAGTTGAGAAGTTACGGTTTTGATTTCTTTTTTGATTCAAAGTGGTAGCTAATAGCAAATTACTACAGTATCTGTCGTTGGTCAGCAATAACCGTACAGTACTTGTATACTTTGGTTAGCTTGTTGTAATCAACTAAACTCAGTGCATAGAGCAATCCTGTTGTCTATAAGAAAATGTTTTTAATAGAATTGCACAAGTCGACACATTTACCTTGACAGTCTTTAATCCAGTATTGTAATCAGATCTTCTTCGTGGTGGTTTTCCTGGATCAGAAGCATCAAACGCCCCCTAACGGCAATGATGAAGAAGTGCTTCATCTTTAGAGGTTCAAAGTGTTTTGGATTTTGCACAATAGGACTAAACAGGTTTTTTTTTCAATAACTAACAAAAACGTTATTTTAATATGAATTGCACAACCCCTCAATCTAAGAAAAAAATGCTTCCTTAAACCTTAACAACTGCAATTTAGTAGTGATTGTATCACTATACTTATGTAAACTAATTTCTGCCAAATCCAGGAATTAACTAGTGAAAAGGGATATTACTATTCTTATGACTGTATATCTCACATCCAGTTAAAAAGGAGGTTTAGTTTAAGAATTTGGTAACACTTTAGATTAGGGAACACTATTCATTAAATGCTTATTAGCATGCATATTACTAGAATATTGTCTGTTTATTAGTACTTATAAAGCACATATTAATGCATTATATTCTAGATCCCTTATCCCGACCCAATACTGAACATAATTACCACAACTACCACTTTACTATACCCTTTTTTCAGTAGAGAATATTGTTCCATAATCTTAAAGAAATGTTTGTGTCCCAGAAAGGTCTTAAGATACATGAATTCAGTCAGACACAAAGTCAAGTCAAGTTTTGCTATCCTTTATGACATCATAAACATTATATTGATGACAGTGACTAGTTTGTGATTCAATGAGTTACAAACTGAGATTATGAAGAACATGAAACCTTATTCCACAGAAAACAGTGCAACCTAAGCAAAAAAAAATGACAGAGATGAAAGAGAAATACAAAAGAAACATTTGCCACACACCTTTGACGTATTTTCATTTAACAAACTGGATTTCTTCAAAGTCATGAATGTGAAAGTGAAACGACTTAACATTATACTCTGGTTCACCGTAGTATTCTGCTATGAAAACAGTCAAGATTCATCACACAGCAGATTACATGACCTGAACACATCTCTGCGCAATTTAAGAACAAATTAAAAGGAACAACCTTTTTGCCTCCGTCCTTCCCCACCCCCAAATCTCACCACTTTAATCGAGTTCTCATTCGCACGCTCCCTTCATTACAATTTTGACACGCTTCGACACCCAGAGGCTGAGAAGTCACGGGTCTTTCTGCCGAAGGTGAAATGCGGCTGGGATGCTCCGCGTGGGACCGAGAGTGAGGGCGGACTGGCGGGGACTCAGATTGGGGGAAACGGTTTTGGAGGAGTGGGCAAAGGAGAAACAAGGGAAACGTGCCCATGCGATATCAGTCCACTGGCCGCTTCTCGCCATGTTTCTTTGTAAACTCTTCTGCGTTCTTAAAGAATTTTTTACGGTCTTTTGAATATTCCTCCGCCAGGTCGGCCCTCAGCGGGTGTTCTGGTTGGGGGTCGTTGACCAGGGCGATGAGAGACTGGATTACTGGGGAAAGAGGGGGAAAACATTTAACACCAATATTATGGGTGTGAGGCGGATAAAAAGGCTTGTGCCGTACCTTGGTCAGTTTTGGTTGCAGGTTTCCAGTTCTCAGCACTTATGACGGGCAGACACACCTGACCCTTCTCATCAATGTTCGGGTGGTAGATCTTGGTTTTAAATGAGACCCTGGGAGGTTTAAAGGGGTATTCTGCAGGGAATGTGATCTCAATCCGGAACGCACCTTTGTCGTATGGAGGGTTGTCCTGAAAAAGAAAATGGGGAGCATGCGAAATGGTTAAATTGAGAGATGGTGGTATTTCTATGCATGCAATTAATGCAAAAAACACATTCGCATTCAATAAAAAACTTACAGGAACAATGAGTCCTTGCCAGGTCAGAATGTTTGACTCATCCACCTGAATGTTGCGGAAATTTTTCATTCCAGACTTGCGAATTTCATCAAGTTCCTGTTAAACACAGTATATGAAGGTACAAAGAAACCTGATACTTCTCGAATTGTTGAGAGATTTGAGAAACCACAAAAGTGAGAACAAAATACTTTCGGTTTCACTGTGGTCGTGTGAACAATACTCATCTACACTTAAAAATCTACTTATATTTGCATTGTACAATTAAAAGCCATTTTCATTTAAATCTGTTAAAATGGCACAAATTCAGGCAAAATACTGAGAAATTTTATTTGTATGTCTTGAACATTTAACAGGCTGCGAAGCCCAAGAGTTTGAAATATGAATTTTATCATTAAAAAAACCTCATATTTATAAAACAAAAATACCGTTAATCTTCAAATGATTTAAAGGAAGAAAACAGACATACTTCCTGTTTCTCTTTCTCGCAGTATCACACATTACGCACTAAGACCACGCAGAAAACGTCCTCGCTAAATCTGTTATATTAAACTAGATAGTATTCATTATAATTCAATTTGACCACTATTTTGGCTTTGATCTTAATTGATAAACGTACAGATAAGGTCTTATCTACTAAACATCACGTCGACGACCACACTCTTTAACAGACGTGCAAAAGTTTATTCTGAAGCGCACCGTCATTAAGACTCACCCAGAACACTGATTATCTTATTTGAGCTTAATCTGACTCTTTATTTCTATTATATGTGTGAATTCCAACTACGGCTAAGATCGTTAGCTTCTTCCTCATCATCCTCGCCACATTTCACACCACAGTGCTCTAAAGTTTCAGCTTTCCGCACAACCGTGATTCAAGTTCGCATTATTACTATTCACGGAGGTAAAGCGAGTAAAATCTCTATTTAGTATGCATAAAAGCAGATTTTTCAGAATATTTACCTTATGCAGTCGCCTGCTCGCCGCCATCTTGGATTTGCCTTTGCCCACAATGCAAAGCGCGTAGAATTCGCCTCAGTCACTTCAAATAAATGAATAAAATGAATAAAATATAATTTGTGCCTAATGTGTGATAAATGCAGTGTTATTTTACCATCTTTGGAATAATATTAATTTTAAAGTTTTAAGTTTTTTAATAATTTTGTTGTGTTTATTTATTTACCTATAATTTCAGGCAACGAAAAGGTTATTTATATATATATATATATATAAATTATTAGTTATATATTTGAAGTTTTATAAATATTATAAATGTTTAGCCATCAGTAATATTTGCTGCTACTTCCTCGATTGTGGTTACAGTTTAATTCGTTTTAGAAGCGTGTTAATATTGTCTTATTCGAAATACAGTAAGTAGTGCAATGTGATAAAAACACATAATTAAAAAAACGTTGACAGAATAGACAACTGAGAATGCAGTTTTTAGACGACGTTTCTAAATATTATAAATATTACATCTATGTTATATATAAGGAGATACATATTCTTTACATAAAAAGTACAATAATCTACTTCAAAAAGAGAAAGTAAAACCAAACAAGTCCACTAGAGGGTGTAAGAGCACTTTAATAACGTCTACATGTGACAGAACAATAATCGCTCAACTGAGGATCAACTTAAGCCTGTTATTTTAGGACACACGTGTCTGCTTATTATAGCATATATAATAAAAAATGAAACATTTCCAAAACAGAAAGAAAAATAGAAAGTAAAGGGATTTTTTATATTGGTATTTAAAAAAATACACAGCCAAATATTTCCTTTTCTATATTTCCTTTTTCTATACTTTCTATAGTTCATAGTGTTTAACATTGTTGAACCTCTGCTGCTGTAACGACATGTTAACGAATTGTCAACAGAAATGTATTTACAAACCAGCTGTTCTGGTTGCTCTCTCAAAACACCAGGGGCTTGAAAACCAGAAATATTGAGCATACAAAACAGTCTGAGATATAATATTAAGATAAAGTTTGACTTAAAACAACAACTATTCGAGCAAAATCAAATGCTTGTAAACATGGTTAATTATTTTGTCAGTAAAATCTCTGTACAAGTGTCATTTGTATTAAATAAGTGTTCTTATAATTTAATTTCTAAACAAATATTATTTATTGTAGCCAAGATGCATCTAATAAATATATCAAGATGTATGCCTACATATAGCCTCACAATGAAGTAATATAGATTTTTAATTTAGAAATGTTCAATTACGTGAAAATAGGAAAAAACAAACACCTGTAGGTTTGAAATCAGCCTTTAATATCAGAATGACATGTTTTCCTAACAATAATGTGCAAAGACATAAAAGACCCCTACAACATCAAGATGCGTAGCTGACATATTTGTTATGCATAGCTGACACAGACTTTTTAACATTAATATTTTAGGCTATAATTAATATAAATGTATATTGCTAAATAGCTAAGTGCTTAAAAAGACTTAGAAAATGTCAATATTTAGACAATGCTATTGATCTAACTGTACTGACACTATCAGATGAGAATACAAACACTTGAACGTGTTTGAGCTGAATAATGACACCATTGTCTTCCGCACAGCTGTAATTGATTAACTTTGCATCATTAACAGTTATTTCCCTGTGTATTATGGCGAAGCTGCTTTGAAAACATCTGTAAGCTATTGTATAAAGCACTATACATAAATGTGGCTTGACTAAATGTACTGTTGACATTTTTCCCTCAAAACCAAAAGTACACTTATACAAGTACAAATATTCCATCAATGTATATTTTAATATAAAAGCATGTATAATTAGCCTACTATACTATACTGGAATGATAAATGATAGCAACCCCTGAGCATGATGAAGTCTCACACACACACACACACACGCACGCACGCACGCACACACACACACACACACACGCACACACACACACACACACACACACACACACACACACACACACACACACACACACACACACACACACTCACACACACACACACACACACACACACACACACACACACACACACACACACACACACACACACACACACACACACACACACACACACACACACACACACACACACACACTCACACACACACACACACACACACGCACACACACACACACACACACACACACACACACACGCACACACACACACACACACACACACACACACACACACACACACACACACACACACACACTCTCTCTCTCTCTCTCTCTCTCTCTCACACACTCTCTCTCTCTCTCTCACGCACGCACACACACGCTCACAGTAGCGTTTGGATTGTAAATGTGGCAGTGGCAGGTCATGGCACGTTACACCATCTCAGCAGCACCCCTCAGGGCTGTTTAGGTAAATGAGAGTGTGTGGCTGGCAGAGGCAGGGCATTTACCCTCTCTCCCCCTCTCTTTACTGCCTCTTATTCAAATTTGGGTCAGGGGTGAGGATTTCTCACGTCACACAAGCTTGCAGGCAAGATGGCGCTCGGAAAGCTGTGAGATGTGAAAACAGAATGACTGTTTGAAGAGCTTCTGTCGATGCATTAAGGTACAGATACTTTATTATTACATACGCGTTTGCTTTTGTGTTGTGAGGGGAAACGTGCGTGCGATGTAACGGGGGTTTGTGAGGGGTTTCTTCTCTTGTGTGTGTTTTTTTTTAAAGAAACACTGATTCCTCCAACATACTGCTCTTATCGCGTGCCCACTGGGCTTTTAATGCACACAGCGCGAGCGCAGCCTGGCAGGGGCAGATGTGGGTTTAATCAAAAGCATTGTACCTGTTTCAGCGTGACTTATGCAGTAAGCAAATACAACGTTTAAAAAATGAAATACCTGTATACTGCATCTTTATACTTTTCTAAAAATGATTAGTTCACACCTTGATGGCAAAACCCGATCAGTGGCCCTTTATGTGGCCAGCATTCCCGTTTCACCCCTCCCTCAGTATGTGTTTTACCTTAACGTGTATAATGCTCATATTGAATATTTGTGCATCGTTAATGCATGCATTAAACTATCGCGTTGAACATTTATAATGTTCGCATATAATAATGTTTTGCATTGTTAATCCAGACATTAAGATGTCACAATGAAGACTTTAGGTTATCCGTATTTGTTTCGTTAAATACACAAGAGCAAACCGCTGTTTCTGAGTGGAAAGCTGATTTTTGTGTGTGTGTGTGTGTGGTATCTGTCGAGTCTTGTCTGCTGTATTTGTGTGCTTGTACACTCGGATCATCATGACTGTGTAGTGTTATGAAGCAATAACTGGATAATTAGTTTGTTTCTTCTGCAGTAATGAGACATATGAGTCATACACACATGAAGATGAGAACTTTTCACCCAACGTTGTGGTTTTATGCTACAGTTTATATGGGAAAGTATATTTCAGGTGTTGTGACAGCTTACCTTTGCCTCTGTCACTATAGTTTGGCAAGCATTGCAATGAAGATTTTTGCTAGTTATTTTTCGTTTCTTGTAATCCCTCTTTATGAGGACAAATATCCTAGGTGCTATGTTGTTTTGCATTATTAAGTGCATTTGAGGGTCTAAAGTGCTTTTGTAGTTGTAGTCATCGTGCCTCTCATTGTTATTTAAATGATGCATAAATGTTATAATAAATGATTTTACTTCTATATCTCGAGGAGAGCTTGAAGGACCCTTTTAATCTCATCCATTTTAATGGGCTGGGGGAGGGGGCTTGTTTTACAGTGGTTGGTAGGGTAAGATCAGTGCCACACCATTAAAGTAACTCCCTTTCTGGGTTACCGTTTGCTTGAAGGAGACGTAGGATTACTTTTAACCAAAGATATGGCCATTTTGTGTAGGAAATCCTGTTTGGAGTCTTGTGCATGCTGTCCTGATGAATGTTTTTAAGGTAAGCAAACCTGCAGATGCATGCTTTGCTTTCCTTTGGCGCTGATGTTGAGGTCCATGGTCCAGTAAGGCTTATCTTCGAACTGTAGAGTTTGCTTCCAAACGCTTCTCGACGAGCTCGGCCTGGCCTTGTCGTAATTGTTTTGTTGTCCTTGGCAAAGGTCAGAGAAAATGAGAATAAAAGATGTTAAACAGATGTAGTGGCATTCATGTTACGATCTAATCAATACTCTTATGAAAGGCAGCTCTGGGTTTCTGCTTTGAATAATGCAGATGATCAGATCTATTGAGTGAGTGGGGCGGGAACCCACTTGAAGACAGTTTATTTGGAGTCATTATCACTGAGAAGATCGTTATGAATTGTGTTGAGGGTTTGCATTTAGACTGAAATCTTATTTCACACCCAGCTGAGTATTTGTTTCACTTTAAGAGGAGTACAATCTTTCCCTCCTATTCTTTGTGAAATTTACGATGTTTTTGACAGCTTTATCTGTTCATCTAGTCATGCCACCTGTACTTGTCTAGTCTGGTTGGGTAATAATGATGGTTTTACTTTTTTTATTACCCCCATGTTTTATAACAGGAAAATGGGTATAAACCTTGTTTGAAATGATTTAACTTGGGTCTATTTCTGTTCTTCTCCAGAATATAGCTTAACCTGTATTTCTTTATTTGTTTAGTTTAACACTTTTAGGCCAGTTTAGATGTGTACATGTCTGAATGCATGTGTTGTGTACATGTTGCTTTAAGGCATCACCCCATGTCTGAAATCTTGTCTAACATGCTTGGCATGTTTATTGACTAGATCCTTTTAACCTGGAACATTTTAACCACTTCTTGGGCAATACAGACATCACATGATTGCGTTGGGATTTTGAAGAATACTATGTGATTTATCTGTAAGGGTTGTTCCAGGGTTGCCCAATCTGGTTGAGTGGTGGTTTTTGTGCCAGATTCCCTAATTCTTGATTTCTATGAGATAAATGTTACATTTTAAGCATGTTGTGTGATCTTTGGGTTCAGTGAGTTTGTTTTTTAATTAAGTGTGACATGCAAGTGCATTTGAAACATGTTTGTTAGAATAAGGTCTTTTGATATCTTCGGACAATTTTTAGGCGTTATGAGTCTGGTTTCTCAGGTATTCTGAAACTTTTATCCCAGCCCACATATGGCATGCATGTGAACACAGATGCACTTTTAGCTTATCTGCTAAATACAGCAGTGCATGCCTGGACAAATGCAAGAAATGTCCTGCTGGTTTCAAACAGTACGACAGCATTTGAAATCAATAGTGTAATCATAGTGCAAGTTGACTTTTTGTCAGAATTTATTTAATGCACGATTCTGGTCAAATTGTGCATGGTTCATTGCTTCATGTTATTGCAAATAAAAAATCTAAGCGTACTCTGTATTTAATTTTTTTACATTAATTATCTGATATGTCAGATTCTAGACTTAATGATTGAATACAGAGAGAAGCTAGTCTGGTTTGTGCAGTTGTTTTGTCATCATCGTTAAGAAGACTTTATGCCTGCTTTTGGGCTGGAAATAAAACCCCATCCTTCATTTAGAACAAATAGGGCATAACATTGAATGAAAAGCACACGGGCAGTGGACGAAGGCCTTGAATTCTTCAGATAAGTTATCTCTTAGTTGAGGTCGTTCATCAGATTATTTGGATCAGGTTTGCTTGGCTTCCAAGTTGGCTCGGATCTCTTGAGGCTGGTGGTTATAGTAAGCACTTAGATATTAATGTCTCTGGGCACAATCAATGGACGTGTCACTTATCAAGTTAACCTACCTGATATTATTAAAACCCAATTTGCAGCAGTGTTTTTGGAGATTTTATTGCACCTTAAATCTTCACTGAAAAATTCAGGCACTTTAAAAATTGAAAGTGTTTATGGTTGTCTTTTGTTCTTAATTTGCTGCAGGTTAGATATTATATGTTGATGCATCTCATGAATAATGTTTTGTTTTGCCAATGCATATGAGCAAATTTCTCTCTGTGTTTTTATGGCATTAAGACAATAAAATCAGGGCCCCAGGGGTCCGTGCCACCGGATAAGCTTGTTTGTGAGGTTAAGCGCAGTCCTTGCCAGACTTGTTTATCCGTGTTGTTACTGGTCGCTTTTGCACTTTGACTTTTTTCAGACAATCTCTCTGATTAGAGCAGTTGTTTAATCTCTGGGACGGGTCTGCTGTTTTTTTGTGGAGGGATTGGAATGTCGGCAAAGCAATTGAAAGACCAGCAGCATCTTATCAAGACTTGTGTGCAACTTCTAGATAAATGCGTTTCTTAAACATCTTTTGTTTTTTGAGCAATGGTTTTTGGTGCTATCAAAGTTTGCCCAAACATTCGTGGTTTATGGTTATCTATGCAGTTCTTTGACCGTACTCCTGTGCTTGAGGCCTATAAATACCCAGAGAGATAGTATCATGCGATGGGGTTTAGTTTTAGGGCTGGGCATACTGGTTTTTATGAGACAAGTAAATGGAGACTGTCGTTTGGAAGATTTCAGGGTTCAGACTTGTATAGATTGTGAACATGAATTTTATTAAAATAATCAGCCTTTTTTCCTTTACAATGGATGAATGGCTAAATATTAAACTACTTGTTGATTAATTTTTTTGCAATAACACTTAATCCGTGATTAAGTGTTTTTTTTTTTTTTTTTTTTAATGCATCACAATGGTGGGACTTAAATATATTGTGAAATACATTACATATTTATTTTTTTCATACCTTCCTGAGTCATTTGTCTGCTTTTAAGCAAAATTCTGTTTACTGATTGGTTTCCTGTCCCAATTATTGGTTTTGGCTCAGTTGTACATTGCCATCATGAAATAGCTATAAATAGTTAATTTGAGGTAGACTGACTTGATAGGCTAAATATTCAGCATGGTACATAACCAGATCTATAGTCACTTTAATTCTGTTTTTTAGGCCAATTTTAAGCTTGGTATTTATGGATTTTGTTGAGTCTAATATGAAAGAGTAAGCTTTTACAATAATCCAGAACAAAAAAAATTATAGTTTTCAATTGGGTGTTCCACAGAGACGGGTGCTCCACCCATGCTAATTTGTGTTGTTAATTGTTCATAAACAAGGCATTGAATAATCACAACGCTATGAATGTGAAAATGTCTGGGCATTGTGCAAAGGTAAACCATGTTTTTCCCATTGACACACCAGTCTTGGCTGGTCTAAGTGGCAGAAACCTTGCTCGACGCATGACAAAGATTCTGCTGCAAGCCGTGGCCTGTTAATCCTGTGGAAAGGGTGCTGGTTTACCTGTTTCCCACCACACCCATGGTGATATCCCAGCTCAGGTTTCAAGCTGTCTGTCACACAAGCTAGTCGGTGACGTCCACTAGCCTTTTTCACCCAACCCCCATATGACAACAAAGGGACTGACCCTGGAGGCTGGCATTAATGACTCCTGGCAGGAACGTTAAGCCTTAGTGGACGCCCTCAGAAGAAAAGAAAGTGTGCTACTGTTCTAGCCTTTTATCCCTTCTCTGATTTTAGCTGAAAGTTGAGAATTTGTACACACTTGATGAATAAGATGCCAACTTATGCATACTATGAGAAGGTCTTTTTCCTCAAGCATTCTCTGGCAGAAGAAACAAAAGTTTCCATAGTCTTGATTTGTTTAAATTCAGAGCACAGCATTTCTTAAGAGTTTAAGACTTTTTTTATACAAATACAAATACAATACAATACAAATAATTATGTGGATTTGCTTGAGCATAATGGTTTTGTGGTTTTCAGTTCATGGCTGTTAGCTTTGAGCTCATCTATATGCCATGTGTTCCAAAACGTTGACAGCTCACTTTTAGCAGTTTTGTACATTTAATGTTTACACTCATTCTTTGTTAGTAAAATGTGACTGATGTAGCAATGCACTGGGTTTTGTCCAATTAGATGCACTATACAACAGGAATGACCCTCCCACTGTGATTGGCCAGCAAGTTGCAATAGCTGTGTTTTTAACTATTGCCTGTGCAAAAATAAGGATTGGATGCTTCAATATGCCACACCCAACTTTGAATACAAAACCAGAAAATTAGCAAAAATGTCAGCAAAAAAACTTTCTAGTAAGTGTTTGATGTAGGGCATACAACCATATGGATTTTTCCCATTACAATGCATAAGAGTGTTTTTTTTCTCTCTTTTTAGGTTTCATAGGTGAAGAAAAAGAAGTTGGAAATGGAATTGCCAAATCATGCCAAACAATTGCTGCTGCAGCTAAACCAACAAAGAGCCAAAGGTTATCTGTGTGATGTGATCATAGTAGTAGAAAATGCCCTTTTTCGGGCCCACAAGAACATCCTGGCAGCCAGCAGTATCTATTTCAAATCCCTTATCCTTCATGACAACTTGATTAACCTCGACACGGACATGGTCAACCCGTCGGTTTTTCGGCAGGTTCTGGACTTCATTTATACTGGCAAGCTTTTGTCGTCTGATCAGTTCAGTGACCATAATTTCAATGCCCTTCTAACGGCAGCAAGCTACCTCCAACTTCATGACCTGGCTGCTCTCTGCAGGAAGAAGCTCAAGCGTAATGGGAGATCCCTTCTTAATAAACCAACCACACCCACCAATGGAAGAACGTCTAGGAACCAAAGGCTGTCCTCTACACCTGTAACTCCAAACCAAATTTCAGGGTTAAAAAACAGTGAGAAGGCAAAGAGGCATGAGGAGCTACTCAAAGACGACTTGTCTGAGGACGAGATGTTTGTGAGAAACACCCACTGTGCAACCTCAGCAAATTCGCTCAGTCCCTCAACGAGTAAGAATGGAAGCAATGGAAGTTGTGGCATGCAGGAACTTGGCCTAGACCTTTCCAAGAAAAGCCCCTCAGGGAGCACAGCCACTGAAGAAGTAAGTCCCAGCAGCATCCCACAAGAATCACCTCAATCTGCCTCAGAATCCACAGCCAACAGTGCCTCATTTGATGAGAACACCAACACGCAGAACCTCACCGCTGGAGTGCCCATGGAGCTGGGCGGAGGAGAATGCGAAGAGAGCCAACCGGACATCGAACAGCATAAAAGTTTCCGGCAGGTCACCCGGCAGAGGCGGCAACCCAAGAAGGAAGGCAACAAGTGTGAAGAACGAGGAACTTTACCCAACGGAGTTGCCAAAAGATTGAACGTGGCTGGGGAGAGGCTCTCTGGTGGAGGAAATGGCAATTCTGAAGTATCCTTCCAGTGTAAAGATGATGAGGAAGGTTTGGAGAACGGACAGGAGCAAAGTGAAGAGAGTGGACAGAGCGAGAGTGAAGGTGGGCGGAATAGCGCCAATTACGTCTACCGCCAGGAAGGCTTTGAGCCTGCCCTTGGTGACAACCTTTACGTTTGCATCCCCTGCGGTAAAGGCTTCCCGAGCTCCGAGGAACTGAATGCCCACGTGGAGACCCACACAGAGGAAGAGTTGTACATCAAAGAGGAGGATGATGATTCCTATCCAAAGGAAGATGAAGTAGAAGCGGAGGACTTGTCTTCACAAATAACCATGTCCATGGCGCCGAGTCGCGTCGCTTTAGCTGCTCGGTCTGTAACAAGAGCTACAAAGATCCGGCCACTCTTCGACAACACGAGAAGACCCACTGGCTCACCCGTCCCTTCCCCTGCAACATCTGCGGCAAGATGTTCACCCAACGCGGCACCATGACCCGCCACATGCGCAGTCACCTGGGGCTGAAGCCATTTGCCTGCGATGAGTGCGGCATGCGCTTTACCCGCCAGTACCGGCTCACGGAGCACATGCGTGTTCACTCAGGTGAGAAGCCGTACGAATGTCAGCTATGTGGGGGCAAATTTACCCAGCAGCGTAACCTCATTAGCCACCTACGAATGCATACCTCCCCGTCATAAGCCAAAGACACCTTGAACAGGAGACCCTCACCAAAAAGAGTCAATGCACACCTCTTCATTTTGAAGTACACTGCAAGGAGCCGATAACCCAAAGCAGGATTCTCTTCTGCTGTAAATGACAGGAGGAGCCTTCCAAACAACGAGCCCCAACAATGGAAAGAATAAACCAATCGGTATGAGTTTATGGGCATATACATTTTTTTCTTTGTGAATTTTGCTTTGAATGTAAAACTGGGGTACTAATGCTGTTGTATGATTCCTTGGGATATTGTGACCACTCTCAACCACTGTTATCATGCATTGCTTTCATGAGTCATTGTAGTCTGTCTGGTTGTTTAGTTTTTTTTTGGGGTATCCCAGAAATATTCCTTCTTTCCATTCTTGGTCCTTGATAAAGTATCACTCTCGAGAGTTCTGGTGGTATATTTTATGTAAAACTCTCAGCAAGGTTTGGGCTTGTACTGACCAAGTTATTCTATACACAAAGGTTCTAATTCTTTGAAGTGTCTCCTAAAGGTTTCAAAGATAGTGTTATCAGACATGTAAGATGGCTTGTCTGTCGTCATTTAAGTGGTGTTTCATAAAAGCTTAGTGCATCCAACCAAACATTTCCCAGTAGACCTACTCTGCACATCACATCCATTGGCTTAAATCTGGGTGTAGCTGGAAAATAGGGTCTTTGTAAGTTTTGTACTGTTGAGGATTCGGTGATCAGATTTAGCATGGATTTACCCTAATGTACCCTGCTCCTACATCTGGATGCAAGCCAATGGCAAAGTGTTGACGAGAGGCCATGGGCGTCTTTTTTGTCGTTTACTCACATAGTATATAGGGGTTTACTCTCAAAGAAAAGCCAAACTTAAAGGTACTTGTTTTTAGATTTCTTTAGATAACTTATTTATATGCTTCTGTGAATGTTTTAAATGGAAGTTCTTTCCTTTATTTTTTGGGGATCAGAGAGGGTTTGGGTGATGGGGTTGGCAGGGTTCATTTTAGTGATATTGAACTTCAGAAAATCTGTTGGTACTGTTATTTTTCACTTTTTTTATTATGTATTTTTTCTTCACTGAACAAGGCGAGTCCCTACGGTCTCGTCTCATTGCTACCTCTTAATTAAGAACAATACATTAATTGGAACTATGGAGGTCTCTGAATATAGATGTATAAAGTTTGCTGAGGCTTTCAAAGTAGTTGTAACCTGCCCATCAACAAAGGTTTTAAGTTTTAAAAGCATTAGTGTAGAGAATAGCTTCTTCGGGCGCATGTATTTAAGGTATTGAGAGTTTTATGTTAGAGAAATCCAAAGAAAAAATTAATATTGGGGAGAATTGCTTACCAACAAATGTTTCCTGTATAATATCCCTACCAAAGTTTTTAGAGTGCATTGCAGGAGGTAAGGATGAATTTTTGCCGTTTAGTTCTTGACGAAGAGCAATGTAGTGGGATGTTAGTTTGTACTTGACATTTTCCTAAACCAATGAACAACTTCTGGTGGTTGGTGGGCCGCTGGCTTTCCATTTTTGAAGTTTACAGTAGTTTTTCAAGAGTGTCTTTTGGATTCTTTCTTTGTCTGCAGAGAGTCTTTGAAGAACTTCAGAAGGACTCATTTATTTTAGTTCAGACCAAGAGAAAACCGCATAGCAAGTGTCATAGGTTCTTGTTGCATGTTGACCACACTTGGAAAGCTTACTGAATGAGGAGGAATTGATGCACTGGATTGTTTATTAGCCGTCAGCCCCAAATAAGTCCTTGATCTAAATTACATGGCATCAAGTAAAAACCCTTATCATTTACTCATTCGAGGTATTATGTAAAGTATGCATGTTGAAAAGAATTTAAGGTTATTCAAAATGCTGGTAATTTTATCGTGTGAATGTTACATAATCAGTGTTGGGTAGACGCTGATGGATGTATTTTTAGTTCAGTACTGAATTCTTTGCTGCCATCTTCATTTCATAACTGAGTTACGGATGAATTATTTCGCCAATCCCAGTGTATCACATTCCATGAGTAATTCTTAGCCTTCTTAATGTAAAAGTCTTAATGGCATTCCTTTTTTGGGGATTTTTTTTTCTGGTTCTTTCTCCAAAGTCTTGTGTTTGGGCTTGCTAATGATGAACTTTGGGGTGCAGCTATAGTTGGGTTAACAGAGCAGTGTTTACAGACGCCTTTTTCCTGGAATTCTTTCGGTCTTTAATTTGCCTGCTCAAACTTTGTTTTTTCATTGATTTTTAAAGTTGTCTCCATTTAATAATTCAAGTCAGTATACTGAAGACGTGTGCAACTCATTCCATTTACACACAGTATTCATGTGATTTCAGCATAGCACCAAAGCTAACCAAAAAAAGTTATATTTAACTTTAACCCAATGCAAGTCACCAAATGTCTTATTTTCTAAGTTGTTTACATCTTGGATGTTAAATTTTGTTTTGTTACAGTATAAGTGCGCTCTGGCGTTGATACACACCTCAACTCAGGGAGACTTTACATTTTTGTTTTGTTTTCAAGCGTACTGAACAGGATTCCAGGAAAAGGTTCCCATTGATATCTTGCTAATTTACAAGCACTTCATTTAAATACCATCAAAAAACGATGTCTTGGGTGATACGAGGCTCTGTTATTGATTCCGGCGTTTGAGACTATAGCTGAGAGAACTGGGAGAGCGGAAAAAATGACGACAATGTTTCAAACTGTGACAATAATGTTTCTACTTCAAAGCTTCAGGGATAGTTCTGCATATTTTGAAATGCGGAGCTTTCGACTACATTTGTAAGACTGTGTCAATACTGTGTCAATTTCTGTATTTTATTGATGAAAAGCAAAACACTAGTTTCTTACGAAATAAATTTTACGAGTGTGTTCCCATTTCAAAACGCCTTCAAAAAAAAAAACAAAGCCAGAGATGTACATGGAAGAGTTTAACTTTTAAGTTCTAGAGTGTTTAAAAAAAATAGCATTCTAGTAAGCGCAAAATGTATAAACGAATAAGATAAAAGCTCATACCCAAATTTTCAGACTATTTTCTAAACCAAAGCACATTTTGAATGAATGATTGATTGATTGACCGGTTGTCTAACATTTAAAGATACTTGTGTATAATATTTCATTGTTTACATAAACTCTTTACAGTCATAGACCTCAGGTGAGGGGAGGCCAGTTTGAACCTGCTTCTGTTTAGGTCACCATCTTTAAATGAATCGTAACCGTGTGTCTTACCCTGTGAACGTAGCCGCATGCTTTTGATTTGGATGGGCTGCTACTTTTATTGATCTGCGATTGGCCCTTTAAGATGTGCCGAGACATCCCTTTTGAAAATCATGTTGTTGACATCATTATTTTTATGAATTTATTGCTTTTTTTATGTAAATACGCATGAATAAAACTACATACACATTTACCTCAAAGTAACTTTTTAGAACTTGCTGCATATATATAAATATAAATAAATATATTTTATTTTTTTTTTGCATCATCTCTCTCTGTTTATTTTAGTTTTTAAAAACTGTGTTGTATGTATTCTGAGCTGCCTGTTTTTTTTCTTTGTCCACAAAAGAAGCAACTTAAAAACCGACTGGCCTCTCCTCCGTCTACATTGGTGCAAACACTTACTGACAGTGTTCACTTTTTTTATCAAATGTCTATTGTCAGTGATGAATGTATTTATTTGTTTGATCCTGTGTTCACTTCGGGTGAGACGACGTCGTCAGGGTCTGAGTCTATTCTGTTGTAGTAAATAAATAAAAAAATGACAAGACATGGATCATTTTCAAACCTGTGAAGACGTAGACATGAGGAATGTATTTCTCCATGAAGTGTCCATCATAAAGGATGTATTCCACATCGTTTTTGTAATCTTATCTCACTCAAAGCATGCATGTGCTCTGGATCATGTGTTTCCTGTCATGGACACTTGACGGCTGTTTGTCGATTTTAAATGTTCTCTGTCTGTACGCCTCTGCCCGCCGATACAGGAAGGGACCTATTAGAATTGTGTCAAAGACATTCAAGGTTGTGTTTTCTGTACTGAAAGTTGCCGTGTTGTTGCACACTGCAATTCAAGGCCGCCGGTCAATTCCATTTTCTTTTTTCTCTAAGGGAGTTTTATTTGCAAATGCCCAACAGAGTCAAAGTTTTTTCCTTAGAAACACACACATCTCCTCATCGTTTCACTGCAAGATCACATCATTTTAAGCTTTATAAAATGCACTTTCTAAGTTCTCACTGAGGTCCTTTACGCAGGCTATTACATCTTAGCGGTTATTTACAGATTTACTTGAGTTCTGAAGCCTTAAGTAAATGCAAAGATTAAAACTCACACTTGTTTGCTGCTAATGTGTAGTTTTGTCCGATTCTACATATCCCAGATAGTATTGTATGTTGTTTTTGTTGAACGATGCCTCTTGTCAACATAACTGTTAAGTGTTAGGGACCTCAAGTTACCAAACCAACCCAAACTAACTAAACCAAAGCCAGATTTACAAGCATGTGCATAGCAGGTGGGCATGTTTCCCATATGTTTTTACTTAGACGCCATATTACATTGCTAGCCTGTCCACCATACGCGTTCTAATTTAGCATTCCAATAACTTTATATGCTGATTAATATTTATTTTCATTCTGAATGAGAGCAGGACGTCAGTCACTCTTGATGATTATTAGTTTGAATTGCTGTCATGTTTTTGGTCAGCCTTGAACATGTTGCGTGGACAACACGGCGGTTTCGCGTTCCTCAGAGAGCTTGTATTCAGGTCAGAGCTACATGCAGCATGCAGCTCGAATTCTGTCTCATGTGAATAAAACACAGTGTACAGAGCTCATCTCACATTCACAGTCTTAATGTACAGCTACGAGAAGTCATTTTAGAATCTTTTCATTAAAATCTTGATAAAAAAACACTGTGTTCTCTGTGTGTCCTTGTGTGTTTGTGTTCCTTCGTGTTCTTTTGCTTTTATAACTGACAGTGGAAGCAAATGGGGTAATGCAAGTCTCTTCCTTTAAGATTGCTGTGAAAGAATTGCTTGTGACTTGCAAAGGTACGCTCCAATCCAATCTTGACCATGCAAAGCCAGAAAACTGTTCAGCAAAGTTCATGCAATGATGCAGGAAAATGACTGATTTAGACCACTTCATAGCAAATTTTTTTGAACACACAAAAAATGTGGTATTGGTATTTTGTTTTTTTGGTCAAATATTTTTGTGCCCTCAAAGTGCCCCATTTACTTCCATTTTTTTAAATTGGCACGCTAAAATGAAACTTGTGATAAAAGTGCCTCATTTACTTTAATTGCTTGTTTGCTTTAATGCTTTGTTTTGCCTTTAAATCTGGTGAAAAACTGTTGTGATATAATTCCATGTTTATGCAACTATCTTCTTACTTTAAGAAAATCTTACTTTAGCATGATCCATGCAATGATGCAGGATAAAGACTTTTTACAAAGAGGAGAAATCCAAACGGAAATGACACAGGTGAAGAATAACTAGAAGTTGTGTGATCCCCTGATTTTGTACATTTGCCCACTGACAAAGAAATGATCATTCTATAATTTTAATGGTAGGTTTATCTGAACAGAGAGACAGAATAACATAAATATGAATCCAGAAAAGCGCATTTCAAAAAAAGTTATCAATTGATTTGCATTTTAATGAGTGAAATAAGTATTTGATCCCCTATCAATCAGCAACACGGGGCCATGTACCGCCAGGGCATTGAAAATGGGTCGTGGATGGGTATTCCAGCATGACAATGACCCAAAAACACACGGCCAAGGCAACAAGAAGGGTGTGAGAGAGTGGCTCAAGAAGAAGCACATTAAGGTCCTGGAGTGGCCTAGCCAGTCTCCAGACTTTAATCCCATAGAAAATCTGTGGAGAGAGCTGAAGAGTCGAGTTGCCAATCATCAGCCTCGAAACCTTAATGACTTGGAGAGGATCTGCAAAGAGAGCGGGACAGAATCCCTCCTGAGATGTGTGCAAACCTGGTGGCCAACTACAAGAAACATCTGACCTCTGTGATTGCCAACAAGGGTCTTGCCACCAAGTGCTAAGTCCTGTTTTGCGAAGGGATCAAATACTAATTTGATTTATTTACTTTTTTTAAATGCGTTTTTTCTGGATTTTTGTTGTTGTTATTCTGTCTCTCACTATTCAAATAAACCTACCATTAAAATTATAGACTGATCATTTCTTTATCAGTGGGCAAACTTACAAAATCAGCAGGGGATCAAAAAAATTCCCCCACTGTGTAGTATATATATATATATATATATATATAATATTCTTTAAAGAATAATCCATGTAAGTGCTTTAACAAAAATATGCAGTACCTCATCTTTTTATTCCCTCAAAGTGCCCCATTTAACTTCATTGCAAGTTTACTTTAGTGTACTGCATAATGTATTCATTTATATGCATCATTCACTGAACTGAGGGATGCATTGAAATGATTTTCTGTTGATTGTAGTTCCAGGTTCAGCGCTCTATTTACTTTTCAAGCAACTGCACTTGAGTTTCCATGCCGTTCAGAGGCAAATGATGTGGGACGTGTTGCGTCGTTGAGACCGGGGGTCACCGATGATTAATGACGAGAGGGCGAAAGAGGGAATCGGGCCCCTCCCTCCCCCCCAGCCGGGCTCTAACGGGCCGTGGCACAAGGGGTCCGTCTGCCATCTGGGAACCCCACTCGGAGCCTCACCAATCAGTGTGGGCAGCTCGCTCCTTTAGTGGCCCTTTTCTTCCCCTCTGCCTGGCCCTCCGCTCGGCATTCTCGGGGCCATTTAGACCGGCCCTCCTTTTGTCCCCCCCAAGGCTTGCCAGTGTATGTCAAGAGGCCAGCGTGCACCTCCCTACCCCGGGGGAAAAGAGGGTTGGCATTTTTATGGTCCTTGTGTGGCTGATTCTACGGGGCCATTAAGCCCCGCCTCAAGTGGTGTCACATGCCAAATGACCCTGAATGGGGTCAGTTTCAGGCACAATGAGTTGTATGTTGATGCCGCCTCCCCCCGCTCGGCCCGTCTGCTAAGTATAGATTAACTATAGACACATCTGCGAGGAGGCAAAATCACATGCAGATCTTGCAGGAAGCCCTTAAATGCATGAAAGGCCTTTCAGCGTCTAATGCCCATGATCGCGGCATCTGCTGCCCGATGCGAATTTGAATTCGAAAACTGGTTGAGGCGAGCAGGACTGTTGCTATTGGTCGTAGTTTGGGTTGGTGATTTGAACAAACTCCGACGATGTGGTATCGCAGTGAATAAGGCCTATCTGGAGACTTTGGCCAGTAAGAAACCACATAGCCACATGTTAAACCTACTCAGAAACCTTAGCCACCACATAGCAGCATGCCAAAACATCATTCAGAACACTAAAACAACCATATAGCAACAGTCTACAAGTAATTTACAATACTTAAGCATCTACGTGCTAAAAACAACCCAGAATACCATAGCAAAACAATTCAGAACACCGTAGCCACCTTATAGCAATGTCTTAACATCATTTGGCAAGCAGCGAAAGAAAATTCAGACATCGTGTATATAAAGGGTCTGTTACATTTTAGTGTCACTTTTGTTCTTTGATTCTGTAACATGAACCTGTCCATTACTGTAACGCACGCGTTACTCGTTCTCTGTGTTACATAACGTAACAGTAACTGAGCATCATTTACTGTTTAAGTGTTATTTATTGACGATGAACGTCATGGTGAATATTTGTTATTGTTTAAGTGTTATTTATTTGAACGTTTGTTGAAGATCTATGCATTGAGCATTTGTTCTTGGTTAGTATTATTTGAACTTTTGGTGAAGATCATTGTGTTAAAAGTTTATTCTTTTTGTTCAGTGTTATTTATTTGAATGTTTGTTTATTTGAACGTTTGGTGAAGATCTAAGCATTGACAGTTTGTACTAGTTTAGTGTTATTTATTTGAACGTTTGACGATGAACGTCACATTGAATATTTGTTCTTCTTTAAGTGATATTTATTTGAACGTTTGGTGAAAAGCATCGCATTGAGCGTTTGTTCTCGTTTAGTGTTAATTATTTGAATGTTTGACGAAGAACGAGATGTTGAACATTTCTCGGTTAAGTGATATTTATTTGAGCGTTTGTTCTTGGCGGTTTGCACCAGGTGTCTGTTCAGCAGTACAGCAGCTGCCCCTCCAACCCTGGATTAATGCAGGACAGAGAGGGGGGGATACACACGAGCCCGTCCCGTCCGGCAGAATCCAGTCTATTCTTCTCTTTCTTTCTTTCATTCTTTCTTTCTTTCTTTCTTTCTTTCATTGGGCTGAATGTAATGGCACAGACTGCCAGGCTGACAGAGCAACGGCCCAAAAGAAACGGCCCTACAGGTGGTGGGCACTGCGCGAGTTTAGCATATTGATCCTTTCACATGGACTCGTACAGCAGCCCTTTCGGAGAGAGAAAGACGCTCTATTTACACTGTGCCATGGCGCTTTACAAAACAGGCTTTAGGGCAACACATAATGGGGTCCTTTGCCTGAGCTTGAAGGGCCACAAATGACAAGGAGAAGAAAAAAAGGTTGAATGTGAAATTCTGATGCCTTTTTTTTCTTTTTCTTTATTCTTCGTCGCACATGATGATGCTAGACTGAGTAATTCAAAGGTACAGTGGATTTTCGAAAGATGCAGGATGCTGAAATTGGTGCCATGACCCGTAAGAAAATTAGTTTGAATCATATGAAGATGTATAAATGCCCAGTGTGAGGTTTGCATATTTATTTAAAAAACTGGTAATTGTGAATTGAGTTTATTTTCCTAATCTGCTTAAATATTTTTGCTATATTGGTTTGAGAATCCACTTCATATTTAATATTATTTTTATTTTACTTTGTCAGTTATTTTATAAATGCTGGAAATGGTCAAATAAATCAACAATATATTATATTATACTATACTATACAATTATTTATTTCTATTGATTTTTTTTAAATATATTTAATATTAGTCTTGGTTTATTAAAATGCTAACTTTATAATACATTTTTATAAATACAAAACTACAAATTTTTTTTTTTTATATTTAAAATTTGTATTTATTTAATATAGGATGTAAAATATGAAATGTTTTTCAAATATACTCTTCAATCAAAAGTTTTGGAAAGATAATACATTTATTCAGTAAGGATGTATTAAATTGATCAAAAGTGAGTTAACACATTTATAATATTACAAAAGGTTTTTATTTCAAATAAATACTGTTCTTTTGAATTTTCTATTCATCACAAAATCCAGAAAAAACATATCACAGTTTCCATAAACAAATATGAAGCAGCAAACTGTTTCCAACATCGATAATAATCAGAAATGTTTCTTGAGCATCAAATCAGTATATTAGATTGATTTCTGAAGGATCATGTGACACTGAAGACTGGAGTAATGATGCTGAAAATTCAGCTTTGAATCACAGAAACAAATTGCATTTCAACATTTATTGAAATAGAAACCAGATATTTTAAACTGTAGTAATATTTCACAATATTGCTGTTTTTATAGTGTATTTCATCAAATAAATGCAGCCTTGTTGAGCAGAAGAGACTTTAAAAAATACCAAATCCAAACTTTTGAACAATAATGTATTTTGTTTATTCTTCCTCAAATCGACTAAAATAATCTTTATTAATGGTTCTAAATCATATCCAGAATCATCATATTCCTCATGCTTCCAGCATGTTTATGTGAAACTCCTGCAGTGTTTAAAATGCAGCGACTGTACCTGTTCCATGAAGTCTGGCCTCTAGGTACAACATTTTTAATCAGGAACTGTCAAGTGCATTTGATTAACATTAATGTGTCACATGGGTCGGCCCCCCGCCATATGTATGCAGATTAACAGAGGGTCCGAGCGGCCCCAGCCGCGCTCTGGCCCATTCATCACTGTCACGTTGTGTTAGTGTGTGTGTGTGTGTGTGTGTGTGTGTGTGTGTGTGTGTGTGTGTGTGTGTGTGTCGGAGACAGCAGTGGGTCTGATGAAGATCACACTTGCCGTCCCTCGCCCTCCTTTACGTGCTTAAGACAATACAGTGAGGTCTGATAATAACTATAGCTCTCACCTTTACTCCCCATGACCTGGATATTAATATTTAGCTTAAGGAAGAAATGTCTTTAGTCTTGAATGCAGTTGCCTTATCATGTGTAGTTGAGATTGCATTTATTGAATAATTCAGAAATGTTGTAATTGTGAACTTTGACAGCAGTCGATTGGAGCATGAAAAGTGGGCGTGTCCAACCAGATTGATGTCCGCCAGTATCATTTATATACTATTGTAATTTATATATATATATATATATATATATTAAGAACAGTATTTTCTAAGTTGTTTAATTTTAATTGTTTAAAATTGGCGTTGAAAAATGAAGTTTAAAATAAGCCTTGAAATTGTAATTAGTAAAAGTGTTAGTAATTTAGAAATTTGAAACATTTTAGGATTTTTGCTTTTCATTTTAATTAGTTTTTTATGCAATTAATATGTAATAAAGTGTAATTGCACTAATTATCCTGTAAAGCCTGGCATGAAATAACAATAAAAACAGGCTTATCAGTAAAGGTTTGATTACTAGATAAGATTTTTTTTCAAGAGATCACTTACAAAACAATTGTTAGGCAATTCAATATTTCAGATTTTTAAGATTTTATCTGTGTACCATAACTTTAAAAGTTATATCTATGAATTGTCCAGTTCTTGAAATCACATTTGAAAGGCCTGATATTCACTGGTTCTTCATGACCCAAGTGAATCTGAGGCTAGGAGATGTCCCATCTCTATTTCAGGATATGGGTATTTTCAGTAAGTGTTTGGCACCTCAGGATCAGTGTGGAAGTGTAAAATACTCTTGGCACGTTGTCATGACGACCAGCTACACATTAAAGCTCATAATCTGTAAACTCATTAAAATCGAGAGTAGCAATCAGAAGCAGTGCTGCGGCTGCAGGTGATGCAGGTGTAGAGCTCGTGAATCCTCTGTCTCTGCACTAAACCTGCAATGAAACGCATGAAACAGACCGCCTCCGGCCGGATCACGGCTCAGGGAGGGGCTGAACTGCGCTTTCTCAAATTGCCCTGTGGAGAATAAATGGGCATGTTTGAGAAATCAGTGGCAACACCTTTTTATTGCAGCCCAATCCCACCCTCCACCTCCACCTCCCCCACCCGCAGCGCTCGGGGAGCCGTTGCCATGGCGATCCGGTATTCCGACTAATGTATGGATGTGGAAGTGGAATTCCTGGAGACAGTGAGGAGCTCTTGTGCTACAGCTCTCTTACAAACCAGTCTGAGCTCAGATCTCTCCCTCTGAACTTACAAAACACTAGCAGCGTATCAGTGTGCTCAGAAACAACACATAACACTAAAGAATTCAATTCAATTCATATTTAAATACATATGTGACCCTGGACCACAAAACCAGTCTTAAGTGTCAATTTTTTGAAATTGAGATTTATACATCATCGGAAAAGCTGAATAAATAAGCTTTCCCAATAAGATACAACTATTTGATCTGGAATCTGAGGGTGCAAAAAAATCCGCATTTTAAGTTGTCCAAATGAAGTTCTTAGCAATGCATATTACTAATCTACGGTAAGACATTTACAAAATATCTTCATGGAACATGATCTTTACTTAACCATCTGATAGGTGGAAGTCACATATTATATACCTCCAGTGAAATTTCACTTTTGTTTTTCATTTTTCATGAGCTGAACTCAAAGAAATCTATGTACACAAAAGGTATTGTTCACAAATCTGTCTAAATCTGTGTTAGTGAGCACTCCATCCACCTCACAGGTGTGGCATATCAAGATGCTGATTAGACCGCATGATTATTGCACAGGTGTGCCTTAGGCTGGCCACAATAAAAGGCCACTCTAAAATGTGCAGTTTTATCACACAGCACAATGCCACAGATGTCGCAAGTTTTGAGGGAGCGTGCAATTGCATGCTGACTGCAGGAATGTCCACCAGATGAATTGAATGACCATAAGCCGTCTCCAAAGGCGTTTCAGAGAATCTGGCAGTACATCGTGTTCCACATCCAGCATCTTCACCTATCTGACAGCTGCTGCAACAATCGGTTTGCATAACCAAAGGATTTCTGCACAAACTGTCAGAAACCGTCTCAGGGAAGCTCATCTGCATGCTCGTCGTCCTCATCGGGGTCTTGACTTTTGTCATCCCAGTGGGCAAACACATTTGATATCTGGCACTTTGGCATATGAATGCTGTACAGACATATGAGCCTGATGTCAACAGATCGAGTGGCCCATGGTGGCTTATGGTATGGGCACTGGTTTTGTGGTCCAGGGTCACATATTATATACCTCTAAAATCAGATAATTTAATTCACAAAATTTAAATCTATCATAAATATACTACTCTATTTTTTATCAACTCTATATACACGTGAGGCAAACACAAGATTGATAAACAGTACAACACTTATTGTTTTGTGCAATAATCCTGTCTAATCATCTTTTCATGAGCTAACACAGAACTCAAAGATACATAAGATCTTTCAGCTCTATGTATTTTGTTCACAAAAGGCCATTTCTCTCAAATATTGTTCACAAATCTGTCTAAATCTGTGTTAGTGAGCACGAGATAATCCATCCACCTCACAGGTGTGGCATATCAAGATACTGATTAGACAGCATGATTATTGCACAGGTGTGCCTTAGGCTGGCCACAATAAAAGGCCACTTCTGCCAACTTCTGCCAAGAGCTTCAAACGAGGCTTTAATCACATTACTCATCTACTTTGCATAATGCATCAGAACAGCCTTTACTTGTAAAACTAGCACACAGACTCCTGAGGAGTGCTGCTTTGTATTACAGTGTTCAAACGAGGCTCGTCCAATGAGATTTTAGATCGGTTTTATCAAGACTTTAGAAGTGTTTAATACATGTGATGATCTCCCGCTCCAGCATTAGCTCAGCGGATCTGATCTTCCACCGCCGGCTACATCAAGCAATTAAATATTAATAGAGCATCTAAAGCGTCCTCTAGGTAAAACACACACAGGATCGGGTTCTACGATGAATAATGGAGCGTAATCATCACAGATTACTGATGGACCGAAGCAGCACAGTTTTGTCCAAGTGTTTACATTTTAATAGATGCTTTCAGGTCCATACATTTGATTGATTACACTGACAGCAATGACATGTTAAAAGTGCAAATGCGGACACATCTTCGGTGACGGCTTGTGATGAGGTTAAGAAATGTTCCCAGCACACAATGACGTGTTTTTCACCAACAAACATGACCATGGATTCACACAGAACACAAGAGACTTGATTGTCAATGATCAATTAAAACACTAATTAAACGGATACAACTTCAACATCGGCCATATTGTCACAAATATCCGACGCACATATATATACACACACAAATGAATTCTATAATCTATTGTTGCTATACAGCTCAAATAATCTCTTATCGTTGAGTAACATTAAAGGAAAATGATTCCTAAGACTAAAGCTTTTGTCTGTAATGTGTAGAGATGATTTGAAATCTATTCACTGATAGAGAGTAAAACTACGACAGCATATGAGGAACAGCTAATCTGTCTAATGAAGGTAATACTCGCAGTTCCCTATTTTTGTGCACTATGAAATTACATTTTCAATGTTTTCAAAACATGCAAGATGACACCAGATATTCGGTGAAGTCAGTAAACTACATTTTCTTTTTGGGTTGAAGATCCCTGTTAGGAGTAAAACACAAACGACATCTGAGTGAATCTCACAAAAACACATTCCTAAAATCAAAATAAAGTCTATTTTCAGGCGCATTATTATTCTTTTGCATCATTTTTTATTTGTATTATTATTTGCACAATTCTCATTATCGTAATGCATTCAGATGCTACACTTGTTTTATGTAATTCTCATCATTTTTGTTGTATTGCATATAGTAAAAAGCTACATTTTTTCTTTATTCAATATAAAGGCAGTACAACATAAATATTAGTGACATAATATTCATGACTTTATTCATGCATTAAATTAATGAGAAATTGTTTAAAATGAACAATGTGCACAAGGCAAAAAAAAAATCCTATTTTCATAAGCACGGAGATTGAATTATGTTATTTGCATTATTCGTGCCAAGCATGCATTTCCCCCACAATTCTCATTTTTGGTTATATTATAGTAAAAAAAAAAATAATAGTAATTTTTTATTTTATTTGAATCAACACAAATTAAAGGCAGTACATCACATATAAATGTAGAAAATTGACGTTTTTGCATTACATTAATGAGAAGTTAAAAATGTGCTATGCACAGTCACAATGTTACTTTTTAAAGATATTTTATATTATTTTTTAATTTGTATTATTTGCAAGCAACCATTTTCACCCACAATTTTCAGTACTGTAATGCATTCAGACATTGTACCATTTATTCATTAATTTTCTTCATTAAAATAAACTAATTAAAGGCAGTGCAACAAATACCACCATGATGTATAAATGTTAATTAGTGATATTTTGCATTATATTAATGTGAAATTTTGTTTACAAATGTGCTATGCACAATGTCACAATGCACAAAAAGGAAGAAAAAAAGAAGCCTATTTTAAGGAATGTTGCATTTTACATTATTCTTTTATTTGTAATATTATTCTAGCCAAGCAAGCTGTTTTACCGTAATACATTCTGATACTATTTCTTTGCTACACAATAATTTTTGTTGTATTATAGTAAACAATGCTGTCATTTTTCTTTACCTAAATCAACTAAATAAAGGCAGTACAACAAATACCACGGTGATATATAAATATGCACAAAATATCGAAACATCCTAAAAATAGACAATTTTCTTGCAAAACTATAATTCTCATACTTGACAGCTTTCGTGAGATTCACCCAATCAGTGCCGAACACGACGTACAGACGAGATACAACATACAAACACTGATGTATTGCATAACACAGGTCATTTGCTGACGGCACGTAAACTACAGTGCAATCTGTGCCATAGTCTTAGAAATGGCTTCCTGGGTGACGCGACTGAACCCAGAGATTCAAGTAGAGTTAAAGATGTATTTCTACACATGGAATGTCAAAATTCACACAAGAACCGTCACGGCAGATGCCTTAAAGGGAGATCAGAGGGCAAACATGCAGCTTTTGGAGTACAGCGGACCACTAGAGAGGCCCCGAGGCAGCCGGACAGGAAGTGACACGCATCGGGGCCAATCAGAGCAGGCGATTTATTCTGATCTGTAAAGTGCTCGTCATAAAGGATTGTAATAGACTGATAATGACTACTGATCTCAAGCGGAGGCCGGTGAAGAGCCGCTCTCAGTATGGGATCTGGTTCTGGTAGAACTGCAGTATGTCGTAGGTTTTGCTCCTGTATCAGAGAAACACAGAGTTTCACCATTAACGTTCACAATAAAACGCTTTCTTTGAATATTACGTGACAAGGTGATGTTTGTTACCTGCTACTGAGGAAGCAGCGCTCGATGACTTTAATCATGAAGGCCGCGGCTTCCTTCTCACTCATGTTTGGGGTTGAACCTTTGCCTGCCGAACACAATACAGCAGGGTTATTATCATAAAACTATCAAAAACTTTGTTCAGTACTGAAATAAAATACAATACAAATAATACAAAAATAACACTGATGTACAGCGGTCAATGTTTGAGAGTTGTATGTATGATTTAATATTCAGTAACACACTTCAGGAGTTTGATCGTCTGTCCTCTGAAGCACGGCAGCCCCGTGTCGAGCATCAACGTCACCAGTGAGACGACAGCATCCATGTATGGCCTGAAATAAACACATGAACACACATAAAAGAGTTTAATAAAGCATGACACTTCAAATCGAATTCTATCCAGCTAGTGACAGAAAACCGGTGTTATTACAGTTTCAATGAGATGCTATTATAGTTTTTATTCATATTTTGAATTAGCTTTGATTTTATTTATTAAAATTAAATATTTTATATTATATAATATTATTTATATTTTTAAATTATATATTATAATTATTTGATTTGTTTTTGTATGTATATGTTTAGTACTGTTTTTTCAAATTCAGTTTTGGTTAAACAATGGAAATGAAAAAGTGCTGTAGTAGAAATGTAGCAAGTAGTTGAAATGAAATAATTTAAAGCTTTTCTTCATATTTTATTTTATTTGCAGTAAATGTTTATATTATTTCAAGCAATGGAAATGTTTAATTGTTTCAGTTTTAGTTTTATTTAACATTAATATCCCTGCAAAGAACATCCTATTCAGTATACAAATATTGGGGTGGTTAGCAGGGGACAGCATCTGCTCACAGAGGGCAGGCAAACCCCCCCAATCCTTCCCAGACAGTGTCCACACGTCTGACCTAATCCATCATCTCTGAGGATGCTGAAATATTGAAGACGGCCGTCTCACCTTACTGCCAGGTATCCGCGCACACACATCTCCATGAACCATTTAAAGGGAGTGGCCTCCATCTTGCCGCCCATGATCATCACCATCTCATCGGTCAGCTTGATGTCAGGCTCCCAGCCCAGATTACCCCCCGGAGAACTCTCAAACATGAAGCCGAAGTCTAGAAGACACAACATACGTAAAACACAGTCATTTCATCCTTTTAAAACGTTTCAAATGTATTATTTATTTAATAATGAATTAAATAATGTATTTATTTATTTATTAAGTTTAACTAGAGTTTTCATTGCAAGAATGGAATAATTAATGGGTTATAAAGATGAAAATTGTCCTTGTTTAATGCACTGTATATATACTATTAAAATCATTAAAGATTAAAATTTTTTTTACAATCATTTCACATTTTTTAAATAAACTTAAATAGAATTATTTAAATTAAATTATCTTAAATTTTACATTTATAATTAAATGTAATTTATAAAATTTAAGTTCATGTAACATTTACTTAATTCAAAAATGTAATTAGTTTAAGTCTAATTTGAGTTTTTATTGCAAAACTGAATTGTGTACTAGAGGACATCACAGAAATAGAATATCAAATTATAAATGTTAAAGAAAAAATAACATTAAATAAAAATGTAAATGTTGCCTTAGCAACTAACTGAAATAAGTTTAAGATGAAGCAAAACATGTAAATAAATAAAAGCTAAAACTGAACTAAACTAAAATAGAAATGAATTAGGCCTAAAAATTAATATTTAAAAAGAAACCAAACACAAATCGGCAGAAGCACATAATAAATGACTAAACAATTAACTAAAGTTCAAATAAAAATGAAAGCCAATTCAAAATATGAATACAAATCTAAACCGAATAGAAATGTATCATATATGTTATATTAGCTCTTAATTTATATTTCATATTTAACATAACGAATCTACTGATGTCATGGATCAGTGAGAAGCCTCCCTCCAGCAAAGGCTGCAGATTAATCCTCTGGAACTCTGGACCTGTATTATTCATTCTACAACAGATGCTTTTAATCGTATATGGACACCTAACCTTAATTGCATCAATGCTTCTACCTGTGACATTATGACAGTGTTCCTGGAGGTGTATAGACGATTCATGTATCCTCCCCAGATTTGATTTTTTATTCTGATCGGTGATACAATGCTCTGTTTGTCATCTTATGTATAATTTAGTTTTTGTATTCTCTTTTGTTGTATATCTGGCAGTGTGTGTATGTTTCTGTTTTGTACTGTGTTGAAAGTTATACAAAAATTAAATAACATAACACTTGTGGTTGCCAATCATAAAAGGGCATATTCATATCTCATAATGTACAGTAGCAAAAACAGCTAGACCAAAAAATGGTATGAAAAAAATGGAGGAAAATAATCTAAATCATAGCGCCAGAAACCATGACTATCATTATAAGTGGATTTTGAGGGAAAATAATTCTACCATCTTTAAGTTAAGCTAGTTTGGTTTAACCCGACTGACCGATGTGGATGAGATGGCCTTTGCTGTCCAGCATGATGTTGCCGTTGTGTCGGTCTTTGATTTGTAACAGGAAGAGCAGCAGACTGTATGCGGCCATACTGCGGATGAAGTTATAACGAGCCTTCGAGAGAGAAATTACACAAGAAATAAATGATCAGACACATCAGCTTTCTGTGCAAAAAACAAACATATCTGAAGCACGTGTCTGTCACCTTCTGGAAGTCCAGCGTGGACTCGTCTCCGTACTGGTTCCTGAAGTATTCGTACATGCCAATGTCAGTCTGCCGGCCGAGCTGATCGCGGGACTTACAGTCCGGAATACATTCAATCACGCCGCACTGAAAGAACCAAACAGGACATCCAGATGAGCAGAGCTTCAGCACGTCAGGAGCATGACGTCTGACAGGAAGCTAAAACGACACTCACTCCAGGAGCTGTGGCCACCACCCGGTACGGGAACACAAACAGATCCAAACCCACCAGCTGGAAGATGTTCTTGAAGAGCCCGATGATCTGGAGGGCGAGCATGTCCTGATACCAGAGAAACAAAATTAATACATTTTCTCATTTACATCAAATACATTTCCCATGATACTGACCTGTCTGCAATCATCGCCCACTTTAAAGATGGCCGCCTGCCAGCAGACCTTTTGAGCCGCCTCTGAATTCTCGTCTCCTTCATCCTGATAGTCTGACGGGCAGCGCAGACCTGCAGACACAGAGACAACGGGCCGCTTACAGTCATACAGAAACTGCACGTATACCTCAACCGCTGCAAGTAGATGGTGTATGAAAGGTCATGTGCGACTCACCCTCTTTTTCAAGCTCGCTAATTCCACACCTCTTCACTTTGAATTTCGCCAGATAAGGTGCTTTGGCAGCGCTGTAAAATCAGGCTAATGTTAATGAGCTCATAAATCATATGTGAAATGTAATCTGATAGCATGTGAACGGGTTTCTGGAGATACCTCTGCATGGGTGTTCCTGACTTGTAGTCGATATCGAGGACGATAGCTTCTGGATTGCTTGGCAAATAACATCCTGATTATAGTGTTAGAAAAGTCAAATACCCAAGAAATATTTTTAGAGCTCAGTTACTCTTATCACAAATAATGATTCAGATTTATGTTAGATTGAGGATTGCTAACCTGGCTGAACTTTGATTTCTGACAGCGCCTTCAGACACGCTCTCTTCCGCTCGTCTCCTTTAGGAACAGGCCTGAAAACAAGAACGGCATGCTTTCATTTCTGTTCACTTTACTTATATATATTCAAAATATATTTTGTGTAAAATAAATTAAGCTTGTCTTACTTATAATTGTATTATCTAGTTATAATAAAACCTACAAATACAACAAAATAATAACTGTAAACTTTGTTTTTCACCTTATAGTAATGAGAATAATTTTTTGTCATACAGTGATCAGCTTTTGGGGAAATGTGGCATTATTTTCACAATAATTAAACATTGCAAAACATCTTCATAATTTTCTTTGCAAACATGTCATTTCTAATTCATTCCTCTTAATTTTGTGGCAAAACATGACCTGGACTCAACAGGTTTCATGAGATTTATTAAATAATTAACCCTTAATTAAATCATTTTTACATTCAATTTTTTTTTTTTATTAAATTTGCATAGAGATGGGCAATGATTTTAGGCATTAAAAGCACACTTCCTATGTAAAAGCTGCTTTTTGTAGTTATGTCAAGCTCTAGTTATACAAATATTTTATTAGATAGAAATTGCTATTTGTGAGTAAAAAAATTGTAACTTGCAAACACAAATGCTTGGAAAATCATGACATGCAGGCATAAAAATAAAACATATTTTGACTTTTTATTTCAGAATTTAAAGTGAGTTTATTTTTACATTTATTATTCAATTAATTACTAGCTTTTCATTAACTCCAAAACCTATTTTAATCAAATTGATATTTTAAGATGCATCCTTGAGGTATAACACAATCCCAGAATGCACTGCAAAATCATTAAATAATGGCAGATGGAGTTGAAGGAAATGTTATATATAAAAAATATTTCTAATAGCTCCTTTATGTAGTTTAGTTTCCGTTAGGACGTCACCTATGAAAGAAACTGCCTTTGTAAGCAGTCAATATAGAGGCAGTTCACTAGTGTTTGGAAGAGAGCTCATATGCGGAGGAAATATCACTGGACATACTTGATAATGGCGGAGACGTTGGTGATCTTGTTGAAGAAGTCAAACTCGCGCTGGTAGAAGTCTTTAGCGGGACCTGACAGAGAGTGTGTCATATCCTCCACCATCTGCTCCAGAAGCTCACCGATGTCCGCTGAAGCACAACACAGACCCAGCACTCCATAAACACTCTTGACATCTCACGCAATAACATCATTCTAAACCTAATGGGTTACCATAAATGATTTACATGACCTGGTTACATACACCACTGTATGAACTGAAACATTTCTGATTATTATTAATGTTGAAAACAGTTGTGCTGCTTTATATTTTGGTGGAAACTGTGCTCAATTAGATTTTTCAGGATTCTTTGATGAATCGAAAATTCAAAAGAACAGCATTTATTTGAAAAAGAAATCTTTCATAACTTTACTGTCATTTTTTATCTATTTAATGCATCCCTGATGTACAAAAGCAGCAATAACTTAAAAACCCTTATGTTAATTGGGGGTAATCAGACTAATTTAACTACAGCGAGTAACTGGACGCATTCAGACTGAATTCCGCAGCATGTTACGTACGATCTTTCTGATGGCCCTCCTCGTCCAGATAGATGTTGGTCTTCATGTTCCATATGAACTGATGAGCGAGGAGCTGGGACTTCTGTGCGGCCCACAGGATGTACTCACGCACGTAACCCATCTGTCACAAATGCCAGCAAAGACGTTAACACCAGCCCAGGGCTGTGTGAGTCAGATGAAACCGCTGTTGTGTTAAGAATAAGGGTTCAGGAAAGGTCACAGTTCACTCTTCCTCACCTTGTCATACCGCAGCGCTTGAACGATTTGAGGAATGTAAAACAAAATAGCATCCTGTAAGAGAAACACAAGTCAGAAATCACAGAAACATAATGGACCACATTGAATCTGTTCCTCACAGGAGGAGGATAACTATTATAACACACTTGTGGAGTTTCAATCATAACCACCTTTCAGAACACCTCCCTTGTGTGTTTCATAGAGGAAAGAAAGCCATACGGGTTTAAAACAATACGAGTGCCATTTTTTTCCATGATCAAAATTGTGAAAGTCTAATTACGTCAGTGGAAACTGTAGCTAAATGCATAAATGCTGACGAATACCTGACAATGGTTGACAGCAAGTTCAATTCCTCAGCTGAAGCAGGACATTTTAAAAGCATGATTTCTAGACGTGGAAATGTCATGGGAATTAATATTAAAATGTCAATGAAAAATGTAATGAATATATATTTTTTTTCTAGTTCTATCAAGCTCTATTATATTTCATTGGGTAGAAATTGCTATTTGAAAAGCATGATTTCTACACCAAGAAAAGTCATGGAAATTAATATTAAAAATATTTATAAAAATATGAAAAATTCAAGTTCTAAAATATTTTATTGGGTAAAAATTGCTTTTTGAAAGGTATTATTCCTAGACCTGGAAAAATCATAGGAATAAAAAAAAATTAAAAGAAAAGGTTATTAAAAAAAATTATATTTACATAAGCTATAAAATATTTTATTGGGTAAAAATTGCAAGTTTAAAAGTGTGGTTTCTAGACCTGGAAATGTCATGGGAATTAATAAAAAAAATTAAAGGAAATTAATTTTATTTGAAAATAATTTTTTCTACACTCTATTTCTAAAATATTTTTGGGTAGAAACTGCTCTTTGTGAGTAAAAAATAAATAAGAAAATGTAATCACAAATGACTTGAAAAGTCAAGTAAATTCACTGGTAATAAAAAGTGTAAACCCTAACAAACTTTTTATGGAATTTAATTATTTGAATAATTTATTAAGCTATTTTTTATTAACTATTATCCACTATAAATATGAAAATATTTATTTAAATACATTGGAATTTTCACTCCTAGTTTACGTTTGGAAACGAACAGCTTTGTCATTGCGGCAGTGAAGTAAGGTCTTGGTAATGGGGGTCTTGGAGGGAGAAAGGTTGAGAACTGAAGAGAGAGACAGTAGCGCCGCCCTGCTGGTACGTACAGGAGGGAAGGAGCGCAGGACTTTGACTCCATACTGAGCTGTGAGCGGATGAGGAGGGTACATGCTGGAGAAGTACGAGAGGCCGGTGGGAGGATCTGCAGGAGCCCAGCACAGGATGTGGCTCAGCTCTGGAGAATCAGCATCAATGGTGTGCCACGTCACCAGGAACTATGGGGAAAAACACATGCAACATTGAGAATGATTTTTAGCACGTAGTGGTACATAATGTCCTGTTGTGGTAAAACGGCTCTAACCTTCACTGCCTCCGGCACATCGCTAACAGCACCAGGATCCAGTCGAACCAGACGGGTCACTTCAGCAACAATGGCGTCTGCATTTTTGAACCTAAAAGCAAGAAAAGAGGTCATACAGTGTCATCAAAACATGATCTTTGTACCAAAACCTCAAAACTGGACTGAAACCTCATTTTTCTAATCAACTGGTGCAAAAATGCATTAGTAAACACACATAATATAGTCCATTTTTAATCAGGATAATCTGATTACATTTTCAATAGCATAATATTGCAATGATTATCATTCCAGATTTTATTGATATGATTGGAGTCTTTATCTTACAGTGGAAAAGATGATAAACAGTTTTTTAAACAATTTCTGTGTAAAAATATCCGTAAAATATTTTATAAAATAAAAATTGTGTAATTGAACTCAAATGGTCTGTCATTTAAAATAAGTCGACGCATTGCATTCATAACATAATATTGCAAATAATGATTCCAGATTTGATTTGGCTATTGATGTCTTTGACAAAAAGTAAAAATTGTGTAAAAAGGTCATTGCACTTTTGAATAAAAAAAATGAATAAATAAAATAATAACATTTTTGTAAATAATTGCTTCACATAAAAAAGTAAGTGCACTTTTGAATAAAAAAAAAAAAAAAAAAAAATTCATATTAGAGAAAGAGTTTTGTTTTATGAAATTTTGGGAAAATGTGACTGAAAAAAAGTCACTGCGAAAAAGGTCCAAAAATGGGAAAACATTATTTATTTATTTTCCATTTCTTGATGTTTAAAAATGTGAATGCATAATATAATATAATATAATATCCAAATAAAAAGTAAGAGTTTGATTGGGGAAAATGTGCATCGTCAATGTTACTGGAAAAAAACAAATAAAATAGTTCAAGTCAAATCAGCTCAAATAATCAGAGGAGTTAAACATATTTGTTCCCTTAACTCGACACAGAGGATCCTGAAAATGAATAAAGGGTGGACAGCTCACTACAGTTTGAAACAGAGTTAGAGTCTCGTTGTTGTGTACCTTGCCGGAAGCTGCATGGCCAGATACGGAGCGATACTCCAGGCTAAGTTGACGTTGTCCTTCCACTGTTTCTCACTCAGGTTGATGTATTTGGATCTCCAGTTGGAGATGCTGGTCTCTACCGACTGCTCTGTGGCGATGGCCAGCTCCTGTGTTGATAGCGGGTTGTACCAAGTGGTCAGTCGCTCGATCTCACTGGCCTGCAAAGAAAGCGCAGAGATGCTCAAGACACAGGAGTGTATTTGTTTAACAGGAACCAGGCAGGGGAAAAGCGTCCCTACCAGTAAGGCCAACAGTAACGTCCTGCGCTTCATGTAGTACTTGTGTAGCTGGGTGCCTCTGTTGCTCTTTTTGGACATGCCTATAGTGAGAGAAAACAACAGAAGACAGTAACATCTGCATGAGGACTAAACATTCAAACATGCTCTTATAGAGGTGCTCATGTAATACTTCAACTACTCTAGCTGGTTACCAAGCGGAGCTGTGAACAGTGTTATTTCTGGATTATATTATAGTTTTAATTCATACTTTGAAATAGTTTTACTTTTGTTTTTCAATTTTCATTTGAAATTTAATAACAATTTTAATAAAAATGACTGTTTTTGTAATTTATAATTTGTTTTCTTAAAAGTCATTACAGTTTTTATATATATATATTTTTTTTTTGTTTAGTACATAATTTTTTGTACATTAACTAAATAAAAATGTGAAATATTGCCTTGGCAATGAGCTGAAATAAAATAAGATTTGTTTTTTAATATTTAATTTTGTTTTAGTTTATGAGCATTTTATTTAAAGTAACAAAAATATGTTTATGTTTTAGTTTTAGTCAAATATAATAACCCTGGCTGTGACTACAAAAAATGACAACCTTTTTAGCGTATAAATGGAGCAACCAAAATCTTAAAATTGTCTTAATTTTACTTAAAATATGTTAGAGCTTGACATAGCTAGAAAAATCTTTAGTAGAAATTGCTATATGTGTAAAAAAAAAAAAAGGAATTTCGTGGTAATAAAAAGTTAAAACCCTGAAAGAATATAGTTATTGGAATTATGGGATTTAATTATTCTAACTATTATTATAAATAAATCCATCTCTCATATATATATATATATATAAATAAATCAATATAAAATAAACAGTGGTATTTTGAATTAATCAGGGTGATTGAGGGTACTTAATCTCAGTTAATTATAGATTAGACTAGAACAACAGTGCAAAAACAGCTTTATATTAAGCACTATGTGCTAGTAAATATCTTTTTAATTTGGTTGGTTTTTGGATTACTCGCATATGATGTGTTTGGGTGTTCTTGCGCTATTATAACTCTTTAAAATGCAACAATCAACAAAGATGCTCAAAAAACAAGCAATCAGTGACAACGGCCACCAGTTCATTTCCAGTGGCTCGGAAAGCGTCCGTCGCTCGGCTAATGCGGTGCTGACCCTTAACAATCAGGGAGATCACTGCATTAGCAGGTGCACAGTGACTAAACAGATTAAACCATTCAAACGAATCCGGGTCAAAGAGCTGTTGTGTGTTTGGGTGATACCTGATTTCTTGGAGGTGGTGGACATCCCGCTGGACAGGGGGTAGGTGTTAATCCAGCCCTGAGTGCTCTGCTGGCGGGAACTCGCGGCCATGTCCATGTTCCTCGGGTCGGCGGCGTTCATCACTGACAAACTGTTCAGGGATGGATCCTGGTCTGTGAGAGGAAACTTTGTTAAGCGAAGGATTTTGCAGAATTGTATTCTCCTCTCTGGTACCTACACAATCAGAGTGATTCTCATGAAGAGTGTGAGCAATCATAATTTACCCCAAAATCTAAAGAAAATGAAGCCATATGCATAGATAAAATTAAGCCAATTTATCATTTATATTTTTATTGCATTATGACAATATTTTCATGACATTTTCACATTGATCCAACATTTTTATTACTGTAATACGTCTTGATTGTTTTTCTTTTGAGTTTATTAGTATTCTCATTTTTCTTTCATTAATGCATCTCATAAGATTTTTATGTAATAATATTCCAATGCTAATTATTCCAGATATTATTAGGATATTGATATGACTGGAATGAAATAAATAAATATGTATGAATATAAAATAATACATAAAATACAATTATAATATATATTATTTTGTATGATGCATTTTATATTATGTGCACATAAAGTAATTAACTGAAATTAATTTAATGATTTTTTTTGAAAATGTGAATAACTGTCATGAAAAAAAACTCAGTCTAAGACTAGTAATTTATTTTTGTGCAAAATATAAAATATATATATAATTCTCTGTATCTCTCTTTATAAAGGAATGTAAATACATACATAGTTTTGGGAAAATGTGCACAATTGTCACAAAAAAGGTCCTAAAATAGCAATTTCAATTTCCCCTATGAAAAAATGAAAACAAAAATCATATTTATTTCTTCTGATTTAGGGGTGAAATATGATTTAGACATGTTCTGTGAGATTTATAAATGAATGCTCTTCTTTTATCCCATTTCCAACTTTCTCCTTTTACGATTTTGTTCCATCATTCCAGCACTTTTTCTCCTTCCCCTTTCCATTAGCTTTAATGAATTATTAACACAGCATCCGAGGAAGAGAAGCCTGCAGATTCTACATTCGACGAGTAAACACCAAGCGAAGCAACTGATTTGTGGTGCTGTCTGGCGATGTAGCACATCACACGATGGAGAGGCTTTGAGGGACGAATGAAGTCTCAATTAGTTCTCTGATATTGAAATGATCATGCATTTTACATGAGAGCGCTAATGTTCTGATGAGATCGTGTTTTCTGCAATGGATAGAGAAGGGTGGTGGCGGTTCAGGCGGGATGAGACGGGACGGATGCATTTGTCAATTTGCGCTTGGCGACAAATTGCTAAATTCGGCCGTCCGGATGATTGCCGTGCATTTTTAGTACAGGTTTCAAATTTGTGGCCATGCAAATTTGAACCACATAAACATGCTCCTGCTGCACTGTAGTTGCACAGTCGTAGCAAGAGAGGCTTACTTATTATCGATAGCGGAGAAGTGCTGGAAACGATAAGCGATCCGAAAATCCCGGCAGATAGGGCGCTTTGAGGGGGATTGGCGCCAAGCTCACCAGGTGGCACGAGCTGAATAGCAGCTAGGTACTTCTTATCGGAGAGGATGTTGGCGTAGAAGCGGATCATGATGCTGATGTCCTCGCGCAGACGCTTGTCTCCCTGGGTGGGGAACTTTGATGCCACGCTGAGACAAAAAACAGAAAAATAATGATGATTAATTTAATTTACTAAGGACACAAGCAGCCAGATACCTGCTGGAAGTACTTCTGTCTTTAATGGATAGCTCAACTAAAACTGAAAATTAACTGCAAATCAGGGTTATAATCATTAACCAAAACAACAATTACATTACATGCTATAAAATAAACATGTATCATATCAAAAAACCAAAACGTTTTGATTGTCATTTCAAAAACATTTTCTATGCAGTACCTGAAATAATCGAAGGCGGTGGAGTAAATCTTTTCACGTAGGACGTTACGGATGGTGGCGTTGGTCACTACGTCAGAATGCAGGAAGGCAAATCCAAGTGTCAACAACCTGAATGCAGATGTTGTAACAATTGTATGGTTTTTTTTCATGGTGCCAACCAGGCTTAATTAAAGGGATAGTTTACTCAAAAAAGAAAATGATGTCATTAATTACTCACCCTCATGTCGTTCCAAACCCATAAGACCTTCGTTCATCTTCGGAGCACAAACTAAGATATTTTGGATGCATTCTGAGAGCTCTTTGAGCCTCCCATAGACAGCAATTATCCTTACACGATCAAGGTCCAGACACATAGCAAGGAGATCGGTAAAATAATCCATGTGACATCAGTGAATCAACCGTAACTTTACGAAGCTATGAGAATACTTTTTGTGCGCAAAGAAAACTAAAATATGACTTTATTCAACAATTCGTCTCCTCCTAGTCACCCTATATAGCGCAATTTTGGAGAGCATCACTTACGTAAACAACGTATGCTGTTCTGTGTCAGCAGCACCGTACGCGGATACGCTGTGATTTGAATGTAAACAGTGTATCCACATACATACGTTGTTTACATATGTGATACTCTCCAAAATGGCACTATAGAGTGATGTGGAGACGAATTGTTATTTTTGTTTTCTTTGCACACAAAAAGTATTCCTCGTAGCTTCGTAATGTTACGGTTGAACCACTGAAGTCACATGGATTATTTTACCGATCTCCTTGCTACGGTTAGGTGCTGTCGATGGGAGGGTCAGAGAGCGCTTTGAATGCATCAAAAATATCTTAATTTGTGTTCCGAAGATGAATGAAGGCCTCACATGTTTGGAACGACATGAGGGTGAGTAATTAATGACAGAATTTTCATTTTTGGATAAACTATCCCTTTAACTAAAAGTCAAATTAAAACTAAATCTATAAAAAATACTTAATAAAATAAACTAAACATTAATAAATAAAATATAAACAAATGTATTTTTTACAGCTTGTTCCCAAATCAAAATTCCCCATTTTCACTTTGACTTGATGTACTAAAATAACAAAAACAAAAAATTAAGAAAAACTACATAGATGTATAAAAAACACAATAACTAATAAAAAAAAAAAAAAACAATAGAGTGACTAAAACTTTGACTAAAATGAAAATGGATTGAACTTAATTAAATATAAAAATAAGACTCTTTCTCCCTCTCTATATAAATATAAACAATACAAATTGTGAAAATGTCCATAATTTTCATGAAAAATTAAAAACTGCAAAAATTACCCTAAAAACCTTTACATTTTTCTTATGTAAAATACACTTTCTTCTGATTAAGGAGTGAAATATGGCCTGGACATGTTCTTGACAGTTTCCTTGCGTTTCACCGATTAAGTGGTTGGTAAATTGATTTACTTTGTTTACCCTTTTATGTTTAATCAAATGTGAATTTTTAAGCAGGAAGATGGAAACTTACTTCAATAATCGTTATTTACAACTTTGAAAAACGTTTTTTCACAAAGCAGTCTTCTTGCTAACCTGAAGCGTGGTCCAATGGCTGCCACGTGACGGTTCAGGCTGCTCTTTGGGCTGCCAACATTGAGAGACAGAGACCTCTGCAGAAGACTGCCGAAAATCTCCACCTGATCCGCACTGCTGTACTTGGCGATCTCAAACCGCTGGACCAGAAACTAGACAAAAGGAAAAGAAAGACAACTATCTTACAATAAATTAAATGTTTGTCATTTTGGAAAACAAACAAAAAATGCATCACAACCAATTAAACCAAACTGTTTGCTAAAACAGAGCATTTCTGTAGCAATGTGAAGTAAAAGTTTATCGATAATATTACACAAGAACGACCCTCATCAAAACAGAGGAGAGTGAGATTTCCTCACAAGAGTCTTCACGCTATTTGAGCTGTTTATCATAAGGAGCTTTTGGACCGGTAAATCCACAGCTATGAAAATGCCATAAGCTTGGACGGATAAACAGGGTAACAGGAAGTAACCTCAATCCAGATGTAGTGGGGCGTGACGTCGGGCGGGCAGGGGACGGGCTGGCTTTCTTCTGAGGCCGCCAGAGGATCCGCCTCCACCTGGGCGTCGGAGAACAGCCCCATCTTCAGCTCGACGGTCATCTGCCATGCGCCAGCCATCTCCCGCATGAACTGACCCCAGAAGAGAGGAGAAATTCAGTGGAAACCAAGGTTATTATAGTTTTGAATTTTTCAAATCATTTTATTTTAATATAGTGTTCAAATTTGCTATAAAATTCAGATTAGTTTTTATTAGTTTCATTAATATTTTTGAAAGTTTTAGTTTAGTTTTTATTTTGTGAACATGTTTTTTTTATTATATAGTTTCAGTTTTAAAGTTTAGCAGAATAAGCACATCACTTCCAGAGCGAAGGCCAGAGAAAGACCTTATAAAAGCATAATTTAACCTTATAATGAGGCAAATGTCTAGCGACACAAAATGAACGCATGCTGAGATTGATTAGACGGTAAAAGTATACAAATACACCAAAGGAAGCAGTCAAGCCTTTTTACTAAATAAATCTGCACTTAATAAATAGTTGCACTCTATAATAAATAGAACGTCATATCTAATGGTGTGTTGAAATATTTAATATGAAAATAAATTAGCCTAATTTGATTATATTAGGCTGCGTTTACACTGCAAGTCTTAATGCACAGATCCAATACAATATAATGTAGCTTTTAGCTGTTGTATTTTCAAAATTCACGGGGCGGGGGTTGAAAACCAGCTCCTGAATGTGCAATTTCTTACCTATATAAAGTTTCCATCTCAATAAAATGCGAGCGCATACAGCACGACGGCATTAAAATGCCATTAAAAATCTTTATGAGCAAACGTTTCACCCTCGTATTGGGGTTCTGTGGGGAATCGGATATGTGTGTTTAGACGTAGGTCGGATGTCTAGGTATCGGATATGTATCTGATTTAAAACCACATTTGGAAACGGCTCAGATCGATAAAAAAAATCGGATCTCGTGCGGATTTTTGTGTTTACACACGTGCATCAAATTCCAATCTGTGTCAGATTTGGCAAAAGATCGGATTTTTTCTGCCAGTGTAAACGCAGCTTTAGATGTCTTTTTTCTTATTTAACCTAATCATGATATTGTAACTGTCGTGTCTTGCTCACTTTTCCGTGAACAGCCGTGCATAAATCATAACTGGGACTAATGAAATTCAATAATAACGGCAATCGTATTTAACAGTAAAGGCTCATATTTGAATATATTCAAATATGCGCGTTCTCATAAATTTTTCTGTTAATTATCACGTTGCTCTGCGTGTCTGTTTTTCTTCAAAGCACCAGCTTAGAATGCCTAATAGTGGTTTGATTGTTTGTGTTACATGAGAAAATAAATAAGTTTGCCTAGCTAATGTTGTAGATTAATGCGGGTGCAGTTCAGGTCGTGACTCACGATCTTTGTCAAACTGTTCTGGTGTGGTACAGAAATAAATAAAATGCTGCTGTCGGATAACGGGTCGGGTGTTCTGTTAAGTACTGCTGGTGCACGTTTACCAAACAGGACCGGTGCAGGACTCTGCTTTAAACTGCTTTGCGTCTCTCCGGCAGATAACCCCATGTGATGCGATATTTACAGGTCTTTCCCTTAACTGTCACACAGCTCATTAATTTTTCCGCCAAGGGGAGAGAACGTAATAATTACGAAAACGAATATTTATTTTATTTCAGTTATTTTTTCAATAACTGTTGTTAGTTTGGTTACGTTTTTTCAAATATTTTGACATTTTTATTTTATTTCAGTTTACAAAATAGTTTTTTCATAAATCGTTTTAGTTTACAAAAATAACCTTGGTGGAAACTAGTAAAAAGCACTAGAAAACCTGCATAGATAATACAGGGCTCCAGACAAAAAGTCGAGTAAGGAGTATAAGCAAAAACTTAGGCACCAAATAATTTTTTAGGTGCCACAGAATAAACTTTTTTTTTTTTTTTTTTTTTTACATTTTAACATTTCAATCATACTGTCAAGTGTTTATGTCTCATCTTCTCTTGACTTTATCAGCATTTTAAACCATCTTGTAGATTACCTGGGAACTAAGGTTAAAGTGAGAACTTAATGTCTTTTCCTACTTGAAATAAACAGTCACTAAGAATTGTTCATTACACAGTATCTGTACAAATATCATGGACCATAAGCATCACTTGGCCACTGAGTGTAGTTTGGGCTCCTCCTTAATGCACCCTAGAAATGTTGTCAATATCATATGTCTTTCACACATTCAGTCCGTTTTTCTTAATTAGTAACATGCAATTTTATATGAGTTGAATCATGTAGACAACAGGCTATTCTGAATGGTTATTCTGAGGTAAACGTATTATCTTTAAAAAAAATTACTAAATAATTACAAAAAATATATTTATATTTTTATTAGGGCTGTCAATCGATTAAAATATTTAATCGCAATTAATCGCATAATTGTCATGAGTTAACTCGCGATTAATCGCACATTTTAATTTGTTCTAAATATACCTTAAATTAATACTTTTCAAGTTTTTAATACTCTAATCAACATGGGCATGGACAAATATGGATGCTTTATGCAAATGTATGTTTATTATTATTGAAACCATAGTCAACAGCATGAAGACTAGACATGTTTCAAAGGTCATAGATGTTTTTCAAAGAACTTGTTCGTGTCTATTAGACACATGAAAACAATTATTCCAGGTTCCCATTACTTCTCTTTCTTTGCACGGAGCAATTTACTTACACAAACCGGTTTACATTTTTGCAAAAAAAAACTGTTCTGAAACATAACTGTTTACATCATTTTCTTTCATTAAAGTAGATGCAAGTGCATTTAACTGCAGCCGCGAGCTTCAGGACAAACAAAGCGCACGTGAAAGTCTGTCAGTACGTGAGTTTCGTGCATCTAATACGTACTGCACTCCAAACAGCAGAAATGAAAGCATATCTAAAGTATAGGACTAAAATAACAGCGAGTGGAAGCACAAGTCAAGCAATGTACACGTGTCTCACAGCACACTTATTCTGCACAATGAAGCCGCCGCGATGGTCTCTGTAGCGCACACACCATACGCGGGAAAAAGCCAAGCTCAGATTTTGAAATAGCGCATATGCGAATGACGTCATAGGCTGCTATAATCGATTGTAGTCTATTACTGCATCGATGTAGAATCGTCCACATCGATTAATTTCGACACCCCTAGTGTGTATGTATGTATCAATATATATAAAATAAGATAAGATATATTAACATAGTAAGATTAAATTACATAAATGATTACAATAGTATTATAAAAGTACTATTTTACATTTAATAATGATTTTACTTTTTTATTTCTGGCAGTTGTAGCTGATAACTATAATAATCATATATTAATTTAATAACTTTTGTGAATAAAAACAATAGTATTATAACAGACTATTTTACATGTCATTATGTTTCTGCTGCTTTAATATTTTATGTTGGTGATTTGATTACATTTCTATGTTATTTACTTGCCTTTTTAACCTGTTTTATTATTTATAAATGACTGATTGCTGGAATAATTACTTTAGATTTTATTTTATTTTCAGCATCCTTACATTTAATTTGAGTTTTGAGAGCCATATCATTTTACTGGTATTTGTATGCAATGACAAAATATTGGTATTATGACAGCTCTACATATACATGTGTATCTTACCGGGACTTCAACGCCTGTCCTTGCAGCCAGGAGCCATTCCCAGCAGGCAATAGCCGTTTCCATGCCATTCTCAGTGAACATCTTTAATGGAGACCAGCACAGGAGATGCAGCAGCTGAGGGTCCCATTCTACACAATAAACACAACATAAAAATCAAAACTCCACTGACTTTGTTAATAACTGCCTGTGGTCTTATTGATCTTCTTATCCTGTTATCTATAAAAACAACAAAATACTGTGAAATTCAACTTGATTTGTGGTATATTTCAGTGTTTCATTATGCAGTTTGTCTTTATTGTAATCTAAAGGCATGAACATCTACTGTTGGCTAATGTAGTAACATGCCTTTGGAGCTGATCAGCAGTGCTGCCATTTTGAACATGACTTCAGTGAAGGCTTCCGGCTGGCCTCCGTCCAGAGCTTCATTCATCTGCCGAATTATCATCGTATTCAGATCCGACGTGCTCCGCGTGGCCTCAGAGAAATGGATCATCCCTGCCACCTGCATAAGAGACACGTGAGGAGTTAAGACTCTGAGCTTCTTTCATAAAATACCCAGCAGCCTCTGCTTTATTATTCAGCATTACCTCTCCAGCATAGCGGTTTCTCAGGTTGAGGGAAGCCATGAAGTTGGAGTAGTCTTTCTTCACACATGACGGTCTCTCTGTGAGCTGAGTGGTCTGAAACGGGGATATTATTATTAACGAAAACTAAAACCATAAAAAAACGGTTAGTTAAAAAAATTAAAAATGTTAACTCCAAAACAGAATACACTTTTTTTTTTTTGCTAGTTGAAAATAAAAAAATAATTAAATTAAATATTATTAAAATATAGTATTTTATTTAAGCTGGCTGCCAAGGCAATTTTTTTCATTTTCATTTAGTTTAATTAGATATACTAAAATACAGCTAAAACTGAAAAAAAAAAAAAAAAATAAAAAAAAAAAAAAAAAACGATAATAGAAAATTAATACAATTTTAACCAAAATTAAAATGAAACCGGAAACATCAAAAGAAATTGTAGTTCAAAATATTAATAAAACTAGAATTGTATCTCAAAAATACTAAAATAACTCTGGTCTGAAATGACAGAGAACATACATTTCATAAAATGTCCTGATTGCTTATTATCACTAAGAAACTAGTCAATATGTCCCTTCAGCATGAACTAAAGCTCAACAGAGGCTGGTCATCTTACACCCAGACTGGTGCTCTGACGGTTGTATCCAGCAAAGTGCAGGATGCTCTCAGTGGCCATAGCCAGACCTGTGTGCTGAGACAGACCCGACACCCAGTTCTGATGCTTATTCAGGTATTCCTGTGGAAAATACATTGACGATGTTGAAAATCGTTGCAGAGGATAATAGTGAAGTTAAATATCTATTGCTTTTCATGAGAGGCCAAACCTGTAGGTGAGATTTGGTGACCGATGGCGCCCATTTCATGGCCTCTTTTAAGATTTCTCCACAGCGGGCAGCGAAGTCTTTCACTATGCTCTACACAGAAGATGAAATCCCAAACATATCCTTAACACGTGCAATACTCTGTTTTTTTTAACAGGAAGCTGAATTCATATCTATGCTTTTTTTACTCATTTTATATTCCAATCAAAAAAGTCAAATAAACGAATACACTTTTACAGCAAGTACAATTGAAAATTAAGTAAAATTAATATATAGTGCCCTCCATAAGTATTGGAACAGTAAAGACAAAATAGCTTTGTTGGCTGTGGAGTCAAGACATTTGCAGATATGATTAAAAGATGAATAGGAGACAAAACTACAGAATGTCACATTTTATTATTAACCGTTTCAACCGGGTGTGTCTCACTCGTTCTTAAAAGTGAAGCTGCGGGCTCTTTGATCGCCCCCTGGTGGCTGGCTGCAGTACAGGTCATAAACCCCGCCCTCTCCATGTAAACGAATGGGACTTCAGTCAATAAAAAATATGGCTGATAAGTTTATTTTACATTGTTCTTCGCAATACAATTACTAGGCTCCGCCACTACTGATGAGTTTTGGTAACATCTCTACTGCGCAGACTCTGGTACGAATCTCTACTACTCCAAATGACGTCATTTTCAACACATACATGTTTTACTAGCCATACTGAGATGTATTGCTTCACTTTTCTGTACTGGAAGGAAGCGGAGATGCATCAGAGTTCCATCCCACTCATTGATGTTTGAGCATACGTATTGGGACAGTTGAACATAAGGCAGATATAAAAGATTAAAAGCTATTATTTAGTTCATCCCACTCATTGCAGGGCACAATCACAGCAGTGAGTTTGTGACACATGGGACAGAACATAAGGCAGATATAAAAGATTAAAACTATTATTTAGTTGCAGGGCAGGTCAATCATCAGCAGTGAGTTTGTGACACATAGACAACAACAGAAATAGGTCTCAGCCTTTTGCCAATTCCAATTGTTCCCCAGCTTGTTGCAGCCAATTGGGGAGTTTCTAGTTTCTACCTTTACTCTCCTCTTCAGCTGGTAAAATTCATGTTAAATCGGATTTAAATCTGAAGATTGACTTGGGCAATCTAAGACTTTCCATTTCTTTGCCCTTATAAACTTCTTGACTGAACTTCTTGGCAGGGACTGTTTTGGGTCATTGTTCTGATGCAATATGTAGCAATTGCAATATGAAGCAATTCCCAATGAATCTGGTGGCATTTTCTTGAATATTGGTAGGCAAGATGGTTTTGTACACTTCCAAATTCATTCTGCTACTGTCATCATACATTAAGTCATCAATAAAGTTAAGAGGGCCTGTTCCAATCCAGAGACAGCCATGCATGCCCATGCCATGACACCACCTCCACCATGCTTTACAGATGAGGCTGTATGCTTGGGATCATTTGCAGTTCCCTTTTTTTCTCCACACTTTTGCTTTCCCATCACTTAGATAAAGGTTCATCTTTGTCTCATCAGTCCATAAACACAGTTCCAAAACTCTTCTGGCAAACCTTTGTGCTTTTTTGCAAACTCTAATCTTGCTTTTCTATTTTTGGTGCTGGTCAGAGGTTTGCATCTTGCTGTGTAGCATCTGTAATTCTGTGTCAAAGTCTCCTGAGGACAGTAGATTGTCAGAGCATCACCCCAGAGTTCTGGAAGTTGTTGGTGATTTACAGACACGTCTTTTAGGGTTCATTTTCACAGCTTTTATGATTTGTTTGTCATCAACTACTGTTGTTTTCTCAGCCGATTTCTCTGTAGCTGGTGGTTTCCAAACTCTTGATTTCTCCATGCCCTTTGTTTTTGCTAGAGCTCTAATTGACTTCCTCTTTTATTTTAGCATCCAAATTGCTTGCTTTTCCCTCAAAGTCAGCTCCCACATCTTCATCCTGGTTTGTGTGTGTCATCATCGAATGCAAGATTCAAAATACAGAAGTAATGGACATAACTGATACGACACATTCCCTGCTTTTAATACCTGAAGAATTAATGCAACAGGACTCAGCTGATCACTTAGAAAGACCAGTGAGGCAACTGTTCCAATACTTATGCTCACATCAGATAGAGATGAAACTCGAAAAGTGCTGAACTTCTCGGCTGGTAAAACATCTATGTGTTGAATCACCCAATAATAATTATCTTTTAATCATATTTGTAAATGTCTTGACTCCACAGCCAACAGAGCAATTTTGTCTTTACTGTTCCAATACTTCTGGAGGGCACTATATATGAACATGCATTTATATCATACAAATATATATATTTTTAATATGTGTTTTTTTGATTATGTGTAATACAAATATACATTAAAATTAAATATAAATTATTACTTTTTTTATCAAACAATATAACAATTTATATTTAATATAAATGTATGCATAATATAAATATATACTTGTATAACACACACACACACACACACACACACACACACACACAATACACAAACACACAAACATATACATAAATAATATATATATATATATATATATATATATACTGTATATATACACACAGTATATAATAATTATATTTAATATAAATGTAACAGTAAAATTTAAATTTAAAATATTTAATATAATATATAAATAAAAATTCTTGCAAGTACATTAAATTCCAGTGATTTTAGTAAGTGGGAAAAAATGTATAAGTCAAGTAAATGTACCTCTCTGGCCTCGTATGTATCCGGCACTGTGATGCGATACGGGGCGTCCGGTATGTCATAATACGGCTGGTCTTTATGGATGTCCTGAAGAACATTTTAAGATTTTAAAATCAATAATGTGTATAAACATCTCCAATAACATAACCCTGAACATCTCCATATGATGAAACACATATTAACTTGATCTGAACAAAGGAAGAAGCACGTACAGCGCTGAGTGAAAGAGACAGGGTCTGTAATATATCCAGCATGGTCCTCAGGACACGACCGCTCCACAACAAGTGTGGAAAACTAGATGAAAAACAAAGAGACACGGTTGCATTGAACATTCAAGAAGAAATCAACCTAATACACTTTTCTACTGTTTGAGAGGTAACTGATAGTCAGCTAACCCACACACAAACATGACAACATCTCTACAGAAACCAAATCTCTACAGAACTAATTTTGAGTTTAGTATAGTCTGACATCATTTCCTGTGATGGTAATGGAGAAGGACCCACGTCTCAGCGAGTCCTGACAGATATTTGTCAGCCACTCTGCGGATTCTCTTGTGAATATGGTTGAAGTTGACCAACAGGAACTGAGCATGATTTTCTAACTCCTCCTCATGAGCTTTGGTCTTTTCCTAGGAAAAAAGATATGTAATATTAGAGGACAACGACAATGGCCCACATCCTCAGTTATGACGAGGTTTTAAAGACGTTCACGTGATTTTTAATTTACCTTGTCAGCCATCATCTGAAGAAACACATCAAAGACCTTGTCACCCACCGCAATGACACACTGGATCATTCCTGAGACGAAGAACACAATCACAGCAAAGCTGTCAAATAATCATCTATTGATTATACATTTGCTAAACTTGAATCTTAAGACAAGACCTAATAGATATTATTTGAACTAATAGATATCATCAAACTTTAACCAAGTGATTAATTTTCACGATGTTTTTAGGAATAATATATTAAGAATGATATTATGGTCAAGCTACGCTTCAGAATATAAATAGAAATACAACATATCTGTAAAGTTTGGTGTAAGTGCTAGTGAAAAGGAGAAAACAACTAATTTTGAGAAAACTATGTCATGAATCATAAGTCGTCTTAAATCATCCAGAAACAGATGAATGCTCCAGCCCACCTGATTTATCCTTCTGGATCGCTCTGTCCTCAAAATATCGAAACATCACTTGAAACCCATCAGAATCCAGTGAGCGTAACACCCTGAGAAGATACAAGCGGTAATGTTCAAGCAAAGAAATACACCAGTCTAAAACAGACCGGCATTAACTCACATACCTCATGTATTCCAGTCGGTAAACGGACAGCAGGTAGGTGGACATGGCAAAGTCCAGTTTATTGATGAGCGCAGCGACCTCCGGCGGAGGATCCAGCAGGTTAATGATGGTGCCTCTCAAATCATTCAGCTCAGCCTAGAAACACAACACATACAGTTCAGTTTACAAAGTGAGACTGATGACCAATTTCAGCGATCATGTTGGACAAGACAGCTCATATTCATGAACATTATGTATTTGCCTGTACTCACAATATCAGATGAGAACACCCAAATTGAACTAAATTGAGTTGGATATCATATAAAAAATACATTAAAGGTATTTGTGATATTTCTTTTAAAAATTCAGACTTTTTTCCTCGCAATTCTGAATGAAGATGTCCTCATATAAACGCTCAGATTTCTCATATGAACTCACAATTGAGAAATATAAACTTAGGGCTGCCCCACAATAAAGATTTTTCTAGTTGACTAAACATTTATATTGAATTATTTAAAGTAACTACATATATACTGGGGGTGGGGAATTAAACCATAATGAGCCTTTAATATCTAGCCTATTTTGAGCTCAAGCACATACATAAAGCTTGCCAAAACGCACCACAAAAGTAATGACTGTGTTGGGAAAAATAGCAAGAAGATATTTTAAATATTAATGAATAAACTAGTGGTTTCCAAGTCAGTGTCGGCTGCAAAGATGAAGTGGACGCTGATTTGCCATCTCCGCAGTACAGTGATACCGTACAGAGAGAAATACACCTTTAATATAGATTACATAATCAGAGTATTTGTTTTCTCTTTGAATTGGTTCATTTTTAAACATTTCAAGCTTTCTGTAGATATATTTGTCAAGTAGCCGATACGCTGAGTTGCGCATTGTATAAAGCGACCAACATTTTCTGTCTGATTTGGTGAAGCGGGGAACAATCCGTCTTTTATATCAAGAATCAAACTGATGTAGCTGTACCGAAGAGACCGTATCGTTCTTCAGGGCAGAGTTATACTGCAGTTCTGAGCGCAGCGGTTCTCCGCTTGGGAACATCAGCAGGGGGGATTTGGTTGCGATCTCACACACTCCCTCATACCACTCCTCCGGCCACAAACCTGAACATGACAAAATCAATCAATATTCAGACCTACAAATTGGATGGCTTTTGCTAATCTTTCTGTCATATATAACTACGATGAGGTATTTTTAGTTGGTAGTCATTTTTATCAAAAGTAATAACATATTGTTCAATCTTAAGAAAATATACAGCTACAAAATATATATGTAGACTTATATAAGTGATTTATTAAGGACAATTATCTGACCTGAGCCCTCGACAGCGAAGCCCATCACCACCGAATACAGCCAGAAATCTCTGAACAGCTTCTGCAGTCTCGGTTTGGCCTCTTTTATCGGCGGCAAACGTTTGGTAAGCTATAAAATAAAAAGCAGATAGATGAAATTATGAACAGATTGATACAATCAGGTTAAGCTAAATTATTATATGTGGAGAGTAAAATAATGAAACAAACCGTATTTATTTTTATTTCTAACATTTTGGACCAAAACAGACTGATTTTGCGAATTTTACTCAAGCAAGAATTTAAAAAAGATTGCATTTATTTGATTAAAAATACAGTAAAAACAGTCATATTTTGACATTTTATTTTCTGTTTTAATATATTTTAAAATTTAATTTATTCCCATGATGACAATGCTGAATTTATATGACTACTCAGCAAACATTTAATTTTTTATTTTATTTCATTTATATAGATGTATGGTTCAATAAAAAAAAGTTGGTTAAAAGTAAAACAGTAACTATAAAAGTTTCATCTTTATTCATTCAACTAATTATTAATTTCTAAATCATGAAATGAATATTAACAGAACACATTTGCAGAAATGCCATTCTCTTACCACAGCAATGACAGGAATGAGAACTCCTAAATTACCAGCGCTGCTGGACGCCTGAGGAAAAACGAACATAAGAAACATTCAAAAGCAGAAACACTACATTACTCAAATACAATGGGTCAAAATGATTGATTTTACTTTTATGCCAAAAATCATTAGGATATTAAGTAAAGATTCATTTCCCAAATTTCCCACCGTAAATATCTAAGAACGTAATTTTTGATTAGTAATATGCATTGCTAAGCACTTCATTTGGACAACTTTAAAGGGATTTTCTCAGTATTCAGATTTCTTTGCACCCTCAGATTCCGGATTTTCAAATAGTTGTATCTCGGCCAAATATTGTCTCTAACAAACCATACATCAACGGATAGCTTATTTATTCAGCTTTCAGCTGTTGTGTAAATCTCAATTTTAAAAAATTGACCTTTATGACTGGTTTTGTGGTCCAGAGTCAAATTTTAGCTAGATATTTCATGACTTTTTCACTGTCGCCTGTGAATGCTGAGGACAAACCCTATTACAGCACTGATACAACTGATCTGCTCTGAATTCAAACAATCCTTGCTTTTGGAACATTTAGCACAGCACACTGCATTTCTACAATCCCTCTTTAATCAATATATAACATTATAAATGTCCCATATAATGAATGCTAGATGTGCTGTACTTTGAATGCTTGTGCTACAATGAAGTAGAGAAATAACAATACACGACTATAATGTGACGGTTCGCTACCTTGAGGGCCGGGCCCTTCTCACTGGCTCTTTCACTGGCTCGTTTCCCCTCCAGCCCCAGCTGCACGAAAAGCTCCAGCAGATTCACCAGCAGCTCATCCACCATCTGCTCTGTCTGCAGGTTTGCTGCGATGTTGGCCAGAGCGTTGATCACAGCCAGAGAACAGTGTCTGCGTAAACATGACAAAACTGAGCTAACTGACGAGATAAAGATTGATTTATCGATTATTGATTTATCAAGCTAAAGCGCACTTGAGTTATGTAACAGGAGAGAGAGCCCAAACACACTAGCAAGGCTCAAGAAAAACTAAATTAAGGTTTTGGTGTGGCCAAGTCAAAGTCAAAGGGATTAAATCTGATTGAAAAATGTAAATCATCACCTGTATCCATGATCCTTGTAATCTTTGTTGGAGTAAACCATCGAGCTGGCCTTCACACTAATCTGCTGGAACAAGTTCCAAACTTCCTGATAAATGTATTGCTGTGGGAGACAAACAGAAGATATTAGCACCAGCAGGCGATCAAAAGAATCCCTGTGACAGAAGACGGAAGTACTGGCGTACGTTTCCTGTGATGACCATACAGCCCAGCTGATCTATGATGAGGACGTCGAGCTGGGATGGAGGCTGGCAGAACTTCTGCTGCAGGATCTGTAGGATGGGCTCCATCACGCGGGGAGTGTCTCTCAGAGCCACGGCGATGTGCCCTAATGCTCGAATGGTGTGATCGGGGATGAGACGGGCTTCCCTGCAGGAAAGGGACACAAACAACCTTGTAGGGATTCCCTTAAAAATAATAAAATGTCCGATTTTCTTAAATTCCACTTGAGAGATTCAGAATAAGAATGAAAGACTTTTAACTATTTAATGACCAATAAGAATACATTTTGGATCAAGATGCATGATATGTGATTTATTGTCAGATTTCAATAACATACTTGTCATTTTCCTGCGAGATGTAAAGACGGTTGGAAAGACTGGCTAGGAAAGCCTCAACGATGACCGAGTCCATGGACAACCCTGCTTTTAAACACCTGGAATAACAAAAAAAAGTCCCTTATTAGTGACTAGTAATTATTAGAACTGTGGTGAACTATATGAAAAACTGCAAAGTCATACTATAGACTGTTAAAGTTCAAGTTATAGCCTGAATCCCAATTCACATACTTCTACTAAGCACTTAAAATATATACCACCATGATGATGGTAAAGTATGTACACTACCGTACAAAAGATTTCTTAATGTCTTTGAAATAAGTCTCTTCTGCTCATCAAGGCTGCATTTAACACAGTAAAATCAATAATAACTGTGAAATATTGTTACAATTTAAAATAACTATCTTCCATATGAATATTTCTTTTTAAATTAAATTTACTGCCGTGATCAAAGCTGGATTTTCAGCATCATTACATTACAGTCTTCCGTGTCACATGATCCTTCTGCTCAAGACATAATTTTAGCAAACTTTAAACATACTATGATTTGGAAAACACTACTCTGAAACTCATATATTGTACAGGACAGATACTATGTAAATGATGCATTAGAACTAGACATAACTTTCACCTGAAAATATTTTCATTGGTATAAATGAGGTTTACCTGCATATATTGTCGATGGAAATGTCTCGGAGCTGCTCATACATGGATGGCTGGGTCTTCCTACTGGAGTGAGAACTGAAGGTAGACTGGGAATGTTCATTGGTCACATTGATCTTGATCTCTCCTGTTCCTGTTAAGAGGGAAATGGAGTTGGACTACTTGCACCATTTCAAATGTTTTTACTTCTTAAAGGAATAGTTCACCCAAAAATGAAAATTTGCTGAAGATTTACTGAGATCTGAGATGTAGAGGAGTTTCTTTCTTCATCAGATTTGGAGAAATGTTGCATGCTCACCAATGGATCCTCTGCAGTGAATGGGTGCCGTCAGAATGAGTGTCCAAACAGCTGATAAAAACATCACAATAATCCACAAGTAATCCACAACCCTCCAGTCCATCAATTAACATCATGTGAAGTGAAAAGCTGCATGTTTGTAAGAAACAAATCCATCATTAAGACCCTTTTTACTTTAAACCGTTGCTTCTGGCTAAAGTCCTCTATCCATAATATTGCTTTCTCCAGTGAAATAGTCATCTCATCTGAATCAAGAGAGAAATATGCACAGATCAAGCTCCGTTTAGAAGTGAAAACAGTCCAAAAAAGCTCTAAACAAATATGTGGGTGGATTTTGATGTGAGAAAACGGGAGACTTTTTCACTGAAGCGTTATTATGGACTTGTATTTTGACCAGAAGCAACGAATTGAAATTAAAACGTCATAATGATGGATTTGTATTTACAACCAGCTTTCCTCTCCACAAGACATTAATTCCTGGACTTGAGTGGTGTGAATTACTTGTGATTTGTATCAGCTGTTTGGACTCTCATTCTGACGGCACCCATTCACTGCAGGGGATCCATTGGTGAGACAGTGATGTTAACGTAAATTTCTCCAAATCTGTTCTCACGTAAAAACAAACTCATCTATATCTTGTATGGCCTAAGCTGGAGTAAACATTCGCAGCATTATTCTAGATATCAAAGATGCAAGGGGAGGATCTCACCTGTGGTGTACTGACTGTGGTACTTGTAGAGCTTCACTAGCACAGGTGAAGGTACCACTAGGAAATCTCTCAGAGACATGGTGACTGAATGAGCCACCACAGGGAAACGCTCACACAGCCGTCCGAGACCCTGTTTCATGAAACGTCATAAATGTTGTATTTTACATCTAAATGTTCAAAATGAATTTCTTCAGTGCATTTTGAGAGGGGCAGAACTCTGGACGCACCTGCAAGCAGCAGATGAGCAGAGGCATGTGAGCGATGATGACCTTACTGGACGTCTTGGACTGCAGCTTCTCGGACAGTTTTGTGCAGAGGTTTTCTGCACCTGGCCGAAACAACCCAAAAAATGAACGGTTAGAGAAGTCACATGACACATTCATGAGCCACATGACACCAGAATCCTCTGCGAGTTTTACCCTGCTCCTCTGTGACGGCCCACACCATGAGGTCCACGCAGGCGGCGTTGGCCTGGCAGCGCAGTTTGAGCGGGTTCAGCTCACTGTGCAGATACTCCACATCATGCAGGATCCTCTGCAGCTCAGACTGACTGCTGCTGAACTGCTCCAGAACAAAGTCATGCACCTCCTTCACAAACGACACCTGCAGGTCTGTGTACATCATACAATCACATAACAGTAGCCAGAGTTACTGAAAGCCATGAGTCTCAGAGATGTTAAACCCAACATACTGAAAATGTATACCTGAATGCACTGTAAGTCACTGTGGATAAAAGCGTCTGCTAAATGCATAAATGTAAATGTTAAACATCTGTGAGAAATTTAGTGGCTTACCTGATTTGGCTAATATAGAAAAAAATTTTTTCCTTTTATTTATTTCCCCTAAACTTTCTATTCCAGTTATCTAAACATTTAAACCCTTTTTTCTACTATATATTTAAATATTTTGATGCCAGATTTTATTAGTAATAAACTGTAATTTGATTGTATTTAATTGTTGCTAGAATGTTAAATATAACTCATTAATATTAATTATAATAGCACAAAAATATATATTTTTTTAATTTTGAATACATTATAGCTTTATTTTATTTGTGTGTCAATTTACTGTTTTTTATTAATTGTTATAATAATACATTTAATAGATTAAGAATGATACAATTATTATTATTATTATTAACAACAAGACAACATGGATGTATTAGTAATAATTTACATTATATTATTTACATTTTATGTTTAATATAATAAATATAGTAATTAATAATACTTAACATAATATAATACACAAAATAATTAGATTTTATTAATACATTGTAATTAATAAATAAATAAAATATTAATTCATAAATATAAATACACATTTTATTTATATACGCACACATATATATATATATAATTTAAACAAATATAAGTATAAATGATATACATAATTAAAATGAAATTTAAATAAATATATTTATATGATAGATAGTAAATGTAACAGATAGCGATATCATAATAACATAAAATAATAAAAAATGTATAACAATAAGCGGAAAGATTATTTGATTTTATTCACAATAAATGATTTTATTTTGTGATTTATAAAATAAACGTAATAGAATAAAACAACATGTTTTGTTAACACTTTTTAAATGTTTAAAAAAAAAAAATCATTACATACTATTAACAATTTACCTTTCATGTAGTATAAAGTGTCCCTCAGCATTTTAAAGATGGCCACATACAGCGGATCACTGAATGTCTTGTAGAACAGATTAACTGATGCATTGACCTGCAAGAGAACGCAAGTGTCCAGAAATCAACAGACTGTCTTTTGAACAGAACAAAGCAGAAGGATCCAAATCAAAGCAGGTACCTCCAGTACTTCAACCATAGTCTGATCCAGTGTCTTCATAAAGGATTCTGACACAAACAGCTCGACCTATCCAAGAAGAGACAGGAAGCACAATAATGTCAAAAGAGTGAACAAAAATACATCACATAATATACTACAGTAGCGGAAAGCATTACAGAGACCGACCATTTGAAAAAGCTGCCTCAGTAAATCCAGCGGAACATCAAACCCTTTACAGTTGCTGCCAGTGAAGAGCGGCGAGACGGAGAAGCTGGAGCTTATGGTGGAGAAATAGTAGTCGGGGTCCACAGCGCTGCCGTCCGGCAGGTACGAGGCAGCTGGAGCACAAAAAGAAAACCAGGTTAAGACCCATCAAACCTAGACAGCATTTCTGGGCATCAAAGGCTTGTCCAAACATGTCTACAGTACTAAAAATAATGTCAAAAACTAATAGTAAAAACCATATTCTTTTTAAATTTACCTTCAAAATAAGGAGCAGAAGGTTCAGCAGGAGAACTGGGAGGAATTCCGACACGTTCTGGACTGGCCTATAAAACAAAAAGAGGTTTTGCTCTGGTTTAATACATTTCTAGGGCTCAATGTGTGGATGGGCAAGTTAAAGGGGTCATATGATGCGATTTCAAGTTTTGCTTTCTCTTTGGAGTGTTACAAGCTGTTCGAGCATAGATATGACCCCTGAAGTTGCAAAGACTAAAGTCTCAAAACCAAAGAGATATTCTTTGTAAAAGTTCAGATTTTGCCACGCCCCCCTAAAACGGCTCATTCAAACACGTCCCCACATGTCTACATCATGAATGTATACGCAATGAAAGAAGGTGTAATGTTTATTCTCGCTGTAGTATTGTTGCTGCCGCCGGCACCATGTCGTGGAGATGCTGGGTTTCGTTGTGAAAGCGAAAGTCCGTTGTTTGGGCTTCCAAAAGAGGACACAACTAGAAATCAGTGGTTAAGTTGCATATACAAAACTGTTCCAGAACAGTACAACCCAAATATTTGAGTGTGTGTAGCGCATTTTTTACGGAGGACTATTTCCTGAACCTGGCAGGAGAGTAGCTTACAATGCTGGCTTGCACAAAGGCTGTTTCTATAAAGTGGGGCAATTCCAACTTTGCAAGGACAGTCTAGCGCTTCTGACTCACAGCCTGTAAGTACGTTTCTGCCACTGACGAGTCAAATGCAAGTTTTGAGCTGTGTAGAGTAGCTCTTGTTTGTCATTTCTCCGATCACACATGCAGACATGGTAATATTTACACATGGTAATGTTGCGTGATGCAACGCGACGCATAAAAAGACAGTATAAGTCATTAGAATCAGTAATTATGCCCCCACTGGATGCAACAAGTGCCTCGTTTATAATGGGTTTTGTTGTTTAGTCTCGTCGGCGATAGGAAACGCAATCACAATACGGTGAGGGGCATAACATTTCCATCACATGCTTGAGATATTCGGCCAATCACAACGCACTGGATAGCTGACCAATCAGAGCACACCTCGCTTCTCAGAACGATGAGCTTTGTAAAGATCGACGCGTTTCAGAAAGGCGGGGCATAGAGGAGTAACAATAATGTACAGTATGGAGTTTTTTTTACTTTAAACCACATAAACATTGCATTACACCAAACACACAAAATATTGTTCTTTTTAGCAACGTCATATTTAAGACTTTTTAAAACGCACAGAAACACTGTATTTCTGATTGCTGCACTCTCATTTTAAAGATGCGGATGCCCTCTGCTAGTAAAAGGAGAAAATGTATTCGGTACCTGTTGTGAGATGCTGGAAACGCTGCTGGTTTTACGGCGTAAAGTGTCGCTCTGGCAGGCGGTAAGGAACGAGCTGGGTAGGATGGAGCGGAAATCGTTAAAGGATCGTCGTCGGGTCACTTCTGCCCCGTCTCCTGTGCCCAAGGTCTGAGGACTGACCCGTGGGAAGAGTTTGGACAGCAGCGGCTCCTCTGTGTTGCTGTAGCGGCCAAACGCTCGCACCACACCGAGCATACAGGGCACTGTGTACTTACACAGGAATTCTGGGTAGAAAAATCAGAAGAGAGATCAAAATTGACCCTCTTTATTTATTCAGTCTAAATGTTGCTGGTAGCATTGTGCTTGTTTATTATATATTCTAAAATATAGATTATATCATTATACATTTAAATTACATACACTATCAGGCAAATGTTTGGAATAATTAAGATTTTTTTATGTTTTTGAAAGTCACTTCTGTTCACCAAGGCTATATTAATATAGCGAAAATATTATTACAATTTGAAATAACGGTTTTCTATTTGAATTTACTGTAAAATGTAATTAAATAATGTGATATAAAGCTGAATTTTCTGCATCATTACTCCAGTCTTCAGTGTCACATGATCATCCAGAAATCATTCTATCGTGCTGATTTGCTGCTCAATGCATTATTGATTGTTATTTGTAATAATAATAATTATTATTATTATTAGTTAAAATATTAATAATTATAATAAACTGTTATTTTAAATTGCTATAATATTTCACTACATCATTTTTAAACTGTGTTCTATTTTTTTTCTCTGAAAAAAAAATTTTTTTTTTATCTGATTAAATCTAGATAGATAAAATGCCATGCTTCATTATTGACATGCCTCACATTATTAAAGTTATGAATATCTAATAAACAATGTATTCAGGGTAGAAAGAAAACACTGACCTTTATCTTGGCCTTCGATGTTCTGACACGTTTCCTGTAGCACCTGCACGAGGTTCATTACAGCCTCCAAAATCTGAAAGAGATTTGAGAGGAAACTAAATATATCAGGTCTGCTCTTTTCCCTGTAGACCTCAGTCAGCATGATTTATGAGACATGAATGAATATGAAGCTGTGAGAGACATTGTATTGTTGTATTCCCAGGCATCATTAGCTCAGCCAGTGACATAATACAACATATTAAACTTGTTTTTGTTAAGTCAAATAAAAATGACATCTCTGAATACAATCAATTCATCTGAGGTGAGAAATTAAACTTCTCTTTTGAAATACAATAGGACAGCAAAATCAGTATAAAGATAATAATCAGAAGAACACTGACAGAAACAAGGAACTACACACTTATGACAACGGACGTGGTTAAAATTCAGATTAGCAAAGTAAACGACAGCAAGCAAAATGATCATGAACACACCTGGATTCGCATGGACTCGTCCATCTGAGCAACGTCTGAGAGCGTGGTCACTAAACTGAAGGAGAAATTCTCCGCAACGGGAAGCGCTTCTGAGAACACAAAGATGAGAGACATGTAAGATCAGGAACAACTGATCAGGAGAATGTAATCAGGAAATGTGATAAAAAGACCAAAACATCTTTTTATACCTCGTCCTTTTCTCTCTGAGCTCTCCTCGATCCATTGCACCCTGGGTAATCCTTTCAGCAAACCCAACAAGTACGGGACAATAGCGTCCTTGTGCTGGAGGAGCAAATAAACATACAATTCAGGACCTAGAGACAATTATTGCTCATAAACACCATGAATGAATTCACTTTGATTAACATAACACTTCTAAACTTCATTAGTTTGATTTGATTTTTATTGTAAAGCACTTTGCGCCTCCTCTTTGTCTGTGAAAGCTGCTATAGAAATACATTTGACTTACTTACACTATAGTAGTACTACATTGACATTTTTCCTTTAATCAATGAACCAGTACCTGCAGCTTAGACTCCACCAGGAAGATGCCGAGGGCGATCACGGCATCTCTTCTCCGCTCATCCAGCTGGAAAACACCACGGATGTCCACGGGACACATGCATTGTAGCTTCTGGACCTACATTACACAAATATGCACATTTATTTAAACATATCATCTTTCAGAAGCAGTGAGAGTCAGCGTGCCATTCGTCTTTCATTTGTAGAAATATCTAATCATGCGTTTTTGTGTCAAACTACCGAGTAAACATGACACCACTAGGGTTATATTACTGTTAACTAAAACTAAAAAAACATTTTTGTTCATCAAAATAAAGGCAAAAATTAATCAAATATAAATATGAGATGAAAAACGACTGACTAGAAATAAAAAAAATATATATATATATATATAAACCCAAACTAATAAAAGACAAAAGCACATAAAATTAACAAAAGCTAAATAAATGAAAGCTGAAAAATAAAAAATAAAAGCCAATTCAAAATATTAATACAAATTATAATAGCATATAAATAATACTAAAATTACACTGGACACCACTCAATAATACAAAAGGTGCAGAAGTTATGTACATTTACATGTTTTTTATGTACAGAAGTTGACTAATGCGTAAGGAAGTTTATAACATACTTCCCTTTAAAACAGATCATTGATCAAGCCTTTTTCTGTTTTCAGGTAAACATGTACACTAAAGAATTATAATGTATTATTATTTAAAATCATTCCTTCTGAAGCAATAAGGGTCAAACAATGTCATGTAGCCAAAAAGGTCCCAGAAAACCAGCATAAATAGAGAATCTCACAAGCAAAACTGACTTTAGGACACCAGCGTGTCGCATACTTGGTTTTAATGAGAGCACCTTGCAAAGATTTACAAAGGCTCAGAAAAGGTTTTGTTCTCAGAGTCACAATGACTTTTCTACAGAGATCCGCCCTTGAAACACCTGGTTTTTCATGTCCTGTCAGACAGTAGTAACAAAACAGCACTGTGATGTGTCCGGGTTAATGCATACTTTACATCTCGGAGCTATAAATGACTACTAAAATTACTCAATTATTAAAACATCAGCCAACACAGCTCAGAAATACATTTAGAAATCAATAAACAGTTGAGCAAATCTTAAAAACTGTATAAATGTGGTTTCATTTGTGTTTTGAATTATCTAAAAGTACACATTTCAATGACAAAAAAATCTGTATTTTACTATTAGAACATTTATTATTATTATTATTAAATTGACAGTTTTATGCTGTCACTGATTATTTCCTATAACTGTATTGTAAGTGTAACAAGTCAGTAAAGCATTTAAAATAAGCAATGATAAGTGATTATCAAATGTAATTCTAGTTTCTAAGTATTCTATAGATGATTACACGAGGGTATTAATTAGTAAAGTAAATATCTCTTGTGGAGGTTGATGAGAAAGAACGTAAAACTAGCAAAGCAATGACTGTATAAACCAATGGCAGTCGATTTGAATGGCTGGTCTTTAATATTTGGATATACATGTTAACGAATGGTATATAAATAAGAGAGGACGTCAGATATTTGATTAAACGTTGATTTGTTTTGGTTGTGTTAGCGGTTAGCTTCAGATGCTAATAGGAAGTAAAACTCTCACCTTGTCAAGCGGAGCGGGTCGATGAGCAGCCAGAGAACGTGCGAGAGACAGAACAGTATTAAAATAAAAACCTCGCGACGTCCCTTTCAAAGACATTATTCATTTAGTATTAAAAACAAACAAGTATCTACATCTTAAAATGAAATGTTCGCCAAGTGACAGCAGATGAGAGCTGCGACTACGGAAAGCCCGAGCGCACATTTTACAAGGTCACCATATACGTGCTGCAGCATTTACGCGTTCGCTTTTTTTTTGCTTTTCTTACTTCAATAGACAACAATAAATCACCTACAGTAAGACTGGCTACAATGTTTAAAATAAAAATGAAATAAATTAAATTGTTATCTGAAATAAAGTAAAATATTATAAAAAACGACACAGATAGGCTATTTAAAAAACTAATAATGACAATAAAGTTTTGCAATGTACCCACAATGTTGGTAAATTTACATTTTTTCTTATTTTGTAAGTGACCTTTCTTTCTGTTTTAAATATGTTTTTCTTTGGATTGTTTGACTACTCAAAAGAGAATATAGGAAAATATGACTATGATCTAAATTTCGCATAGGTCTACATAATACATAAATCAAATGTGAAAAAGCTGTCTCTATAACTCTTTTCTTTATTCAAAGTTGATCTAGATGAGTTTATGGAACTATCTAAAGCTCTGTTAATCCTAAAGCAGTCAAGTGTATCTCTAGTCTATATTCATCTAGTATCTAGTGTCCTTCCAGGTGCAAATGTATTACTTTTAAAAACCTGGCAACACATTTGTTTGTGTGTACTTCTTTCTTTTTTCTTTGTGTTGTTTTTATCAACTGTATTACCTTGATGTTTTGTACCGTTTAAAAAAAATCAGACGAGATTCGCAATCACACTCCGAGTCCCAATCTGAAACAATCAATCAATAAATCAGACTCGTTTATCCAGTCAGCATAATTTATTCTGAATTAGAACATGAACTGAAGGCACATTATTTTTCATTAATGCATATTTTTGGAATGCATTCTGATCACTTTCACAGAAACACAACAATAAAACTCGGTTTATTCCCACTGCTGTTTCCTGGCCCAACATGGGTCGCCTCTGCCTTACTGTTTACAAAGTCAAATAAACACTAGATCAAGATTGGGCTGCAACACGGTATCGTTTCGACATATGGCATTACAGTATATCTAAACCATGTCTGTAAAGAGTCAAGAACCACAGGCACAAATGATCACCTTGAGAGTCAACCCTCTTCAAGACTGTTACTCTCCCAGGTGACGTGCGGTCAAGACAAAATACAAGTCATTTAGTATTTCTAATCTCTAAAACAGTTGCACACTAAACATTAAGCCACTCGAGTTCTCTGGTCTGCAGTGAAAAACAAGCCAGAGTTCTGAAAACAATGCTGAAAAGGGAACATTCGCTTTATACCATGTCTGTTACACGTCAGTCTGCTGTATAATCCTAGGCTGAATATGCTGAATATTTCACCTCTGTTGTCAGATTTGTGCGAGCATCTTGAGGTAGGAGAGCAGAAGGAGAAGAGGAACAGATAAACAAGCACGCTGAATCGTCTTTAAGGCATGGACTGATCCGCGATCATCTTTGAAGAGGCTCTGGCCAGATTTCACATCATTTACAACATTCAACTCATGTTAAAGAAGTAAAGATTGTATTGAGTCATCTGGCTCTTGGGTGAAACAACACTGTTCAGTTTTTAAATGCACAGCATGTGTTGTGGTGTTGATGTCAGAGATTGAGGCGTACAGTTATTGTGTATGTCACTGTTCTTATGCTATACTGTTACAGCAGGCTTTAATTATACACAAATCGTGGAAATGATTTCATGTAAACAAGTAGAATTACAAAAAAATAGATTATACGATGTATATTAATATAGGCACTTAAAATAATCACTAAACCTGGATTACTACCAAATGTCAAAGTGCATCATATGTACCACTAATACTTGTCAAAAGTTATGATTTTTTAATATTTTTAATGAAGTCTCTTCTGCTCACCAAGGCTGCAATTATTTGATTAAAAATGCAGTCAAATAGTAATATTGTGAAATATTAGTATAATTTGAAATAACCATATTCTATGTGAGTATATGTTCAAATGTAATTTATTTCTGTGAAGCAAAGCTGAATTTTTTGTATCATTACTGCAATCTTCAGTGTCACACAATCTTCCAGGAATCATTCTAATATGATGATTTGCTGTTCAAATTGTATTATTATTTTCAATATTACTGTTTTCCCTGTATTTTTGAACTTATTAATGCAGCCTTAGTGAGCAGAAGAGACTTCATTAAAAACATATAGAAATTGTAATGTTTCCAAGCGTTTGACAAGTACTGATAAGGGTATAAAACACATTTTTATCTCATAATTAAAAGCTTTGGTGATTTTTTTACATGAGGTTAATTTATGCATTTTAGACTACAAGTTGAGATTGTTCTAAAATACATTTTCTGTTTCTTAAGTTGCACGGTGTTCAGATTAGGCCCTCAGCACTTAATCACATGTGAGGAAAACAAAATTAAAACACATACAATGGAAACATATAATATTTGCTGGTAAATTGCACTTTAGAAAATAATATTGTTAAGACTAGAATTACATTTTCTATGATACTTAATGTTAAAAAAATAAAATAATATTTGAGTGAGTCTCCCTAAAGATGTTAATTTCCATAAAAAACATTTGTTTAAGTCTAATATTTAAATTGGTCTTTGGGGTAAAAACTAGTTTCAAGTATGTGGTGTCTTTCTCACATTAGTTGGGAAAATCTCTCTCTGTTGATTAAATTATGGTAATTAAGCACATTCCAGTGAGTTTCTGTGTCGTCTGCCGTTGGCAGATATTCTGGCCGCTGAGTAAAGGCTCTATGTTGTCACACCGGTGTGATGTCATGAAGGCCAGACTCCGCCCATCAGCGCCACGCCTCCATTAATCCGTCTTCCACGCCTTGTTAAGAACTTTAACCACCTCCTCGTAGATTATGAACACTATAGCCACGTCCATACAGACCCGGCCTAACCTGGGCACGGTGCCTTTGTAGAATCTACAGGAGAGAAAACATAAGGATGAATCACAAGAAACCGTTCATATGCATTACACTAATGAGAATTTGGTGAGAGTATGTGCTGAAATTAATGTCGGAAATGTGTATGTCTTTATGAAAAATAAAATTTTTAATTATTATTTGGGGGTAAATTGTGAGTCCAGATATTTCCATGAACACTTACAAAAATATAAAAAACTAACCAGGTTGAAATTGAAGTTCTAAAACAAGTCAAGTGAGTTCAACTGAAATAAATAAAATTAATTATTAAAATTAATTACTTATTTCTAGAAATTAACAGAAATAAATATATATTTATATCTTTAATTTTATTTCAGTTTTCCTCATTTTACAACTTTAATTTATTTAGAACTACTAAAAATGATAAAAGCACATAAAATTACAACGTAAACTAAAATAAAATGTGAATAAAAAATGTGTCAAAAATGTGTGATGGTCTAAGAAATGCCTGTTTTTATTGAAAATATAAATTCTTATTTTAATGACAAAACATTTCATTTTAATTTTAGTTTAAATTTGAGCAATTTTATTATGTGCTTTCATCATTTTTATTACATGCTTGCTTACATAGCTGGTCCTTATTTAAAATTTAAACTAGTATTGATCATTTCCTGTAATTGAAATAAAATAAAAAATAAATATTATGAAGTTTAAACTGAAAAACTTAAAAAAAGTAAAAACGTATAACTAACTGATATAAGCTGAAGCTGAAATTCTAAAATTATTAATACTAAAACTGAAATAAAAATACATTTAAGCTAGAAAAATAAAAACTAAAATAAACAAAAGGACTAAAACTTAAATTAGAATACAATGAGAAAATGTTGTCATTTAAAATAGTCGAAAATGTACAATGGTCTTCGACATAGTGTTTATATATATATATATATAAAATATTTTCTTTTAATTTGGGGGTAAATAATGACTGTAAATGTTTTCGTGAGATTCACCCAGTCATATCTCCATCAGGTACTTTGTTTACTTACGCAGCCGTTCCTTCATGTTTCATGATTTTGATGGCGCAGTCAACTGTGCTCTTATATTTGTGAGATTCCAATCCCTGAAATCATAAAAAACTATATTCAACTGACCTGTTGATGTTTTACTACAGTCCTGCTTTCTGCTTGACAGTGAAAAGGCTTATTACACACCTGCATTCTCGTTTTGATCACATCCAGGGGTGTATTTCCAAACACGCTGGCGGCTCCAGCAATGGCTCCAAACGCTCCGGTCACAAAGGGGTTAATAGTCTTATTGGGGTTATCGCCTAGTTTTAGAGTGAACACAGTGATCATTGTGGCCACACAAAGTTCTTATATAATGATCATTATTCGATTGTGTTTCACACCTTTGTACCAGTTTCTGAGAGAGGTCATTACGTAGAATCGGATGGCCTGGTTCGAGCCCTGCTTCAGTACTGTTGCGGTCAGTCCCTGATAGGTTCCTTTGAGTCCTGTGAAAACAGAAGAGATCTGTTTAAACTCTAAATAATGTTTTCCTTCTACTCTAAAGACAGGGCTGCGGTAGTTTGTAACTTTAACAGCTGATTAGATCAGACGTTGTTTAGAGTGTGATGTCACATGGATTGTCGCATCACATGATGTTCATGTGAGATCATACTGTATGAGACTAAATGTATTATATGAACATTTCTAAGTTAATTAACTTAAAAAACTAAAACCAATTATTAATATTTTCAGTAATTTAAATAAAGCTGAAATGAAATAAAATGTAAACATTAGATGAAAATCTTAAATTGAAAACTCAAAAAATAGAAATGTTGCCTTGGCAAGTGAAAAACAAGTTTAAGCATTTAAATGACTAACATTAAAACTGAAATAAACATAAAGCTACTTAGAAATTATAAAAGCACAAACATTTACTAAAACTGTCACTAAAATTAAAAATAAAACTGAAAATATTAAAATAAAACCTAATCCATAATAATAACAAACACTATAATACATAAATAATACTAAAATTACATTTTAAAAAAAAAAAAAAAATTCTGGGATAGTTTCATAATAAACACAAATATTATAGTAAATATAATATACACTAATTAAATAGTAAAAAATAAAGTGTAGAAAGCAGCCAAAAAATATATTAAAAAACGATTATTACTATTAATTGTTATGAATATTTTGAATCAGTTTTTTTATTTTCATTTTAATTAAAGTTAATTTTAGTATTTTTTTGTGTTTTATAATTTTTAGTAGTTTTATACATATGTCTATATAATTTTATTAATGTTTCAGTTTTAGTTTGGGTGACTTTAGTACATCAAATTAAAGTCAATTATAGCCTTGACAACAGACTGGAATAAAATGTTTTTTATGTTTTATTTCAATCAAGGTTTGTTTTATTTAAACAAATTATTTTATGTACTTTAGGATTTTAATTTTCCTTTGAGTTAACTATAATAACCGTGTTATCACTGTTCAGATGTATCGTTGTACGTGTGTTTGGTCTCCAGGCGGTGGCGCTGCAGAATAAACAATCCACCATCCACATGTACCTTGTGTTCTGACTATTTCCTTCACGCCGTGGAAAAATCCTCTGTACTTTGGGTTCGCTGAGGTCTGATCGTGGATGAACTTGACCTGAAATTTGATTCAAGGAAAACATTATATTTCTATAATGTCATAATGGTTATAATTCACATGTATTTCTCAGATATGTGTATAATGTATTAAAAGCTGCAATGTAAGCTATATGCCTCCTGAGTGTGTGTTTATACATCAGTATATTCTTGTCTGCTTACGTAACTGATGAAGCACAGGTAAACCGTTCTGCTTTTTGCATTAGTGTGGAATTTCTTATACTGCGTCTAGACATCAAGTGAGCAATGCAATGTGACTGAAGTCAAATGTTGCACTGCTCACTCTCAGCGTAGATCTTAAGCACAAGGCCTCGAACTATCAATGCATGCTAAAAGCATCAGCATATCATGTCGCACACCTTTATAGTCTCCATAGGACACACCACGACTATAGCCTCCGCCACTCCTGCTCCCAGACCGCAGATCAACCCCCGCGTGCTGTCCAGCTTCCCAGACTCATCCCTCATCTTATTACTGAGGAATTCAAACATCCCAAACCTGCAGAGAAACACACTCATGATGACAGCCTGAACACTAACTAACACGTCTCCTGCTTTAAAATACAAAAACGCTTCTCTCACTTACTTTGCAGAACTTTGTTTACAGGTAGGATAAGAGAAAAAAATATATATATATTATTATATTTTAGTTATTTTAGTGCATCAAGTAATGCTAAATGTTGATAACTAACTAAAATAAAATAAGTTTAGGCATTTTATTGCTTTACATTTAGTTAATGTCTAGTAAAAACATTTTTTAAGTATATATATATAAATAATATAATTTTTTTTTTTTTCAAATATAATAATAAAAATATATGACACACACACACACACACACACACACACACACACACACACACACACACACACACACACACACACACACACACACACACACACACACACACACACACACACACACACACACACACACACACACACACACACACACACACACACACACACACACACACACACACACACACACACACACACACACACACACACACACACACACACACACACACACACACACACACACACACACACACACACACACACAGACACACACAGTTAATTTACATTTGTATGTCAGGTTCCAATATTTTTAATTATTAGATGTACATGACTTAATAATTTACAAATGATCTCCAATGAAACCCTAGCTGGACTGGCTGATATGTCATGTCAGTGAGCAAGTAGTACTCGACAAAAAGACACATCTAGTGGATGAAATGTTGTAGAGCAGAGCTTAATTAGAAACTGTGGGCAGCTCTCAGCCGGAATAAGCTGCACTGAGCATCAGACTTCACACCGACAGTCGAAGGCTTATCCCAGCGGGTCAGGAACCGCTCACCTCACCGCAGCTTTGGGAATGGAGCCATAGACCAGAGAGCTCAGACCGCGGTACAGACCCTTCACCCCATGACCATCCACCGTCTGCTTCACACAGTCCGCTGATGAGACAGGACAGAAGAATTACACCACTTCAAATCAATACCATTATTCATCCTCCAAAACAGAGCCGCTCGCAGTCTAATCTCAGCCTGAGGCATTTACAATTCAAATATTTTGGAAACGTGGGTGGTTATGAATTATTAAATGCATTAATTTCCTTTTCAAATCATTCTGATCTCCTGCAGCTGAGTAAATCATTCCACATTTCAAAAGAGAACATGACCAGACTGTCAGACTGTCGAAACGTGACTGTTGCAAGCGTGCGATTGGCTAACAAATGAACCGGGTTGAACAATCCGTGCTGATAAACTTGTTGTGAAAAGGGGCCACAAAGTCCAGCGGCTGATAAACCTGAACCTTACTGCACTTTAAACCTTCAAACCGGAGTGGACTCTGTCTCTGCTGATGAACCATGTGTTTTTACACACAATGATTAAACGAAAGTGTTTGGAAAGCTCTCAGAACAAGGCCGATGCAATTATAATGGAAACCACTGAGTGTTTACCTCAGATAATAACAGTAAATACACACCGATGCCTTTGTAGCGAGGCGGGTTTGCCTTCTCATCTAACTGTAGCTGAGTTTTCACATACTCTGTAGGAAACGTGATGCAGATTTCAATGCCTCCAGCAATCCCACCTGCAAAACACAGAGAATGGATTAATAGTGAGATTTACAATGTAAGCCACAAATCAGGGTTATTTTAGTAAAACAACTAAAACAAAAAATTGTTACTTGTAATAGTGTAGAGCTTAACTGAAATAATACATAAACATATATAGTATACATAAACATATATATATATATATATATATATATATACATTAGTGCTGTCAAACAATTAATCGCATCCAAAATAAGTTTGTTTATATAATATATGTGAATACTGTGTATATTTATTATGTAAATACAATTACACACACATGCATGTATATATTTAAGAAATATATGCGGTTTATATATTAAATATATTTATATATAATAAAAATTATATGAATATAAATAAATATATATATATATATATATAAATATATGTAAATATTTTTTAATATATACTGTATGTGTGTGCATTTATATGCACATAATAAATATATATTTTATCCAACTACTGTACACTGAAAAGCGTAGGATTTACGATAAAACTATTCACTCGGACATTGCTAGCAAATTTCACAAATAATTACAAAGAAAGTTGGACAGCGAATTAATTAGGAAATTTAAAGCAGAAAGACTAAAATAGTATTTTCTTGTAAAGCACACTTTAATTATCTTGAAAAAAATATAATATATATAATTATGATATATAATTATATATACCAATGTGGAGTCAGTAAGATTTTAAATGTTAATCTTCTGCTCACCAAGGTTGAAAAATACAGTAAAAACTGAAATATTGTGAAATATTACAATTTAAAATAGCTCATTCCTGTGATGCGCAGCTGAATTTTCAGCATCATTACTCCAGTCTTCAGTGTAACACATGATCTTTCAGAAATCATGCTAATATGAAGATTTACTGCTCAAGAAACAGTTCTTATTATTACGTTGAAAACAGCTATGCTTCATATTATTGTGAAAAACATTATACGTTTTACTTTTCAGGATTCTTTGATGAATAGAAAGTTCAAAATAACAGCATTTATTTGCGAAATCAACTTTTGTAACATTATAAATGTCTTTACTGACACTTTTGATCAATTTCTCCTTAATGCATCCTTACTGGATAAAAGCATTAGTTTCTTTAAAAAACCCTTTGCATGGTAGTTTATGAGTTTACACAACAATGATCATCTCTCAATACTGAATGTCTCATGAAAGTGTCTCAATGATCTGTGGCCACCTTAACTGTGTGTTGAACACATCTGCAGCAGTAAAGGGGGCGTGTCCTTCTGGGATTGGCTCAGAGGATCCGCCCCCTGTTCTCTCTGATGGGTGTGACTGTGAAACTAACCTCCAGCTCTTTAATCAGATCTCAACTTTGTTGAACCATTTACACTTCTTTCACTGTGTGCAGAGAAGCGTCAGGTGACCAATCAAATGACCTGAGAGACATTATTATACGCTGTATACATTGCCATTTTGAAAATATTACTGCTCAGAGGCTGCTCTTTCATAACTCAGGAGAGTTAATGGAGTTATTTTTCATTTAGGTATCATCTTTGATTGAGGTGTCTCTAAAATAAACACAAATGAGTAAACAGTTGTCATACTGTAAGATTATAGAGCTATACAATGATTGTAGACAGCAGAGCAATGTTTGAGTTCATATTGAGATCTTTGGTCAGATTTGAGCGCAGATCTTTAGAGGAAACACATGAGATATTATTAAATATCTGAGAACTGCAAACTTCTGCAAACAAGTCTCCATATAATCTTACAGATGGCTAGAAGAAAAAATAGATTTGAATGAGATTTAAGATGTTTGTTTTCTACAGGATGCACTAAAATGCATACTGTATTTTCTATATATCTCCAGTCAAATGCAATGTATGCTAATGTTGTCAACTAATGAAAGTAATACCCTCCTTTTATAGTGTAAAAATAGATGAAAATTTAAATAAAATGTCGTTGTGTCATTGACTGGCCACAAACAATCGATCATATACCAGCAATGAGTGCTGTATATGCTTTATAATTGTAATTCCTCAAAATGTTTCCCCAGTGGTGCATAAACTACAATTTCTTGTTTCTGTTCATAGTCTCCTCTTCATGTGAATGATGTTTGTCATCATTGATAACTTTTGGAATTATTTTTTTCTTTACAACATCAGTATACCTGTTTAACAGGTTTAACCTAACTGACGAGCGCAGGTGAAACAGCAGGATCTAGTGCAGGACGGTCAGGTATCTAACCTGTTTGACCTGCTGATCTCCCTGAGACACAGTCGAGGGGCTACAACCATCCCAAAATCACCATTTCCTTGTATTTTAAAATAGAATTTATTCATGTGAGTCGAAGCTGAAATTTCAGCATCCAAGTGTCACGTGATCCTTCAGAAATCATTCTAACATGCTGATTTGCTGCTCAAGAAACATTTATTATTAATATTATCAATGTTGACATCAGTTGTGCTGCTTAATATTTTTGTGGAAACCATGATACGTTTTGTTCAGGATTATTTGATTAACAGAAAGTGCAAAAGAACAGCATTATTGTCACTTTTGATCAATTTAATGCATCCTTGCTGATTAAAAGTATTAATTTCTTTCAAACGTCAAACAATAGTTATAAAGGAAGTTCAGGCCACTAATGATACTAGTTCCCTTCAGTAGAATGATACGAAACTACCTTATGTACTCAGTACTAGGGCAAAAGTCATGGTCAAATCCTGATTGCTTCCAACAAAAAAAAGCAAATAATACTTTATAAATGTCAGAAAAACCATTAGAACCTTTAAGGAAGCGAGGAATGTTTGTTCAGATCCTAAGGGCTAACTGCATGACACACCTAATCCTGCTTTACGTCCAGAAATCAAACAAAGTGACTCCATATGATGCACTCAAGGCCTTGTGTGAGTGTTTGTGTGAGCGGTGACAGACAGGCGTGACGTCTCGTGTTTTTCTGCTGAGCTATCCGTTCATAGTGAAGTACTAGTATGACTGGTCTTTTACAATTAAAACACTGGGGATTTCTTTAAGACTGCAAGGGAAGCTCGGCTTCCCCTATAATGTCAAAAAATGTATGGTCAAATATGTACTATTGTGTTAACATTTTATTGACTAAAAATGCGTTAGAACACGTTCATCTCACACGAGTTGGTTCAGAATCAGCTACATGTAGCAGGTCGTATTCCTTCTCATACATTCCCGTAGCATCACAGTGCATTTCCCTGTTGAAGCCTAGCGTCTGTTGACTTCAATGGGGCTGATTTGAACAGTTTTTTTCAGTGCATCGAAACTAGACAGTCATTGGATAAATGCTGCGATTATGTCCCGCCCACGGACGCTCAGCGTCTCTGGAGGAGTGGGCTGGACTCCGGGCTTCTGCGTGATGATTGGAGGGTCTGTCGAAAGACTGCATCTCCTTTTGATTGACAGTGATTTTGTACTATAAAAAGTCGCTGACGCTGAAGCTATTCAAGCTCAGTCCCATCTCGGATTTTGCAAGTGTAGTCGAAAGACAAACTGCTGCAACCTATTTCTTGGTATTTGCTTGGCGAAATTGCTAGCCAATTTTCATCATACATTTCACACAATTATAGCCTACACCACATTCCTTGTTTCAGTTTAACCTAATTCCCACATTTCCTCCATCGAGTTTAATATCTTTTTTTAGATTGTTTGTTCATTCATTCATTCATACAGTAGGCTAGAGCATTTTCTTGAAAAGGAACGTAGGGCAGAATTTATGTATAAATAAATGGACAATTTTTATGATGTTGGCCGAAAATGAGCTTCCCCTCTTTGAAAGACCAGCAGCCGCCACTGAATTTTTAACTCGACCACATCTTTAACCGCCAGCATTAAATATCGAGCCAGTTAGTTGTGTGTAGTGCTGTAGTGTAGTAGTATTGATAGTTAATGAAAAACAGACAGCACAGCTGCTCCTTTTCATAACCTCACCTAGGTTATATTTAAACACCCTTTCCTTGTTAACTGTGTAGTTTTGTGCTGATAATGAATGATTGAATGTGACGTTTTCCCCTGTCTGGGCAACATGTTTGTGCTTTCTGCATATGATTAAGTCTCAAGGCTTGTGCTCCATTCATGATTGGATGATCAGCTCGAGACCACGCCCCCTCATGCATAAACACACATAGCTGTTTCTTTGCTTCTCAAGTGTCAGATAATGCACGTATCTGTTACTTTTCTAACAGAAGAAGGCGTCGCTGTTGTATTATAGGATCCGTTTCTACTGAAGTGTTTGATAATCAGTTTTTACCATCAGTTTTTCTGTTCCTCATTTCAGTATTAATGTCACTAAATATACCTACCCTACACAGGCAGTATTTTTAGGGATGATAAACATGTGTAATGCTCTAAAATGCAGCCCACAGCCCATTTTGTTTGTATTGCAATTAAAAAAACCGACATGGACAATACAAATAGATGTATAGTATTAAGGAGGCTGGTTGGCGTAATTTTTGCATGCAACCAAGTAATAATTTGCTGGTTGTCCACTTATTTTCTAGTATCTAACCGGCCCTCGTAAAATAATTTTTTAATACGTTTATAAGTTAGATGTGTTGGCAGTCAGAATGCAATTATGTACAGATTATGAAAGCTTAATTTACTAGGCTAGAAAATGAATAACTACTATGAACTACGTTCATACACTGGGTTTGGTAACTGATGATGCTATTTTGTGGGTTTGCTTTATCTGCGGGTTGATCTCTGTATGTTTCTTTTTACATTTTTGTAGCTTACTTATAACACCATTGGCAGTTTAAATGTGCTGATGTTTTCCTTTTTGTTCATGAATCAGATATAATGGCTGTTCCTCCTGCGTACTCAGACCTGGGAAAAGCAGCCAAGGACATTTTCAGCAAGGGTTACGGTGAGGAAACTCACTCCGTCCTGGAAAAGTTGTTTTCTTTAAAGACAAAATTGCATTCTGCTGTATTTAATGTCTTTGTTGTGTTTGTAGGTTTTGGGATTGTTAAATTGGACCTCAAAACTAAATCTCAAAATGGAGTGGTGAGTTAGTTGTTGGTTAATTCATAGCAGTGCTTTCTCTGTTTGTTTGTTTTTTAAACACATTGGCCAAAATAAAACTAAATAATATTTTTCATAAATACAATTTAGGTCTATTTTAAGGACCATTAAAGGAATAGTTCTCCCAAAAATGGACATTTGCTGAAAATGTACTTATCCTCAGGCCATCCAAGATGTAGATGTGTGTGTTTGTTCATTGGAACAGATTTGGAGAAATGTAGCATTACATCACTTGCTCACCAGTGGATCCTCTGCAGTGAATGGGTGCCGTCAGAATGAGAGTCCAAACAGCTGATAAAAATATCACAATAATCCACAACACTCCAGTCCATCAGTTAAAATCTTTTAAAGCCAAAAACTTTATGTTTGTAAGAATCAAATCCATCATTAATGCCATCATTTAACTTTAAAATATTGCTTCTGGCCATAATCCATAATAATGCTTCTTCCAGTGAAAAAGTACACTTTGGAAAAATCTTGTCCATCATATAAAATAATCCACCAACATATTTGTTTAGAGCTATTTTCACTCATAAACAGTCCTTGATCTGTGTGTTACTTGAAAGTGGATTATTACTCTCATTCTGACGGCACCCATTCACTGCAGAGGATCCATTGGTGAGCAAGTGACCGAATGCTACATTTCTCCAAATCTGAAGAACCAAAGTCAGCTACATCTTTGATGGTCTGCAGTGGAGTACATTTACAGAAAATGTACATTTTTGGATGAACTATTCCCTCAAGGTGTCATTGTTCTCGTGACAATGAAGCACATTTCTCTACCTTAATGCTTAATTGTCATATAACATCATTAATGCAGTTTTTGTGTCTTTGATGCACCATTTTGGGAAATGCATTTAGATGGTAAGATTATTGTAGGAGTGTTTGTGTGATGTGGCATGTTTCACTCTGAAGGCCCACACGTCTCTGTGGTCTCCATCACACATCATTTACCATACAGGCGGAACTGCCTGAACCTTTATCTTGATGTCAGTTATTCGTGGGTAACTATTTTCACATCATGTGTGAATTCATTTTTGAATCATTTTTCTCTGACTACACAACCAACATTGCTCTAGAGATAAATACGAGTCACGTCCCATCAGTGTGTCTGGGTCACAATCAAAATAAACCTAATTCTGTCACATCGCTCGCCATCTGGCATGCAGTAATGTCATGAGACACCTGCTCACACTGCCCTCTTCATGTTCAGTGTCGGTTTATTGTTTATGTAATGTGTTGTTTTTTAATAATGCACAAATATAGACTTCCTGACAGATACGTTTAACGGTTAAATACAGGGTTGTTGGTAACAGTAGTGTTATTTTTAACTAAAAGTAAAATTAACACTTAAACTTTTTATAAAAAAAATTGAAATATCAATAATTTGGTAAATTAGTAAAAACACTAATTTGGTAATTGATAATTACAGGGTTTTCCATAGCAGTGATGTTGTTTTTAACTGTAACTCCAATTAATATTATTAAAAATCTGTATTTAAAATATTAGTAATTGAAAAATGGGTAATTCAGTAACTGAAATAAATCTGAAATAAAATAGATATTAAATGAAAAGTTTAAACTTTGAAGAAAAAATTAGAAACGATGCCTTGGCATGAAGTACTAAAATTAACTGAAATAATTAACTAAAGCTATTTAGAAATATTTCAATGAAATCTTACATATTTGCTTAAATAATAATATTTAAATAATAGGTAAAAACTAACTACAAATGACAAAAGAAAAAATACATTTAATAAAATGTATACTAATTGAAAACTGAAAAAAAACAAACTAAAAATGATTTGAAAATATTATAAATACTATAACAGTGTATAAATAATACTAAAATAATACTCATTGGTAGAAAGCAAAAAGCTTAAAATGGCCAAATATCAGCCAATTAATTGCATTCACTAACGATGATTTCTTAATTAGAATTGTTAGTAATTGTCAGTAAAAAAAAGTCCAATATTATTTATCTTTACTATCTTTTCTTTGTGAAATTGCAATCTGAAATCAAAACATTATAATATACAACACAAAAGTAGGTAACAGTCTAGTGCTTTTGTAACCTAACAGACAGATATGATTAAAAGCTGTTTGTTGCTATACATGCCCAGGTGTTTTCTACTCCAACAGCAGGAGTTCAGCACATCTGGATCCACCGTGTTGGACACGGGAAAAGCTGGTGGGAGTCTGGAGACCAAGTATAAGATGAAGGTTTAAACCAGAAGTGGAACGCAGACAACATGCTCACTACAGAAGTGTCTGTGGAAGACCAGGTCTGAGCACACTCTCCTCCTTTGACCCCTTTTGAGTTGCATTGAGTATGATCAAAATGGTTTGCTATCATATTCATAACTTGTTGTATCATCTCCTCAGCTCACGCAGGGGTTGAAAGTGGCCCTGGACACGTCTTTTGTACCAAACACAGGGTGAGTTGTTAGTATCTGAAGCATCAAGGCTGGTTTGATGATTTGGTTGGATGTCTTTGACAGTGTTATTCTCTCTTTAGCAAGAAGAGCGGTAAACTGAAGACTGGCTACAAGCGTGACATTGATTTTGAGGGTCCGGTTGTGCACTCTGCAGCGGTTCTGGGATATGAAGGCTGGCTCTTGGGATACCTGATGGTGTTTGACACGGCCAAATCCAAACTTGTGCTAAACAACTTCGCTCTGGGATACAAGGCCGGAGATTTCCAGCTTCACACCAACGTGTAAGAATCAATGAAAAACAATGCTGATCAGTGGATTTTAAGTTGATATTGCAGAAATTGCTATTTCTGCCACGAAAAAAAAAAAAGTAAATGACTTTTTAATTAATACTGAGTTTATATCACAATTCTGTTTTTTTCTTCCTTTTTTGGGAGATATAAAGTCATAAATTCTGAAAATAAAAGTCAGAATTGTGAGATAAGTCGCAATTACTTCTATTTTTCATTCTGTGGCGGAAACAAAAAATCAGAACTGCGAGAAAAAAGTCAGAATTGCAAGTTTATATCTTACAAATTTGTCAGAATATACAGTAAGCTCGCAATGAACTTTTTCATATTTTTAAATATGAAATATTTTGATTTAGCTAGCTATGATCCTGCTGACATTAGGGCTGGGTTTGAAATATTGATTTCTCAATTTTAATAAATTCTTATTTTATTGAAACCAATATTAATTCTTAAATCCCAAGACTCAATCTTTTAGTCTATGCTGTTTTCTCTTCCAGTAATCGCTTTGTGCTTTGTCACTTTTGATATGAAACTAAATCTTGAGTTTTCAGCTCAGTTACAGTACAAAATAAACATGAATATAACATCAGAAACTACGTTGAAAGAAACCGTAAAGCTTACCGAAATGAATCACATCTCATGAAATCACTCGATCGGTGGAAAGACGTCAATGAAACAGCTAGTGAACCCTGTCACACAATGTTACATTACAGGCAAGTCATTCAGTGACTGTAAACTTAGTAGTTGGCTAGAAAGAAAAAACCCTAGAGAGAGGGTTTTGCTAAATATGCAAGCACTGTATAACATATTAATAATTTGTTTACTTAACCTTTTCTTCAGTATTTAATGCATGTTTGAATAAATCTCTAATGAAAGCTATACATATTACAGCCACCGTTTAAATGTTCATATTTATATCATGCTTTCGTATTGTGTTATGTGCAATTTAAATGTTATGAATCGTTTGTTAACTTTAACCTTTAATATTATAATGTACCAATTGACAGGGTGTGCTTTATAGTTTACAGTATTAGTTAATATAACTAAATAATTGTATATTAAATCGAGATCAGAATTCATGAAATGTGTCAACACCTAGCCTTAGTACACATATACTTCTCACTACAGTGATTGATTAATGAAAATGCATAAATGATTGACTGTCAATAATTAGTTAAGTAAAAGAAAAACATTTTGAAGGCATGCTATTGGTCTAATATGTTCTAAGGATGTGAAGTGTGGCGTGTGTCACCAGTAATGACGGAGCTGAGTTCAGAGGATCTGTCTATCAGAAGGTCAGTGATCGGCTGGAGACGGCCGTCACTTTGGCCTGGACCAACACGCGCTTCCGAGTTGCTGCAAAGTACCAGCTAGATAAAGATGCCTCGTTGTCTGTAAGTTGCCAATTTTCACACAACCACATTATGTTGTTGAGAAAAGGATAATTCTCTTGTATGAATTCAGTAAAGCCATAAAACGTACTCTATGCCAGTACGCAATCACACATGCAAATTCTTGGCTAATGCATTGCACGCTTGTGGTTCCGTTGTACATAATAGCAGTGATGGGAATTCAAATGCAGACGTGTATTGCGTTATGATTCACGTTATGACACATTTCACAACACCACGTCAAACCAAGGCTTGTCTAACTAGATGCATCTGCGTCCATGTTGTTTTTTTGGATTATTTTCAGGTCTAAATCTTCCTTTACAGGGAAGTTATATTAAATATTCAACGCTTGGAATGACCAAGCCTGAGCATGTTTATTCCCCCCCCCCCGTTATTTCCTCATAACAGGCCAAAGTGAACAATGCCGGTCTGATTGGACTTGGTTACACTCAGAGTCTTCGACCAGGTTATCATGTTATTATTATTGTTTATGATCTCTGGATATGAACAGCATAACACTTCTATATTTCTTCAATATGAATTATGTAGACTGCACAGTTTGTGAATTTTCTGGAAGCACCAAATACCCAGATGACATTTGCCAAAATTTTCAATATACAGTCATGGCCAAAAATATCGGCACCCTTGGTAAATATGATCAAAGAAGGCTGTGAAAATGTATCTGCATTGTTAATCCTTTTGATCTTTTATTAAAAAAATTCACAAAAATCTAACCCTAGGGTCATCAAACTTGATCCTGGAGGGCAGAGTTTAGCTCCAACTTGCCTCAACACACCTGCCTGGAAGTTTGAAGTATACCTAGTAAGACCTTGATTTTACAAAATGCTGTTTAAAAACTAGTAATTATTAATAAATAGTATGCAGTATATACTCCACAATATGTAGTACACTAGTATTTCATTCCAGTCATCTTGTGACCAGTGTTTTATTTCTTTAAGATACTTATTAACCTCTTTGTGCATCTTTTAATGTCTTGCATTCTCTTTGTCCCAATGTAAAGGTGTGAAACTCACTCTCTCGGCCTTGATCGACGGAATAAACTTCAACACCGGCGGACACAAAGTAGGACTGGGTTTTGAACTGGAAGCGTAGCTGCCGTAGTGCAAACGACACTGTGAAAGAGAAATCCTTCAAGTCCTCATGTTGTCCCTCCTACATCACACACTAGCAGCCGATGACTAAAAACACTTAGCGGCATGTTGATGGTTTTTGCAAGTCTGTGGGAGCTGAGTGACTCAATCTCAACCGGCCGTAAGATCTGGCCTTCTAAGGGAAATAGTTTCCGATCACCTAATTTATTTATCCACAGGCGTATATTTACGTAGAGCACCTAGAGCAAACCAAATTACACAAGTAGCGGTAGATTTGCAAGCTTGGAGTGTTTCTCTGGGGATGTCAGTGCATGCTAAGCAATTGCGTTTGATTTATCACGTCAGTGAGCGAAGGTCATAAACTTGCATGTTGTAGTTGAGGTTATTTCTCAGGATGCTGCATCAAGAGTGATGTTGCACTTCTAGGGCTTTAGGCCTCAAAGGAAACTGAACAGACAGCATGCGTATTTTTAGAGCTTGCAACACTATCTTTTTCACACCCATTGATGGTTTGAGAGCAACTCTGTATTGTGGGAAAATATGCCGCTAGCAAACCATTTCAAAAGTGTTTCGGTGTACAAATGAGCTTTTTGTGCATTGAACTCTTTATGGGCAGATATCAATGTGTTGTACATACCAACAGTTTTTTCCATATTACTATTATATATATATTGTTATTATATATAATAACTAATTTTGCAATCTTGAGGAAGTTGGTCTTTGTACCTATTTTTTCCTGTGAAAATTGAGACATTTTAATAAATGAAGAAAAATTGAATGCGGTTTTGTGTTATTTAGAGTTGTGCTTGTTTCATGGACCTGCTTCACAGTAAAAGTCTGATGAAATGTACAGTACCGTTCAAAAGTCTGGGGATAGAACGATTTATTTATTAAATTAATTCATACTTTTATTCAGCAAGGATGCATTAAATCGATCAAAAGTGACAGTAAATACATTCATAATGTATCAAAAATGTATTGAAATAAATGCAGTTTTTAAGGATCATGTGACACTGAAGACTGGAGTAATGATATTGAGAAATTTAGCTTTTGTCAAAGGAATAAATTACATTTTAAACTATATTCAAATAGAAAACAGGTACTTTAAATCATAATAATATTTCACAATAGTGTTTTTTTACTGTATTTCTTAAATAAATGCAATCTTGGTGAGCAGAAGAGACTTTTTTCAAAAACATAAAAAATATCTTATGCACCCCAAACTTTGAAACAGAACTGTATACCACTTTCTTTACAAATATAATGCAAAACTGTACAACAAACTTTTTTTTTTTTTTTTACATAGAATGCACAATGAAATGTTAAAAAAAAAAATTCATGGCACCAATAACAATTTCCTCACGTTGACTATCTGCACGGCAGATTTTGTTTCAGAGAAGGTTCACTTTTGCCACAACCTGCCTGCATCCGCTGTGAGAAAATTCCTGTTTGCCAACTATATAATATGATAGTTCTTCTGCAAGCCTTTCTACATGGGATCGATCTGGGTAGAATCCTTCCCTGGACATCTCGTCAATAAAACAATCCATTACATGGCTCTTCTCCAAAAGCATAAAGGGCAGGAGCTCTGCTTCCAAAAACAGCATGTGGTAACTTTCAAGGTAGCTACGCAACCAAGGGTTCAGCTCCTGACTCAAGCTCAAACGGCCTGAGACGGCGATGCTGGAGTTGTGCAGAACGAATTTGGTTATGTCTTCATGTCCCAGGTTGCTGATGAGAATGTAGATGGCGTTTAAGTATTCTTTGTTGTTTTTGAGATGAATCAGGTCTTGCAATGTGTCCAGCAACTCCCTGGGCATATGTTCCACTTCATCAAAGATAAAGACCGGTATCTTCTCGTCTACCTCAGCCTGAGTGACTATTTCCGAGATGTGAGAGTCCAGAGATTTGGTGCATTGTGGGATATCGTCGTCTGTTGGGCAATGGTGCAGAACAAAGTACTGCATCACTAAGTCGTCGCCAACAACTGAGCGGAAATGCTGAGCCAGTAATCGGCCAACGTGGCTCTTCCCAACTCCAGTGGGTCCATGGAGCGACAACACTAAAGGTTTATTGTGTACATAAGTTGACAAATAATCACGTAAATGACCCAGAAGACTCTCTGTCACTTCCTGTTGGCCAAACACTTCCCTTTTAAGGGTTTTCTCCAGTCCGTCTAGATCATATTTAAGCACATGGTCGTCCAAGTTCTCAATGGCGTTGTAAACTTGTAGAAATAAAATAACGCACAACAAGTAGAGGCAGTTCTTTGCACGGCTTCTCTCTTTTGTGGGTACGGTTCTCAAACTGCTGCTCGGATACAAAACCCGTCCCTTCCTCTTTTTTTTCCGCTTGCGTGGGGAGGAGGGGTTAGAGTTTATGGGCTCTTGGAGATTTTCAAAAGTGAAAATCTTTGGGCTGGTGGACCGTGGAGACATGAAGCTCTGGAATGATTTCGCTGCTATCTCAAGACGCCGTTTTTTTAAGGCTTGGTATTTCTGGCGAATGCGCACCATGGTGCGTACGCTTGCGGAGAACTGGGAGAAGCTTCCTGTGCCATTTTCCTTTGTCTCTTTCGGATGGTCTCCTCTCAGCCTCTCACTAGGGTCTTGTTCTCCCATCTATGGAAAGCAATGAAACAATTTATACAAATCAGACATTATAAGAAAGACGAATACATTTGAGCAATTACCATGATAAGAAATAAAGATTGCATTTTAAAATCCAGCTGAGTAGTTTTTGCAGGATTTTCCAGAAAGGGGAATGATAGCAATAACAACTGGAAAAGTGCTCAAAACTTATTTTGATAACTTTTTGTTTGATATTTTTGTTAAAAAAGGCACAAAATAAATGAGTACAAATTGAACGTTTCTGCTGTTAAAGGTTATTTATTGGAATCAATGGTCCCATGAAGAACTAACTCTTCGTTATTATAGTGGACAGTATCTCCACCTGTCACATGGAAGACCATAATTTGAATCCCCGATGGGGAGTGCGAGTGGTTTTGGGGCAGTTGTGGCCTAATGGTTAGAGAATCAGACTTGTAACCCCAAGGTTGCGGGTTTGAGTCTCAGGTCTGGCAGGAATTGTCAGTGGGGGGAGTGAATAACCGGCGCTCTCTTCCACCCTCAATACCATGACTGAGGTGAGACCCTTGAGCAAGACACCTGCTCCCCAGGGGCTGCCCACTGTTCTGGTGTGTGTGTGTGTGTGTGTGTGTTCAATACTGTGTGTGTTCACTTGGATGGGTTAAATGCAGAGCACAAATTTCGAGTATGGGTCACTATACTTGGCCACACATCACTTCACTTAAGAAACTTTCAAATTCTGTGAAATCTTTCCTTTGGACAAAAGGGTTCTTAGAGTAGAAAAAGGTTCTATTTAACGTGTTTATTTAAACTCTTAAAAATAAAGATTCTTTATTGGCATTGCTGGTTCCAAGAAGAACCTTTAACTAACACGGAACCTTTCCATTGGACAAATAGTTATTTTTAGTGTAAAAAGGTTTTTAGATGAATGAAATGTTATTTAAACTAAGAAATAAACGGAGTTGTAACCAAATGTTTCTTTGGGATACCCAAAAAAGGTTCTTCAATGGCAGGGGTGTCCAATCCTGCTTCCAAAAGGCCAAGTCCTGCAAAGTTTATCTCCAGCACACTTGCCTGGAAGTTTCTAGTGAGTCTGAAGACCTTGAATTACATCGTTCAGGTGTGTTTATTTGGGTTAGAGCTAAATTCTGCAGAACAGTGGCTCTTCAGGAACAGGTTTGGACAGTCCTGTTCTATGGAATTACTGCAAAATGCCTATGTAACCTTTATTTTAAGTGTTCTTGTGTTTCATTTATCATGTTTACCTCATAGTGATCACAATTTCTGTCCTGAATGACTCCAAAAATCCTTTGGTACAAGATGACTGATGTTATAAACAGCATGCATCATAAACTCAACTTTTCTCTTTTCTTATTATTTTGGTGCATTTAACAGTTTGCATTTTCCATAAAATATCTAATTCTGAAAGCAGAAGGCATATGCATCCAGATAATGAACAGCGAGAGGTCATATAGGGACATGCATAATTAGCAGCACCTGTTTTTCAGCGGCCTGACCAATTGCATTAGGGCAGGACCAGACTTGGCACAAAATAAATGAATGTTGGACATTTCTGCTTTTTGCATGTTTCGTTCAGCATACCCTGCTCAAAGTGAGCACATTTTCTGTCCTGAATGACCCTGAAAAGGCCTTTGGTACATGATGACTCAAGTTGTAAACAGCATGCTTCATAAACTCAACCTCTGCTTTGTGATGCATGTTGCACCTTTATTTTGGTGCATTTGCCACCGTACAAAACAGCTAATGCTGAAAGCAAGAATGGAGGCATGTGCATTTAAATAATGAATGAGAAGTCATTATAAACATGCATGATTTGATAAAAGCTTCAGTTTCGAGTTCTGTTTCTGTCCCACTATTTCTGTTCCAAAAGCAATCTCTTTTTTTCAGCGGCTTGACCAATTGGGGGAGGACCAAACTTAAATTACCATTGTACAGTTCTGCTTCTTGAAATCTTTCGTTTAGCATGCTCACCTCAAAGTAAGCGTGCTTTCTGTCCTAAATGATCCTGACTGACTCTTCAGTGCATCATGAGTCATGACTCGTGCTGTAAACAGCATGCAGCTTAAACTCGACCTCTGCTTTGCGATGCACGTTGCCGTTTGTGGCGGTTTGCAATTGCCACAAAACAGCAATAATGTTGCATCAACATCAGTCACTATTTTCAAGCCATATTCACCTCGCCTGCAGGCTGAAAGACTTGCGTCGAAAAATAATTCACATGCAAATGATAATCCATTTAAACAAGTTTCACTTCAATAGAAAACAAAAGAGCTCAGTTTCAACAAAAGCTATGCTCGTATTGTCTGATTATTAAGTATCAAATGACAAAAACAACAATACTTTCTCCTAAGAGGCCTCTCCGTTTTCCCCTACAATGAAATTGAATCAGAAACATGAAGCCTATTTGCTTCAAACAAAATGAATTTACCTTGAAACTCTTATGAAAGCTTCTCAAACAGTCCGAGGTGCATTTAAACCAAGTTTCTTTGCAAACGGTACGTTCAACATTCCACACATTCTGACTTTCCTTCACGAGCCCCTCTGCTAAAGCAGACATGGTTTCCTTCCTGGAAACCCTTTTCACACACCCCTTTTTGGAGAACTAGAGCAATACAACGTGTCCTGTTAAATCATGAGGGTGCGTGACAAGACTGCAAGTCTGAAGTTTCCCAGCAGCTTAATCTCTAGAGTGCTTTTGCTCAGATGAGGGAAGTTAAGTAAGACTAGACAGTTGCCTCAGCTAAATGGTTAAACTGTATCAGATGCAACAGAAAAACATACAGGAAGACAAATGCAAAACTTGAGAAGGATCAACGGAGTATGTATTCTAAAAACAGAGCTGGCTTACCTTTGGAAAGCACTCTGGTGTGCTGTTTGGAAACATCAGATTCCTCTAGAACCTTGGCTGATGAGGAGATGAGAGGAGGTGACTTCCTCACAGCCAGAGGAACATTAACAGGCAGACGTTTGCAGCTCCTCCTATCTGACCATCCTCTCCTGCAAACCACACCTCCCCCATCATGTACAATGCAAGAACCAGACCTTCTGATGCACCTTTGTGCATAAAAATAGTCTGTTTGCACTTTGTTGTACGTCATTTGATTCAGACAACGAACTGGGAAGTTGATTTGAATTGTTGAAGTATTGTGGAAAATGGTCATCACACACAGCTTTTGTTTTATTCTATAAGGAAACCCCATTAATCAAGAGAAGTGTAGAATATTCCATCTGCGTTTGCTTCCGTAAGCAGTGGAATGTTTATTTAAAGTCTATTATCTGAGGATTTGTAATGTATAAACCAGCCCAGATTACTAACTCACGTTGGAGGTTAACGTGAGCTGCTGTCGGGAGTTCACCAGGGGGAGTTTGAGCTAGTAGTTTAGAGTTACCAGAGAAAATGTTCAGTGGTCTGTCAGCGGCTCATTGTGCAAATATAGCAGCACTTTTACAGCTCGGATCATCATAGATTAGATGGAGTGATGATTTGATGAGAATTTACTCTCACACTCATACATGAGCATGTTGTGGTTTTCTACTGTAAGTCAAACAAAACATATTTAGAATGTTTGAACATAAGTTGCTTATTCTTTCTTTTTTTAATAATGAAGAATAGTTTGTTTATTTTAATAATAATAAATTAATTTTATAAATATCTTTATTTTCAATATTTGCATGTACTACTGTGTACTGTGTTGTTGATTAATTATAAAAACTAAACAGACTTAAATTATGTTGACATGTTTTTCTAATTAAATCTTGTTATATTATATATAATATATTTAACTTCATATATATGAAGCAAATACCTGGCAAAGACTGAGCTTCTTGTCTTCCCTGCCACTCCAACTCTACAGCATGACTTCACAATTCAGTTAGGTTCATCAACAATTACCCCATCAGCTTCGGTCAGAAATCTTGGTGTAATCTTTGATGACCAGCTGACCTTCAAAGAGCACATTGCAAAGACTGCTCGATCTTGCAGGTTTGCACTTCACAACATCAGAAAGATCAGGCCCTTTCTGACAGAGCATGCTGCACAACTTCTTGTCCAGGCCCTTGTCATTTCTAGGCTGGACTACTGCAATGCTCTTCTGGCTGGACTTCCATCAAACACAATCAAACCTCTACAAATGATTCAGAATGCAGCGGCACGACTGGTCTTCAACGAGCCCAAAAGAGCACATGTTACACCTCTCTTTGTCTCCTTGCACTGGCTACCAGTTGCAGCTCGCATCCAGTTCAAGACACTGAACAACCACATGCCTACTTCCACTCACTATTGCGAATCTACATCCCTCCAGAAGCCCCACCTACTTCCACTCACTATTACGAATCTACATCCCCTCCAGAAGCCCCCTACTTCCACTCACTATTACGAATCTACATCCCCTCAGCCCCACCTACTTCCACTCACTATTACACTACCTCCTCCAGAAGCCCCACCTACTTCCACTCACTATTACGAATCTACATCCCCTCCAGCCTACTTCCACTCACTATTAGAATCTACATCCCCTCCTGAGATCTGCTAGTGAGCGACGCCTCGTGGTACCATCACAGAGAGGCTCAAAATCACTCTCCAGAACATTCTCGTTCACCGTTCCTGGCTGGTGGAATGATCTTCCCACCCCCATCCGGAATGCTGGATCCCTGTCAATCTTCAAGCAACAACTGAAAACTCATCTCTTTCAACACTACTTGACTTCATCATAAAAAATAATAAATCTATCTATCTATCTATCTATCTATCTATCTATCTATCTATCTATCTATCTGTCTCTGTCTAGTGCTTCAAGACGAATTATTTGAGTGTGTAATAATGTACTTGACAATAAATATAATACCATTCTGATTATGAAAATATAACGAATACAATAGTTAGAATAATAAGATACCATGCTGTGTATGACGCATATTAAACAATATTACCATTATATTATTCACAAACAGTGGCCATGAAAGGCTCTTATTATAAAGTGCAAATTAGGGCTTTTGTTTTGAAATGATCCTCGTTCCCGGAAGTGACGCAGTAATTTATTTTTCATTCTCAAACGTCATTGTTGTTTTCACGCGTTTTCTCTCTAAATATAAACGTAATTCTGTTCAGCGTTTATGGCATATATTTGTGATTAAACCCCTCGTCGGCACGGGCCCGGTCTCTGGTTTAAGCCCGTAATCTGTCTAGCCCACTGTGTCCAGTGTGTCAATTCTGAACACACGAGTGTTTCTCCCCCACGTCGTTACACGATCCTCTCCTCTGGTTTAAGCCCGTGTTGTGTTGAGTAACGTTAGCTGTGTGTGAGTTAGCAGTGTGTCAGGGCTCGATCCTCTGAACACACGAGTGTTTCTCTGGTTTAAGCCCGTGTTGTGTGTCTGTGTATGTTGTGTCAGGGCTCGATCCTCTAACCCATGTGTGTGCTCGGAGTGTTTCTCTGTTTCAGTAACGTTAGTGTAATCAGGGCTCGATCCTCTGAACACATGAGTGTTTCTCTGGTTTAAGCCCGTGTGTCGGTGTTGTGTCGAGTAACGTTAGCTCTGTGTGTGTGTGTGTGTCTGTAAGTTAGCAGTGTGTCAGGGCTCGATCCTCTGAACACATGAGTGTTTCTCTGGTTGTGATCAGACTCGAGCTCGCTGATCAGTCTGATTCCCCGCACGGCTTTCAGTACTGCGCCGGTGAGTTTCACTCGTTTACCGTTACGTAACTGACTCTGACATTGTTTACCATGGTACAGGATGATGGCCATATTCATATAGCATTGGATTATCATCACATTATCATCAGTGTACAAAAATGTATTATGTTTTTGACATGACACAAGGTACCAAATTATTCTGAACTACCATGTAAATATTATGTTTCCTAAAGTGACATGGTATATATGAAAATACCACCATAGTATAATAAAGGTAATCATACCTGCATATACATTCATTTTTATACAAAATAAATAATAAAAACAATATAATAATTTATTGTTGTTGTTATTATTTTCTGGGTCCCAAGGTTACAGAGCTTGATAAACGAATGTAAAATACAACATTGAGACAATTCGTTAGAACAAACAGGATAATGAAATGATAAAAATATACTGGATAATCAGTAAAATAATAGTAGTAGTAGTAATAATAATAATTATTATTGCTATGGTTATATTTTCTGGTACTTAGAACACAGGATAACAGAAACAAATACAGAGAAATTTTAAAACAACAAATAATAATATACTTATTTTTATTTTATTGTTATTTTATTATGGTTATGATTAAAAAAAAAAATTTTTTTCCTAGGACCCATTAGAACAAACAGGATGACGAAAACAAATGTGAGAAAAAAGTATAATCATAAACTGGATATTGTGAATAATTGAGTGTATCAGTAGCAGTAGAATCATGGACCTGAGCTGAGATGGTAGCAGAGAAACCAAAGAAACATGATTATGCTAAAATATCGTGATCACCTGGTTTTGTGTTGACCGTGAGCAGAGAGCATTCATTCACACACAGTGTGTTTGAGCTCTGAGCTTGCTTCTAGAATCTCTTTGAGGCCTTTATGTTGAGGCCTGGTGTCACAGCTCACATCTCCTGCGTCCCACAGTTTCAGAGATGTCAGAGGACGAGATGAGAGAGAAAGCGCTGGCCTCCGCTAGAACGACGCTGGGTGGTAAAACGGAGCTGGAGCGATCGGTCATTCTCCACCAGCACCTGGGCAGCCGCGTCATGAGCGACATGGTGATCGAGACCTTCCAGCCCAGCGCAGGTCTGCAGTGCAGTGACTCTCCTTGATCTGACACTCGTTTAACCCCTGATGAGTTAACGGACTGTTTTTCTATCAGGAGCCGAGGATGGTAAAGAAGATCTGAAGTCCACAGATGATGTAAACGGAGAAGACAAAGATCAGACAGACGTGAGTGTGACTCCAGACTCTCCCTCCAAACAGCTACCAGATCAGATCTCATTCTTCAGCGGAAACCCGTCAGTGGAGATCGTCCACGGCATCATGCACCTCTACAAAACTAAGTTAGTACTATCTGTCCATCTATCCATCTGTCTATCTGTCTGTCTATCTATCTAGTTATCCATCCATCTGTCTCTCTATCTGTCTGTCTCTCCAATTTGCACATTTGAGCATATTTGCTGAAACACCTCGAATGCTGTCAGAGCCGCAATATGTTTTTACATTTTTGGCTTGAGTTTTTTTTTGGTCAATTTTTCTTGCGTAATTGGGAAATTGAAGTTGGTTTTGATTATTTTATTGTTTTTGTAAGTTTATTGACTTTGTATAATCTGATTATATTGGTCATCGAGTTGTTTTGCTGTGATTTCTTTATATAATTTTTCAAAAAGGTTTTCCAGTTTTTTCCATCCTGTATTGGTAAGTCTTGTGGTTTTGTTGTGATCCGATTATTCCACATATCCTAGGACTGATTATGCTTTAGCGATAGGGCTGCAACGATTAGTCGACATTATCCACAACGTCGACAATAAAAAATGATCGACAAATATTTTTGTTGTCGAGTAGTCGTTTGATCTCATATGAGCTAATGTAAGAGCCTGCAATACTGCGGTTTGACCAGTGTGGCGCTGTAGCACAAGACTGTAGTTCAGCCCTCCTGGATGCATTTCAAGAGAAGACACACCCGAACCTGAGCACCGTTTCGTTGATTATGTAAATATATATTGCGCGCTATCCTTTCAGTAACGAAATAAACACACACACACAAAACTGACAGCAATGTGAAAGCAGCAGTTAAAAATGCTTCTGATTACAACGATGTGGATGTTTGCAGGAGCTCTGCAGTTCAGTACTCCAGTAAAGTCAGGTCACATCATGTTTATTTATACAGTACAGGTACATCTCAAAAAAATATTTTAAATTCATTACATGTAAAGTAAAACACCTGATTTTAATTTTGATGATTAGAGCTTACAGCTAATTCAAGTCAAATCAGTATCTCAAAATATTAGAATATTTACATTTGAGTTTCAATAAATGACCATCCATACAGTATAAATTGTGGGTATATATTGTTCTTTGAAACCACAATAATGGGGAACACTGCTGACTTGGCAATGGTCCAGAAGACGATCATTGACACCCTCCACAAAAGAGGTAAGTCACAGAGGGTCATTACTGAAAGGGGGGGCTGTTCAATGAGTGCTGTATCAAAGCATGTTAAATACAAAGTTGACTGGAAGGAAGAAATTGGGTAGAAAATGTGCACAAGCAACAGGGATGACCGCAAGCTTGAGAATACTGTCAAGCAAAGCTGATTCAAACACTTGGGAGAGCTTCACAAGGAGTGAACTGAAGCTGGAGTCAGTGCATCAAGAGTCACCACGCTCAGACATCTTCAGGAAAAGAGCTACCAAGCCACTTCTGAAACAGAAACATCGTCAGAAGCATCTTACCTGGGCTAAAGAGAAAAAGAACTGGACTGTTGCTTAGTGGTCCAAAGTCCTCTTTTCAGATGAAAGTAAATTTTGCATTTAATTTGGAAATCAAGGTCCCAGAGTCTGGAGGAAGAGTGGAGAGGCACAGAATCCATGTTGCTTGAAGTCCAGTGTGAAGTTTCCAGTCAGTGATGATTTGGGCTGCCATGTAATCTGCTGGTGTTGATCCACTGTGTTTTCTGAAGTCCACAGTCAATGGCAGCCATCTACCAGGACATTTTAGATCACTTCATGCTTCCTTCTGCTGACAAGCTTTATGGAGATAATGATTTAATTTTCCAGCAGGACTTGGCACCTGCCCACACTGCCAAAGGTACCAAAAGCTGGTTCAATGACCATGGTGTTACTGTGCTTGATTGACCAGCAAACTCGCCTGACCTGAACCCCACATAGAGAATCTATGTATTGTCAAGAGGAAGATGAGAGACACCAGACCCAACAATGCAGAATGACCTGAAGGCCGCTATCAAAGCAACCTGGGCTTCATTACACCTGAGCAGTGCCACAGGCTGATCACCTCCATGCCACGCCACATTGATGCAGTAATTCATGCAAAAGGAGGCACAACCAAGTATTGAGTGCATAGAAATGAACATACTTTTCAGAAGTCTGACATTTCTGTTTAAAATGCCCTTTTTTATTGATCTTATGTAATATTCAAATTTTCTGAGACACTGAATTTTGGGTATTCATTATCTGTAATCCATAATCATCAAAATGTCAAGAAATAAAGGCTTGAAATATTTCACTCTGTGTAATGAATCTATATAATATATGGGTTTCACTTTCTGAAATGAGTGACAAAAAATATTGAACTTTTTCATGATATTCAAATTTTTTGAGATGTACCTGTACTTTATGCAAAAGATAGCCTTAATTCAAGCAGCTTTTCGATATTAAACATGAAAAACCAGAGTCAGTGTCACTTTCAATTAGAATTACAACTTTTGATTTTCTGTTATAAATCAGCTCTAGAGTGTGGAGCAAGCTAATGATAAAATATTTGTATAAGTGGGAATAAAAATATTTAATTAAAGTGATAGTTTGGTCTAGCTCAGGACTGTTTTGGTTATCATAACCCTATAAGGTATTTTAAGACATTGTTGTGAAAAATGTTGTTGCCTTTATTTTGTTTCTTATCCATATGAGTTACAAAAGGAGATGTTTGGCAGAATGATGTCATTCAGTTGCTTTTTCATCTAGCTAATTAAATGTTGAGAGAGTGTCTCTGTCTGCTAATTAACTGGTGAGAGAGTGTCTCTGTCATGTTGTCATCATGTTCATTTTGTGTGCCATTTAAATACATCATTTTGTATAATTAATGTTTGGTAACCAGTAGTTACAATAATTGTAAAGTGTGCATGTTCAAATTAGATTACATAGTTATTAATTAAACATGAATGGAACAATACATTTTTAACATTTATTTTGCATGTGACACTGCGCACGCACTGAGCGGGAAACTTCAAATGCCATTTAATACAGCCGACAGAAAATCCTGCGCGGAACAGAGCGCCATTCACATAGTTTTCTATAAATTACATTATACTTGTCCTAAATCATTGTAAATTCATAATGACTTCACTCTACCTATAATATGTATTTCATTTTTTACAAAACGTTTGTCTTTCTGTGCTCTAATAAATTTACGCTTCATATAGAGAGCTGTAATAGATCGCTCTTTCTCTTTCCACTTGCTGTTTTTTAAACCGAAATTCAAACTGTTTAATGCCACACTGTTCATTCTAGAAACAAACTTCTGTCCGTTTTGTGATTCAAATAAACCGTTTTAGACCGCCGCTTAAATTGAACACAAAGCGTGTGTGTGTGTGTGAGAGAGAGAGAGAGAGATACCTCGGAGTTTTCTCCTAGACACAGCGCTGCACTTTTCCCTCATTTTTGCTTTTGTGTGCAAGTGTTAAAATGCAAATAAAGTGTTTTACACAAACAAATCCAAATGTATGTAATTTTAATGGTATGGCCTAAAAGATCTTTAAGCAATAAATTATGTAACAACAAGAGAAGCATTATTGTTAATTCTTATTCGCTATTTCATAAAATTGAAACAAATTATGTTAAAATCTAAATGAAACCAAAGTATGGTTTACTGTTTGCTTATATATTTTTTAAATAAGCTCTAGTTTTATTTGTTACCGTTAATTAGTGTATTCGGTTATCGGTATAATATCCATCGGTATCGGTCGACCTCTATACATAATATGCTTTTCTAAAGCGACCTTTATTTGTTAGAATATGTATAACTTAATATTTGAACTTATTGCATATAATCAATAATAAATATTATTATAAATAAATCAATCAAAGTCTACTGATTAAGCAGTAGAATAATCGACGGTTAGGCAATTAATCGTTAGATTAATCGATTATCAAAATAATGGTTTGTTGCTGCCCTATTTATCGAATCTTCTGTTTCTTGTAAACGTTTAGTCAGATGGTGTGGCTTTGTCACTCTAATTGTGTCTTTATATTCAGTTCTTATGTCAACATTGTTTGGTTCTTTGTTTCAGATTTGATATGCATGGTTTTGCAGTCAAAGTCAAACCATTTTCCATCTTTTGGTGTTTTTTTTGCCTTCTATTCAGTTTTACATGCTGCTTTTTGAAATATGTAACTAATTTAATTATGTCTACGCTCTCTATCTACCCTTTCTATCATTCTATCTACCTATTTATCATGATCTCCCTCTCTCTTTTTATATATATATATGCTAATATTAATACCTTATAATACGGCAGTATTTTGATGTAGACCATAGTATTTACTTTGTGCCTCTGGTGATTGTACTATGTCCAAAAAACATGGAATTTGTGGAATTAGAACAACAAACACTTTTTTGCATTGTTGATTTGAGGTCTTGTTTTGTGTTGACAGTAAGATGACGTCGCTCACAGAGGACGTGCGGCGCAGCGCGATGCTGTGCATCCTCACCGTACCCACCACCATGACCAGCCACGACCTCATGAAGTTTGTGGCTCCCTTCAATGACGTCATGGAGCACATGAAGATCATCCAGGACTCCATGCCCAACCAGTACATGGTTCTGGTCAAGTTCAGGATCAGGTCAGTTGCCTATCCAGATACAAGAACGCTTGCAATGAATGAACTGAAATTTGATTGGGCAGGATCTAAAAACTCCCCAGTATGTCTAATCCTCACTAATTTGGTTTATAACACAGTTCTTCAGAAACAACCGTCATGATTTCTGGTCAAGACTGCCTGCAGCTACACTTTTCACAAGAAGTTGATTTGCCTCTGATTGTGACCATAGACACTTTTTTTCACATGATTTGCAAAAGAAACTCATGCAAATTAGCCTGCTGAAGTTTCTTTTGATGTTCGATATTTTATGAATGGAAGGTCATTGTGTTTTTTTTTTTTTTTTCTTTAGGCCGATGCAGACAGCTTCTACACAACATGTAACGGCCGTCAGTTCAACTCCATTGAGGATGCTGTCTGCCAGTTAGTCTATGTGGAGAGAGCGGAAGTCATCAAATCTGAAGATGTAAGGCTCTGGAGCATTAGTTAGTAGTGTTTACTAAAGCAAATAACTAATATGATTTGAACAAACCTCCAATGATGCTTCTGAAATCACATACTGTCTACTGGTGTTGTCAAAAGTACCGACCAGTCATTACTGTGATTTAAAAAAAGGCCATTTCCCGCTAACATTTGAGCGCTGTTGAGCAGGTTCTTAAAGGATTAGTTCACTTTCAAATGAATTTTCCCATGTCATCCAAGATGTTTATGTATTTCTTTCTTCAGTCGAAAAGAAAGTAAGGTTTTTGATGAAAACATTCCAGGATTTGTCTCCATATAGTTAGTTTCAATGGACTCCAAACGGTTGAAGGTCAAAATGACAGTTTCAGTGCAGCTTCAAAGGGCTATAAACGATACCAGACGATGAATAAGGGTCTTATCTAGCGAAACCATCGGTCATTTAAAAAAATTAAATAAATGTATGCTTTATAAACACACAAATGCTCGCCTGTTTTCGATGCGCGTCCCAGACTTCACGTAATATGTAATGAAGTTGAAAAGGTCACGCTTGACGTAGGCGGAAGTACCGAGTCAGTGTTTACAAGTTGAACGTGCAAATACTAAGTCAAACGCCGTTAACAAAAAAGAGTTACAACTCAACGAGTTTACGAGGTAAAACAACGATGTCGGACGATTTTGAACTTGGAGGAGAAGATGAGAGCGTGACCTAGTAGTAATGCATCTGGGGACTTTTTGTACTATGAATTCAGACACACTAATCTTTTAGCATACTGTTTTTCACTTACTATAGAGTATGGTAGTCGGTATATTAGGATGCAGCATTTGTGTTACAATTCTTGACAAAATTACATGCACTGAATGTAATTCTGTTTACTTAAAGGTGCAGTGTGTAGTTTTTAGCGGCATCTAGCGGTTGAGTTTGTGAATTGCAACCAACGCTCAGTCCTCCGCTCACCCCTCCCTTAGAGAAGCTACGGTGGCCGATACAGGCTAAGATGCCGTCGTCATCGCCATACGCGCTCTGTAAGAGCAGTTTGTCCGTTTAGGGCTACTGTAGAAACATGATGGCGACTTCCACGTAAGGGGACCCGCGGTATATGTAGTTATAAATCGCTCATTCTAAGGTAATACAAAAAGCAGTTCATTAAGTAAGGTCTTTATACTCCTCTGAAAACGTAGTTATGTATATTATATTGCATTTCTGTCTATAGATTATCCTAAATATTACACAGTGCACCTTTAAATCTATTTAAAAGTTTTTTAAATGTGTAAATGTGATATTTAAAGCTTTTTAATTTGTGTTTTACATTTAATTATCAACAGTATGTTAGATTATAAAAAAATTTTATTATTACTAAAGCAAGCAATTATTATGAACCAACCAAAAACACAGTGATACAATTCTTGGGAACCACCCAAACATGTCAACATATGAACAACCGCATAGCAAAACATTTTAATGTATGTTTTAGATTTAATTATTAACAATAGGTTAAAATGATATCATATTTGTATCATTACTAAAGCAAGCAGCTACTATGATTTGAACAAACGACACTATTTTAGACATTGCTTGAGTGACCTGGATTAAGCTGTTTTGTTGCTGACTAGCTGTTTCTGTTTAAACACACACATGTCGTGTTTCCAGCACTGCATGTATTTACATGTATAACAATAGCTGCAGTGTTCTGGAATGTGTTCTGATCTCAAACTCTTCATTATAAACAGGGGGCCAGTTTACCTGTGATGGATCTGACTGAGCTGCCCAAGTGCACCGTGTGTTTGGAGCGCATGGACGAGTCCGTCAACGGTGTGTTGACCACCCTGTGTAACCACAGCTTTCACAGCCAGTGTCTGCAGAGATGGGAAGATGCATCGTGAGTGCTGTCATTCACAACCAAAGCGTTTAGATTCAGCATGCAATCAAAATGACTTACTTTCTAATCATTTAAAAAACATATATTTTTTTTATATTTTAATAAAAAATTAGCTTTGCTGGTGATATATCCAAGGCTGTGTTGGCTAGGAATATATATATTAATATTAATTTTAATCCTACTGCAAAAAGTCCAAGTCTGACCCTACCCTAATTATAATATTGATATTATTGACTTGTTATATTATAATTTGATATTTATTTGTTTTACATTTAATTATCAACAGTAAGGTGTAAACGTGTGTGTGTGTGTCTATATCTATATAGGTTACATATATATGTGTGTGTGTATATATATATATACATATTAGTGATGAGCTAAAATGTCACCCGAATCCAAATATATTATCCGCCCGCACCTATATTTTTGTCTGATTTAGATAACCGCACCCGATCGTCACATTCAGGGTTCATACGGTCATGAAAAACCTGGAAAAATCATGGAATTTTAAAACGGCAATTTCCAGGCCTGGAAAGTTTTGGAAAAATAAATAAACCCAGAAAGTTTTGGAAAAGTCATGTTTCACAATTCTCTGTACAATAGAATTATTTTTAACCAGGTCCTGATTTTTGGTGAGGGATTGCGCATATATTCCCTCAGGTTTCAACTTTAAAATGAGGGAAATTGCTGCAAAACATTTATTGAATATAGCGTATAGGTTAGATGAGTAAATAAATCCACACAACCCATCAGATCAAACAGTCACTGAAAACAGCGTGAGTGATTCAGCACCGAGTCTTCTCTCTTTGACCTTCTCTTCACATCGACACATCTAGAGCTGAACGCTGTGATACAAGACTTTAGCTCAGGTTTCGGTGCAGTTAAAATTGTCAATAGCCTAATCGGTCATTGTTGCATCGTCACGCCTTTTGGTACAAAAATGACACCGCTTGTTGCGCTTAAGTGGCCAAATACACTCACAATGGTCGTCTGGCGAGTATCCTCATAAGCACTGTCGATTTTGTCTCAAGTTAATGTAAACCGTTCCAAATGAAAACGCATCCGTGAAATAGCTCGGTCTTGAGACAGCAGCCTAATAAAGCTGTGCGGTCTGATGTTAATCAAACAACAAAAGACAAAGAAAATCCCTCACAGCTCTTGACTAAATAACGTTTTGTTGAATAACTTTAATATGTTAATTTATAGTTTATTCAATTTCTGTAGCCTATTTAAAATACATTCATATTTTAGAAAATGTAGTTAATATTTGCATGATTAATGATTTATCTTATCCTCCCGCACATAATCAGAATGCAATTTATTATTACCTGACCCGCGGATCATCCGCAGCGCCCACGGATATATCCGCCATCCGTGCATCACTAATATATATATATATATATAAAACCTTTTTTGTAGCTCATTTTGTTCATGCTTGGCAAATTTCATCCACACCCTCGTGTCACATTCTTCTCTCATGACGCATCAAAGCATGACACTGTGTTTGTGCTCATATTTTGCTCTCATCTGTTATTTACGCATGTCACTTTTAACCCGATTCTTCATTGACGTGATACAGGTTTGCTGGGCCGTTCTCTATTCTTGCTGTTGTGTTTGTTTGTCATAGCTGACCTCTGACTTGTGAGATGAACGTCACAGTGTCATGTTTCATGCGCACAATGGGAGTACAAACTGCTTTTGCTGAGATGGTTTCAGGTTTAAGTGTTTACACGCATGAATTGTTGGCACGTGTGCATTTTTCTGAGTGAACCGATATTCAGTGGGACATTGTGTAGGGTGGGGCTTTATTTTATTCATCAGGATTTGATTGGGCATGAAAAATAGGTCATGATATTATTAGTGGAGTTTGCTAATGCATGCATCACTATTACTAACGCTCATAATATGAGTTAGTGATTTGAGCTGACTACTAACTCAAACTGTGACTCATAAATATTAGATTTAGACTGAAGAAGGGACATTTATGAAGAAAGTAAATGGTCTTTAAAGGAATAGTTCACCCAAAATTAACATTAGCTGAAAATGTACTCACCCTCAGGTCATCCAAGAAGTGGATGAGTTTGTTTTTCATCACATTTGGAGAAATGTAGCATTCCATCAGTTGCTCACCAATGGATCCTCTGCAGTGAATGGGTGCCGTCAGAATGAGAATCCAAACAGCTGATAAAAATATCACAATAATCCACATCACTCCAGTCCATCGATTAATGTCTTGTGAAGTGATAGCTACGTGTTTGCTTCTGGCTAAAATACAGTAGAAGTCCTCTATCCATAATAACACCTCCTCCAGTGTATCTTTTCTGAATCAGGGGAGAAATCTGCACAGATCAAGCACCATTTATAAGCCAAAATAGCTCTAAACAAATATGTGGGTGGATTTTGATGTGAGAGACAACATGGGATGGACTTTTACACCAAAGGAAGCATTATTATGGATTTTGAATTTGTATTTTGGCCGGAAGAAACGGTTTCAAGTTAAAAAGGGTTTAATGATGGATTTATTTCTTACAAACACGCATGTTTTTGTCTCCATAAGATGTTCATTGATAGACTGGAGTGTGGTGTGGATTATTGTGATTGTGATGTTTTTATCAGCTGTTTGGACTCTCATTCTGACGGCACCCATTCACTGCAGAGGATCCATTGGTGAGACAGTGATGGAATGCTACATTTCTCCAAATGTGATGAGGAAACAAACTCATCTACATCTTGGATGGCCTGAAAATGAATAAATGTGACCCTCTCTTTGAAAACCCAGCTAAAGTCTTTTTTTTGTGATTTTTTTTTTTTCTACAACAAATCATGCTTCATATGGTAAAGAACATTCTGTGAAAATGTAACCTTTACATCTTTAATATTGACTGAGTAAATGTCATGTCAAAGTTTGAAATGAATGGTAGAAATCAAACTTTGATGCTTGTTTTCTCATAATTAGATTGTGAGACTTTAGCCTGGATTTCACAGAGAGGGTCACAAATATTCAACACATTTTCACGATTCCTTTAAGAGCACTAACAGTGTGCACTTTTTCTGCAGGTGTCCTGTGTGCAGATACTGTCAGACTCCTGAACCAGTGGAGGAGAACAAGTGTTTTGAGTGTGGAGTCCAAGAGGTAAACAACTTATCCATAAAATCAATGAAGAAGAAGTTGAGTATTGACTAATAGCACACGGAAAACATCATTGTTATTTATAATGTAATATAATTAACACATTTTTGGCACATCATGTATAACATATATCCTACATGGATATATTTTTCAGTTTGTACACTGTATGGATTCAGTAACTTACATTGCATTATACTTTAGACATTATTGTTATGTGTCATAGAATCTGTGGATCTGTCTCATCTGCGGTCACATCGGCTGCGGACGCTACGTTAGTCGTCATGCCTACAAGCACTTTGAGGAAACGCAGCACACTTACGCCATGCAGCTGATCAATCACAGGGTCTGGGACTACGCTGGAGGTGTGTGACGTCATAGAAAAAACTAGGAAATAAGATAATGTAGAATACAGTTGATGAGCAGTCACATGCTTGAAAGTAATATATTTTCACTGAAATATTAACTTCTCTGGTACTTAATATTAAAGATTAATATAAAACACTGCTGTGCATTATTTACATTTAGTCATTTAGCAGATGCTTTTATCCAAAACAACTTATAAATGAGGACTATGGAAGCAATATAATCAACAAAAGAGCAATGATACGCAAGAGCTATGACGAGTCTCAGTTAGCTTAACGCAGTACACAGCAAGGTTTGCTTTGTTAATTATATAATAGATAAAAAGAAAACAGATAGAATAAAGTGTTAGAAAGTTAGTGTTTTATAATAATAGTTTGATATTTTATTTAAAAATTTGATATTTATTGCTGATTATTCATATTAACATTTCACTCAGAAATTGTCAAATGATGTATTAATCTATATAGATCATTATAATGTTTAACTCCTTTAAACACTTGTCCAAATCAGTGTTATTTTAGTATCATTAATATACTACATAATATTTTTTATTTTTTTATTTTAATTCGTTTTTATTTTATATTTTGTTGTGTGCTTTTCATTCGCTATATTTCGACTTTCCATTTCGAAATAGGTCAGATATAGTTCTTATTATTTGTTCTGTATTTTTTTATAATTTGGCCGAGATAGTTGAAATCTTTGAGGGTGCAAAAAAATCTAAATATTGAGAAAATCACCTTTAAAACTTTTGAAGTTCTTCTTATTTCAAAAATGAAGTTTTTAGTTTTTATTTTTTATTTCTTATCTTTATTATTTTTGGCAATAGTTTTATTTTTTTATTTAGTATACCAGCGACTTAAGATTGGTTTTGTTCCAGGGTTTAGTTCTTATAATTTTTCTTTTCAGTTTTTTTCTTGGTTATTTTGGTTTTAGTTATTTTAAATTTAAACTAAAATGAAAAATGATGCCTTGGCAAATAACTGAATAAATAAGCTTTTTATATTTTAGTTCAGTTAACATTTATTTTATTTCAAGTAATGAAAAATATATATATGTGTGTGTATATGTATATATATTTTTTCAATGAAAATGTTTAGCTTTAGTTAATGATAGTGACCCTGGTCCAAGCAGATTAGTCAGAGCCGTCTGCAACCTTTTAAATTACAACCTTCTTAAAATTTGAAAAAAATATTATTTTAAGCTTTCACCTACATTTATTGTTGAATAATCCTGTTAATATTTCACTCCAAAAATGATGCAGGTTAGATGCATTAAATGTTGTTTTTGAATGTTTTAATTCTAACTTTTTAATTTTTGAAACATTTTCTATTGAAAATTGTAACAAGTTTGCCTGAGTCTCTGGCCTTATGTTGATCAGATAACTACGTTCATCGGCTTGTTGCCAGTAAAACCGACGGGAAGATGGTGCAGTACGAGTGTGAGGGAGACACGTGTCAGGATGAGAAGATCGATGCGCTGCAGCTCGAGGTGTGTTGTGTGTGTGTGTGTGTGTGTGGGCATGTTTATGTGGTTTATGAGGACACAAATTTGTATAATGACATAGGTATTACAAGGAGAAGGTGATTTATGAGGACATTTTCAGTGTCCCCATAATTTAAAATGCTTATAAATCATACAGAGTGAGTTTTTTTGAGGGAAAATAGAAATGCACCGTCTCCTGTGAGGGCTAAGTTTAGGTGTAGGGTAGGTGTAGGGCAATAGCACATACGGTTTGTACAGTATAAAAACCATTACGCCTATGGAAAGTCCCCGTAAACCATAAAAACCAACATGTGTGTGTGTGTGTGTGTGTGTTAGATACTCTGCCATCATCATATCATTTAAACAAATCTTTTTCCTACAGTATTCATATTTATTAACCAGTCAGCTGGAGTCTCAGCGTATTTACTGGGAGAATAAAATAGTTCATCTGGAGAAAGACACAGCGGAGGAGGTGAGAACAGCATTATGTTTGAGATCATAATAATCTGCTATAGCTCATATTAACATAAGTGATCCAGCTTCTTTATGTTTGTGTGGGCTTTAGATCATCAACATGAAGGCCAAATTCAAGGAGACGATTGACAAGTGTGACAGCTTGGAGCGGAAAATAAACGAACTCACCAAAGAAAAACAATCCATCGAAAAGAAGTAAAAATTACTTTCTTTCAAATTCATTTTTCATAATCATCAAATGAAAAACTTGGGTCTCTTTACAGAAGCTATTCATTCTAGGCCAGACAAAATTACTATAACAGGGTTATTACAGTTAACTAAAACCATAAAAAAACGGTCATTATTTGGAATAAAATACATAAGCGAAATAAAATAACACCATTTTTTTTAATTGTTTTATTCAGCAAGTAGACAAGGCAACATTTCTCGTTTTTATTTAGTTTATTCAAATAATGTACTAAAATAACTTAATAATTACTAAATTAATCGAAATTATTTGATTAAATAAAAATGAAAAGAGAAAATATGAAAATTTTTTTAAAATAGAAATATTAATAAAAATAGTATATGAATGATAAAATAACTGCATGGTAAACTTTTTTCTAAATAATTTACTTAATGTTTGTACTATAATAATAGTAATAAATATAAATTAATAATCTGAGATATAATATTTTTTTTCCTTAAAGTACTGGCTATAGTTATTGCAGTGTATTTATTGGTAGTGAATATTGTTTTTTGAAGGAAATTACTATGGTACATTTTTGAAAGGTAGTTGCTTATTGTTTATTAAGATTTCAACATTTAAAATGATTTTTTTTTTATAGTAATACACTATTTACACAGTCTTTTGACATTTTTGGGCTGTTTTCTGCAGATGTTCACAGCTCAACAACAAACTGGTGAAGCTCAGTCAAGAGCTGCGGGAGGAGCAGGAGATGAACCGATGCCTGCGAGCCAATCAGATGCAGCTCCAGGCACAGCTGCAGGAGGAGGAGAGGCGGGCTCACGAGGCAGTGGCCAATAAAGACGGCCAGATCGCTGAGCTGCAGGAGCAGCTACGAGACGTCATGTTCTACCTGGAGACACAGCAGCAGATCGACCGCATGCCGGCAGACACCCGGCAAGAAATCCAAGAGGGTCAGATCAACATCGCTTCGGCCCCCGCTGCCCCGCAGCCCGGGCCCTCAGCCCACGGCACCGGCAAACTGAGCGGCCGCAAGGGACGATCCAAGAGGGGAAAGTAGCAAAAGACATTGTGCTTAGTATATTCAGTGCTTAACGGATGGCAGAAAGGTTGCACAGGAAATGAGGAAGTTTGAATAATCACCCTTCCTCGTGTTAGAAGCTCTAATATATAACGATTTGTTCACTAATATCTCGCACGAGGACACCAGTTCTGCTTAGAAATGTAGCTCGACCTGCTTTATATGAAAACAAAGTGCTGTTCTTGTTGCACTGTTTTATTTTCAGATCTTTTTAGTGTCCTCATAGCTGGAAGATGTCAGTTTTTGATTTACTTTGTAGAAATGATTGAATATTTCTTTCTGCAGCTCTGACAGACGAGTCCCACACAGACATGTTCGTGTTATGTTTCGCTTGGAGAAAAAAAAGAAATTATATTTTGCTGTAATGCATCTGGATGTTTTTTGGTAAACTCATTTCTGTTAGTTTTTTTTAATTGCATTAAAAAAGAAATATATATATATATATATATACTGAGATAAAATAAGAATTATGAAAAAAAAATTAGATTAGTTTTTTGTCAAAATAGCAAGATTGTGATTTTTTAGTTTACATCAGCATTTTTTCTCACAATTCTGAATTTATCACAATTCAGTTTTTTTATTTTTTTTTTTTACCCTCACCATGGAATAAAAAAATAAAGTAATTTGACTTTTGAAAATTGTCAGAATTGTGAGATATACATTTGCAATTCTGAGGAAAAAGTCAAAATTGCAATATATAAACTCAAATCGCTCAAAATATATAAACCCAAATAAATGGCTTCCATACTAATAATTTTTAGTAGTACAACAAATACTACTAAATGAATGGATTGTTACATTACATTTAATCTACTATTTAAATATGCCTTTTTTTGCATTATAGTAATAAAAAAAGTTGTTACACTAAGAATTGGGGTGAAGTAATATGTAATATTAATATTATAAAGCCTATGTAATAGGCTACGCCTCATAATAAGCTGCATTTCTTTTATGCAAAATATAATTTCTTCGTTTTTCTGTGCATCAGGGTGTGATTGACCTCACTGTGAGCAGTATTGTGACGGCAGGTCACAGGTGTGGTACTGTAATTCACAATGACTTGACGCACAGAAAGGCGCTTTTGTGATGTTCATAGACGCACACTGCACAAAATCATGTTTCACTCTGGAACACATCCACCCAGGTATTTTTAGTAAGTTCTAGGCTACACAGTCACTCTTTGTATTGAGACACTTGTCTGGTTTCCACACCCTTCTCGTCGGTTACAGATGCGTGGGATAGGCCATTAATAACCTTTGACAAGGAAAAGCATGTAACAAACCGCACGCACCCTTAAAACGTGTTTGTCAAACTGTTAAAGCTACACATAGAAATAAAAGTTATTCTGAGGCAACTTCACTAGCAAAGAGCTACTAGAGAAAGTAAGATAGAAAGGTGAGGGTTAAAAGAGTAAGTTATATATTATACAGGCGTTTTTACTCACTTCTATCACTGTGGTGAAACAGACCGTTACCGATCGGTCTTCGGTTCGCCGAATAAACTACTTCTGTGAACAAACGGCTTGTTGGTTAATAAACGGACAGCCTTTTCGCTAATCTTTAACGCGTTTGACATTAATATATTTTTTGGGGAGTGCGCTATATTTGGAGTTTACCACGATCCACGAAATAAACAAAAAGTCACTGACAACTTTGCGACAGGTAGTATTCGGTTTACGGCAAACTCATTTATATTCCTCCGCAAGTGATCAACAGTCATACAACTCAGACTGCGACTGATTCAGGTAAGTTATATAATAATTATTGTATATCAATATATAATAATATAATTACACGTTTAAATGTATTTTCTAAAATAAATAGCCTACATTTATAAAAAAAAAATAGTTGAAGAAATTACATCAAAGCAATTCAATAACGTGATTATAACTAATATACAAATTTAGTATATATATATATATATATATATAAAATGTTAATTATGTACATTTATATAAAACATACAATTAAATTAATGAAGAAATTAATGTTTGTCTGGAAGGGTCAAAATCCTGCAGCATATTAAAATACAAAAGCAAACCAAAGATCAAATATGAATAAAGTCAGCATGAAACAGAAAGCCTTTCCCCATAATATGATTATTTCTGTGAATCAGGATATTTAGAGGTCAGAATGTAACCAGAACTTCACTTATTCAGCTACATCCAACTCAGAAAGCAATTCAATTATTTAATTATACATTCTATAATAATTATAATAATTAAATACTTTTAAATTATATTTATGTATTCTATACATTTATATATTATTTGAATATAGGGAATTAATAAATCAGAAAGCAATTCAACTAAGTGCACACACACACAGGAGCAGGGCCGGTTACAAAAGCAAACCAATATTTTAAGATTTAATCATTTTTAAAACTGAAATTAGAAAAACTCTGAGGAAAATTCCACACAGAAATGAAGGCCTGATACTAGAGCACAAATGCAATGTAGAACACACTCTCTCTCTCTCTCTCTCACTCACCACACACACACACACACTCTCACGCAGGCACGCACACAGTTTTAGACATTAGGAGGCACTAGGCATAATGTTGGAGGCCCCCCACCCCCCAACAAAAAGCACTTGAAACAAATATGATTCTAACCTTTTTTTATACAACATTTAACATTACATTTTGTATATTTTTACTTATACAGTACAAAAATTAGGAAACATTGTGTTTTTGAAAGAAGTCTCTTATGCTCATCAAGCGTGGCTTTAGCATATTTGATCAAATACAGAAAAAAACTATAATATTGAAATGTGAAATATTATTACAACATAATGGTTTTCTTTTTTACTATACTTTAAAATATAGGCCTATTTCTGTGAAGCAAAACTGAATTTTCTTCAGTCTTCAGTGTCACATGATCCTACATTAATCATTCTAATATGCTAGAAACAGTGCTTAATGTTTATTTTATAATCTGTGATACTTTTTTGATTATTAAAAATATGTTAAAAATAAATCTTTAAGAACAATATAAGTCTTTACTATCACTTTTTATTTTTAACACCCTTGCTGAATATTATTTTTTTCTGATCAAATAAATGCAGGCTTGATGAGCGTAAAACATTTATTTCAAAAACATTAGAAATATTAATGGTCCAAGCTTTTTAATGTACATATTAATCAAACTTGATCTAAGGTAATCTCTTTTTTGTTTGATGAAGATGTTATTATTTTGATGTTTTTTTTATTTAATCACCAGAATACTGCTTCAGTGAGTGCAAAATTCAATTCAAGATTATTTGAGCGATACGATGCAATCGTTGCAAAGCAACTTCACAGGAAATTAAGTTTCTGTAGTATGGCAAAATTTGGTTAATTCAGTATAATCGCTGATTAAAATCCTAGCTGGGTATGGGCAGGATCCCCCTCCCATTTAAACAATATTAACTACAGATATTGTCCTATTATTAATATCAATAATATGATATTATGTATTGCATTGTTAAATATGAAATATATACATACACAAATCAAGTGGAACAGACTTGTCGCTAGGCAGAAGTTGAAACTGCGTTAGAGCAGTAATCCGAATCAATCGTTCTAGTGTGTTTGCTTTTTAACTTTGGATACAAACGTCTCTGCTTATTGTAGATATTTTGCTAGTCAGCTCCCGACGCGATGTCATTTCATTGCACGCGCAAATTCAAAGCGTCGCGTCTGTGCGCGTCAGCGGCGCTCGCGCTCTTTTAAACTCGTCATAAAGCAGTGAATTATCTTTCCAGAAATCACGTCGATCGACAGAACAAGTTTATATTTAGAATACACTGCAATCACTCCAAAATAGCTGACAAAAACTCACACACCTGCATTAGGAGCTGTACGTCTTCGCGTGCCTTCGCCTTTTGCACCTGAAGGATGCGTTCGTTACGCAAATATCCAGAAGGCGGGGCCTGCTTTGAAACGGCAGCATTGATTGGTTTAATTGCAAACGAGTGACAATTCAGCTGTATCCAATGAACAACGAGGCTAGTATTGACTGGTGGATGTGTTCCGGTTACGGAGGCCCCTCATAGTCCGAGGCCCTAGGCCAGGGCCTGACGCTTACCATTTCCACAAGGAGCAAGTGACATGTTGAACAATTTAGGAGCGCAATTAGTTTTTTTTCTTCAAATTATGTGTTTTAGCTTAATAAGGGATATAAAGAGATATTTACAAGCACAATTATTTAAATGATCAGAATACAGAAAGTACACAAGGTTTTTAAATAATTTTGCTTCAGACTCTATTCAATAGGCTAATTATGTAGTTAGTTATAGTATTATTAAACTGTATGTACATTAGGTATGTGACAGTATCACATTTTCACAATAGTCAATGAGGCTTTTGTCAAGGTAGCCTGTGTGTTTTTTTATCACAATATATATATATATAATTTCGAAGTGAAAAAAGTGTTGTCCTCCTAACAGGTTAAATAACTTTATTAAAGATATTTTTCTAAAGAAAAAAAATATTTAAAATAATACACAAAAACAAAGTAAACGAGCGTTTCAAGATTAGAGGGCAACAGATTGTTCAAATTAACGAAAGAACAATAGGTAACACTTTACAATAAGGTCCCATTTGTTAACTAACCTAAATTAGTTAGGTTCACATTAACTAACAATGTGCAATAGCTAATTGTAGCAGTAGTTAATATTCTTTGTTAAGGTTGATTAATAAAAATACATATTAGTTAATGTTTGCTACATTGAACAAAATTAGCAGACACAACTTTTGATTTTATAATGTATTAATTAAAAGTTAAAATTAACATGAAAATGATTAATAAATGCAGTCATTGTTTTTTCATGTTAACTAATGGAACAAGCGTTGCTGAACAATAATAACGAATCAGTCAATATATAACGTTAGATAGGCCCGCTGTTCTCTATTATCTATTAGATCAGTAGATAGGCCATGTTTTAAATTAGAAAAAAAATGGTTGAAAATAAATAGCTCATTAAGTTTGAAAATAAATAGCTCATTAAGTCTTTAAGTATAAATTATTTGGTGCTATTATGGAGACTAAAGCGAATATAAATATCTAATTGACTGAAACATTATTTACAGTTAGGAAAGTAGCGCAGCTGCTTTGTTTACATGGTTACCGGGGTAACGGCAGCGCTCTCTAGTGACGAATGTGCGTCATTCAGAATCAGCACTAGCACGTCTCCTTCACTCGCTCCGCCTTTCTTCTCATCTGTGCTCATTTAAATTAAACCGTTGTCTTTTTAAAGCTCAGTAATCATATGAGGCTGTATGGCTATTTTCCATAAATAAACTGAAGAAATTAATACGTTTGTTACTGGCTACTGTATAAGTTAGGCTGTTATGTATTTTGTATTCGCGCTCATGCTCCTAAATATATTTTCCAGTTCGCACACATCTATTTTTAGTCGCAAGCACTGTCGAGCCCTGCCCTATATAAGTCGACAGGAGGGACTGCAACAGAGGGCATTTTTAGATAAAATGTCAAATAAAATAAATAAATCCTGCATAAATCGGAAAATGTCCACACAAAAACGAAAGCCTGATACTAGAGCACAAATACAATGTAGAACGAGCTCACTCACGTACACACACACACACGCACGCTAGTGCACACACACCTACTTATCGCAGTTGTTTTTTGATTTTATTTACATTTAAGTAAAATAAAGTTGTTTTGATTTTACTTTTTAGATTTAATTGATTTTTTGCCTGCAATCAAGTTTGTCTCAACTTGTGTGGCATTTCTGCAAATGTATGTGGCACACGGGTACTTAAATACCTAAAACTACTAAAACTAATTCAAGCCTTTGAGAAAAATATTGTATTTATTTTATAATGTTTCAATATATATTTACAAAATATATATCAGAAAAGTTGTGGGAGGAGCAGTTGGCCGCTTCCAGAAAAATGAATGGATCTGTATGCTGGACATATGTGGTCATTACTCTATTATTTCTACACGTTTTTCTACAACCAGTAGATGACTGAATTCTACACCCAACACCTCGATCAATATCCAGAAGTAACTTAAATCAAATTTACATAGTTATTTTTTCATAAATAAAATTATATTTCACATTCAAGCTAATGGTGTAGTTGAGGAATTGTGGTAAATGGGTACAAAAGTACTTCATATCTCCCAAAACACAGCATTAATGTACTAGCACTAATGATAAGTAAAAAAAAAAAAAATATATATATATATAATTATTTGTGTGATTAAAAATGCATATATTTTTCACAATTACTCTTTCAATGTTTGGGGTCATATTGACCCAAAGGACCTTAAGTGTAAACAGGAAACGAGGACCATTTGAGGGTTAAGGTCAACATTAATTAATGCAATGTTAAATCATTCACAATGAAACCAGCAACATGTTTAAAGTGAATCTTTTGATTTCATGTTGACTTTAAAGATAAAGCAAGCTGCAAAATAAATACAAATAATAATTCAAAAGCAGGCACAGGATGTGTAACATTTCCGTTTTATTTAAAAAACTCATTTTCACATTCCAGTGTTTTTGTTTGTATTTTCTCGATTTCCCTAACAAAAGAATTCATCAGCCGACACTTCCAACCACCTCTGGACCATCTCCAAACGACCTCCTCAGACCAGAAGCGCCTGTGGTCCTCGAGCTTTGTGACGCCCTTCCGTCCCGGAGCGACGCAAGAACAGCCGCATGTTGCACAACCGGTCCTGAGTCCCGTCTTATTGGATAAAAACCCTCCCGAGCAGGTATAAAGCAGTGAAAGCCCGTAGATTTCAGCAGACCGGATAAAACACGCTAGAAACATGATTCATAATGGCGCTCGGAAACATTGTAAAGTCGTATAAAAACCTACTTCGACTCTACTGCAACGTTAAAGGGATATTTCACAACAAAATGAAAAATCTGTCATAATTTACTCGCCCTCGTGTCATTACAAACCCGCAAGAAATTAGGTTCTTCGGAAGACAAATTAAGATATTTTCAATCAAATCTGAGATGTTTCCGCCCACCCTCGAAAGTCTGTTCACCCAAAAATCAGACACTCAAAATGTTCGTAAAAATAAATCCATACAATTTGAGGTTTTACCAAGTCTTTTGAAGATTGACATTTATTTGAGGCTTTTATTCACATTCATTGGCAAACAGTGTTTCTTTATTGTAAGGAAGACTCAAGTATGTTTGCTTGACACGAGAGAACAAACCAATGAGATTCGTTCTCACGCGTCAAGCAAGTATGAGCTTCTGTTTATGTTCCTCAATCAATGCTTGTAAGTGAATAAAAGCATGCATTAAATCTGTTCGTCACATAAAATGATCGTCTATTCAGAAGACTTGGATTACACTGCTCGATTCATATGAATATTATAAATCATCAGTGTTTTAAATCAGGACAGATGTCTCTCAGAATCGATTAATAATATTTGTGCTCGGAAGATGAACATTTCTCATGGGTTTGGAATGACACGAGGGTGCGTTAAGTGAGATTTCTCATTTTGGGGAGAACTAACCCTGTAACGCAAGGCTAATTTAGACATTTTTGGTATGCAACAATAATAAACCTCATCATTTAAGGGACATCATCAGTGCAATCGACAATTTTTCAAAGTAAACAACGCGCCCCAACCAATCGATTCAATAAATCATAAAATTAATTCCAAACATGATTGAATAAACGTCTCTGACCATCAATCAAAGGGTAAAAAACAGACAAACACAAACCTCAAGTAAACGCTATTTGTTTTCACATGGTGGCAATTCCTAACAAACATTCGGGAAAGCTACATTTCGTACGCTTGTGGCTCAAGTAAAGTAATTTGTGATATACAAACGAGTATCGCAATAGAAGCACCCAAAGCATCTGGATACTCGCACGCCGCCGAAAGTTTGTGAAAAATCTCCTCTGGACGAAGCGTAGCTCTTGGCTGGTTGTGCATCGCGAACGGCTACGTAAACGCATCGCAGAGCGCGTCAGTCTGGAAGTTGTCTACATGCGATACGGCGTAGCACCGTTAGGGCCCGTTTTACTATGGAGTGTCGTCTGAAAACAAACCTTCAATCGCGATGGCTTACGGCTGGGAAGTGTGAGAGACAATAACGCAAGACATTGACAAAAGGACAAAGCAGTTCACTTTAATTCGCCAAGGAGTTCTCGTTGATATTCTTTATCTTCACACTATGTACAATAATTTATAGCAGTACTTCTAAAATTGCTTATTTTCATTTGCCTATGTGGTTTTGCTAGGGATATGAAGTTTACGTTTCCACTTAAAAGTGCTGCGCGGAGCACCGTAGATGTTTGTGCTGAACTTTACAGCGCTGTGTCTGTACGCGAGTAATGAGATGGATAAATAGGAAGAGACGACGAGACCAGCTGAGTTCACAGACTGAGACGGGAGGATGCGTTAGGGGCCGAGGATGCCGTCGCGTGGAGCCGTGCAGGTCGGGGACCGGATCGATGGAGCACTCAGATTTTGAGGGATTTTAACGTGTCCGCTCTCTTCTTCAACAGTTCCCCGATCTCCTGCAGCGATCGCAGGTAGCTGCTCTGTACCTTATCCATGGCCGTCTTCGTGAAGATCGCTTCCGCCTGAATGAAGCGAGAAAACAGAGGTCAAAAATGAGAAACGCATTCTCTGAAGCATCATGACCTAGTTTCAACCTCAGATTGCACACACACACGCACACATGCACAGACGCACACACACACACACACACATGCACAGACGCACACACACACACACACACACACACACACATGCACAGACGCACACACACACACACACATGCACAGACGCACAGACGCACACACACACACACACACACGCAACACAGCACACACACGCACAGACGCACACACACACACACGCACACGCACACACACTTTATAAGACATTTTATAAGCCTGGAAAAATTCCCAATTAATTTATGTTTTTTTTCGAATTACAACTATTAATTTGAAACAACCCAATAAATTACATAAATTATGATTTTTAGGTAAATATCAAGAGGCATCAATATAAAAATCAAGATAAAAATGTAAGATGATTCTTCACAAGAATTTGAACTCTTACGTTTTGTTACTTAAAAATTTTTGGGCATTGCATTTAGCAACGCTTTTATCCAAAGGAATACAAATTTTTTTTTGTCATATGTGTTCTTAACCTCTTAACGCAATTCTACCACTGAGCCACAAACAATTATAATTAAACAAACTTATTTTTTTATTAAACCTAAATAACTAAATGATTAACAAAATTAATACAAATTCTAATCAAATTGATTACATTATAATTTTTTATTTTAAATATAACTTTAAAAAAAGTGAAACCTGGTAAAAAATATATAAAAACAAACAACTTTAAAAACTATATTAGAATTACAATTAATATGAAATTACCTAATAAATTAATTAGATAATAGTTTTCAAATAAAATCAAGAAGACTGAAATATTGTAACAGTCTTTGTGTCACAGTGTTTTTTGGGAATACAAAACATTCTTACATTTTTCCTTAAATTAATTAAACAGACTATTTTTTTTATTAAAATTAAACAATTATATTTAAAAATTGTATAATGTCAATTAGATTATAATGAAAATTAAACAATTAACTTGAAGCAACCCAATAAATTCATAAAATTATTAAGTGATGAAATTATTTCTAAGATTCTTCAAGAATTTGATTTCTTCTTAAGACTGCTATACCATTAAGAAGAATTTTTGGGAATATACATTTTTCTTATATAAATATACTTTAAATATTTTTAAATGATAAAATTGGCTATTGAAAACTGACTGAAATTAAAGTACAAAAATTTAAGTACCAAGATTACTAAAACTGAAATAAAATACAAATAAACGCTAAATAGAAATCTATTCATAAAAACTAAAAAAAGCACATAAAAATGACAAAATATTAAAATGAGAGCTAATTCAAAGTAAAAATGAACACTATAACAGTACATAAAAACAGTAGCCCAAACTTGAGTCTGTCTTTGAGACGCACCTCTGACTGGGTTTGTTCCTCCAGACTGAGGGCTCCCAGCTTCAGCGCCGTCAGGCTGATCTCCTGGCTCTTGATGTGCTCCAGCGCCTGGTTGAGGAGACTCTGCAAGCTGCCGCTGAACTCCTGATAGGCTGAGAGCACCGGCGGCTGTGTGGGAGACACAAATCAGCACATAAACAAGACTGACCCACATTCCCTCCAACCCTACACGGCGTAAAGAGAGGTTCAACAGAGATCAGAGCCTTACTACCGTCACAGTGCTGGCTTCTTTTTTCTTTTTCTTCTTCTTCTGTAAACTGGACTTTAAGGGCCGGAGGACGCTTCCACAGTAATTAGACACCCATAGGACGATACAAACGGTCTGCGACCAACAGTTCAAAATCAATTCTTTTTATTTCTCAACAGAGTCATGTATTCTCTTGAATTTAGTGATGGAGAGAGACTCACTTCAACAAAGTAGACCAGATTCTCCAGTAGAAAGTGTCGAGTCTGGCTTTGACCGTCTTTAACTTCTAATAGGTCACCTTTACATTTGTCCAACATATCTGGAAAAGCAAGTAGGAAAAAAGTCAAAATGAACCCATCTGCAACACATTTAACATTTGTAATGTGAATTATTTTCATCAGAATTTGACTGCATACTGAAAGTGGGCTGAATAATAATAATAATTATTATTATTATATTCCATGATCACATGGACTTGGTGACATCAGCAGAAAATAATTTCATAAACAGACAGTTATTTTATTTTGTTGAATTATTTTCATCAAGATTTGATTGGATAGTGACAGTGGGCTGAATTATTATTTATTCATATTTTCCTGCTCACATAGACTTAAATTAATTAAATTAAATTAATGTCAGATACACAGGCAATTATTTAATTTGACAAAGAAAATAACCAATATTGATCTAAAACATCATCTAATAAACTTGAGATAAAATGTAACAAATGAAACATAAATGTACAAACATTTTAAACATACCTTGAAGTTGTACCGCTATAGACTTGAAAAGATTTGATATTTGTGTTTGAAGCTCTGTTGATTCATCTGAAAACACGAGAAAAAATTATTGACGTAATACAATAAGTCAAATTACATTGAAGGATAAAAAATCTAATAAAATATTACATAATGTAATATACAATAAATTGTATAATTTACTTAATATGATTTTTTTGAGTAGGATCTTATTTGTTTCAATCTTTTTTCCAGGCCAGAAAACTAAACTTACAACTGTCACAAAATAAATCTGCTAATATTGGTCATAAAATCAAGCAGGATTGCTAAGCAGATGGAGATGCACATCATGCGGTGTGAAGTAACGAACCCAGGCCGGCGGTCTCGAGCTCCTGGAGGTGAAGGGGGAGCTGTAGGGAGGAGAGCTGACACTGACAGCAACCGCTGGACAGAGCCCGAGCCAGACGAGACGACACCGGCCCCAGAAACGGGTACTGATGCTGTGAACCACAACATACCAATGACCTTAACTCCCTTCATGTCCAATATATGTTCTGAAAATTGTGTACAACTTTCAAAAACCTTTCAATTCTACACAAGGTAATCTTTTTTTTAATTGAAGTTGTTTATTTCATTAGTGTTTAACATTGTAAACAAAGAGTAGAAAAATAAATATAAATATTTTCTTTAATTTCTTGTAAATAAAACTATTAAGAATCCCCTTTGTTAATCAAAATAAATTAAATGTTGCCTTGGCAACTAACTGAAATAAAACTATAAAGCTCAATGGAAAAGAAAAACCCCTAATAAAAATGACAAAATCACATCACAAAATGACTAAAACTAATTAATATTAGATGGAGAAACTTCAAATGAGAAATGTTAACCTAAATAAATTAAGTACTAAAATGACGAAAACTGAAAGAAAAATAAATTTGAAAAGAAAAATGAAATATTAAACTAAAATGAAAAATACATAAAAAAGCTATTTCAAAATATTATTAAATACTATAGTATAGGGGTGTCCTCGACTAAAGGTGCGTTCACACCAGACGCGAATCGCGCGAATGATTTACATGTTAAGTCAATGCAAAGACGCGAAAGACAATCCTGCGGCGCTATTCGCGCGAATGAGGCGGCGCGAATTGAGCGTTTTTTTCGCGCGAGTTGAAAAATCTGAACTTTGGCGGATATTCGCGCCGCGTTAACCAATCAGGAGCTTGCTCTAGCAGTGACGTCATTACGAGCGGAGGCAGAAAATCCGAAACAACAATGGAGGACAAAGTAATTGTGGTTGTATGTGGGTACCCGGAGCTGTATATACATCTTCGTACTTTTACAAAAACAGGAATACATTTTGCAACGAGACTGGAGCTGCCTGGCAGAAGCCCCTCCCATGACGCGAATTCGCGTCTGTTGTGTAGTGAATTTCACGCGCGAATGGCGCGAATTTCTCGCGCGAATGAAGCGAGTAAACTCAAAATGTTCAAGCGTCCAACTTCGCGCGAATAGCGCGATTTATTCGCGTCATTCGCGTCTGGTGTGAACGCACCTTAAGGATTTTCATAGTCGAATGGGAATTTTCGAATCTTGCCGATAGTCGAATCATATGTTTGGGGGCGGGGCAAAACACATTATCAAGAGTCAAGTCAGACACAGTCATAATTATTGACTTCAACACAGGGAAAATGTGTAACGGACGACTCGCAGATACAAAATAATGTTTTATGGTTTGATTAAAGAATTAAACGTCAGCGAACGCCTGAGAATCACAAAATTGTTTTACAACAGTGCTCTCATTATAACGTTATGTATTGTAGGCTATATGACCGTATTAATGTTCTGCATTTCTGTTTTGAGCTGCGCGTTGAAGATGACCAGTAGAATGAAGCATATGATAGCAGGTTATTAATAAATGGGATTTAACTAATAATTAATCTCATATAATACGCTTCGTTATTTGTACAACAATGTTATAACGACTGCTATCTGCTCAAAATTCCTGAATGCAGAAGTGAACTTGTCTGCGCGACTCTGAATTAACTCCTTTTGTGGACGCGTTCTTCACGCAACAACGCGCAGAAACACTGTAAACTCAAAAATTTCACAGCGTTTTATTTTAGTAGTGTTCTCATTATAATATTATGTATATGACAGTCCCAGTCCCAGTTATTAGTATTATGCATTGTTGTTCGTCCTGCTCACGCTGCACACTAAGAATACTACAATGAAGCGCTTTACTGCAGCGCAACTCAACCAAACACATTTTATATACGAGATAAATAATATATACACGATAGGCCAATATAAACCTTCTGAAATGCTTTGAAATCACTTGAACCCTACCTGATTGAATAAATCCAGTCTTTCACTCTGCCTGTGTCCGTTTAGTCTAGTCAAATATTGAAATCCCTGCCGATTTCTGAATTATGAAAAGTGAATCTATAGGGGTGGTTGGATTTATTCACACATGTAAAATATTTATTTGAAGCTACTTTCTTTTCAGATTCTTATATACAGCATTATTTTAATAGGCAGTATATTAACTTATTACCAGGAGAAGGTATTTTATTTATTTATTAGTAAATACTTTTTGGTTTTAATGTGTACAAATTTGTATGGGATCGTGTTTATTTTAATTTAACATTTTTAAATGATTATTTATTAAAGTTGCAAGTACAATATTGCAAATATGCAAGTAATATGTCACCATAAAAGTTACATTATGCATATACAGTTATGTGGAGCAGCATTTTCGACCAATGGAGAACACACTCACACACACACACACACACACACACACACACACACACACACACACACACCCACACACACCACACACCACACACACACACACCCACACACACACCCACACACACCCACCACACACACACCCACCACACACACACCCACCATTAGCTAAACGCTCTATAATGGTTCTGACCTGCAGCTGTTTTTCCGTGAACTGTGTGGCCTGGTTTAGCGTGTTTTCTAGCTGTGAGAGCAGCGACTGTAGAAAAGACGGTTTGGCCGCCACTCCGTTTTCAGTCGTCTTCTCAGAGTTCCGCGGTGCCGGCGGGTGAGTGAGCGCAGAGATGCAACCAATCAGACGCAGCGTGAGCGACCGCAACCTCAGCCACAGGGTCTCGTCTTCTAGAGAGCGCTGCTTGTGCTCCTCGTTCAGCTCCCTGCGGTTTGTGATCATTATTAGAACAAACCAATGCTTAAAACGTGTGCTAGTTCAGGAGGAGGTTCTCGTCGTACCGGTCCTTAGGGTTCCAGCCGACGAGGACAGTCAGGTCGCGGTTGTCCCTTAAGCTGTCCCACGGGATGTCGTCCTCTTCCGGACACAGAGACATTGATTTTACGCTCTCCTCTAGAGGAGATGATCTGTGCAATGAAAAGACAACGATCAACAAAATCACTTTTTGACTTCTAAAACGCAGAAAATACGACAGGCATAGATAAAGTGACTAACATGTCGGCTTCCAGGAAGAGGTCCAGCAGCATCCTCTCCGTGCGCACCTGGGCAAAGTGCAGCGAGTGATTGAGTCGGTTCCTGAAGGCGATGAACTCAGGGATTTTCTCAAAAGCACCGTACTTATATGCTTGAATAATGTATTCTGAGGTCTGCAGGAACAAACAACTTAAGCATGAGTTAATGATGACAGAATGGTCATCTTTGGGAGATTCGTGTCGTTAATCAGAATGATAACGTACATCTTTCTGGTTCGAGTGAAAAAACCTGAGGGAGAAGTTACAAGATTGGGAAGCAGCAGCAAACTGGCCCAAAGACTCTGCATAGCGGGTCAACAAATACCTGGACAAAGACAAAACCAAGAGATCATTATTAGATGCTGTACTTTGAATTGGTACACAAGGCAATCAACCTTTATTTATTGTGAGTTTAAACAAAAAAATGAAAAAATAATAATTCTTCACCAGTGTTATTGTTAAGTGAAACAAGAAAAATAGTTAATAGTGCCTCTAGCACTAGCTCGCTCTATTCTTTCTGTTTTATTTTTATATATTATATAATTAAAAAACCCTTGGTATATGTACTACGTTAAGCTAACTGAGACTTGTTATAGCTCTTGCGTATCATTGCTCTTTTGTTGATTTTGCTCAACTGTAAGTCGCTTTGGATAAAAGCATCTGCTAAATAACTGAATATAAAATAGCTTCTGTTAATTCAAAACTGAAAAGATGAAACAAAACATCTATGTTAAACTTATTTATTATTAAACTTAAATGAAAATGAGAAATGTTGCCTTGGCAACTAACTGAAATAAAATAGGTTTAAGTACTAAAATGAAATAAAAATAAACTAAAGCTAAACAGAAATATGAAATACTACAAAAATGTAAATAAAAAAGCACATCACACTACAACTTAAACAAAAATATATAAAAATAAAGGGTAGTACAAAATATAAGAAGATACTGTATATAAATAATACTAAAATACCACTGTTCTTCACTTACATCATGGTTACAGCAGAAACCAGGTGAAGTTATTAGATATTTATTTTTACATGGTTTACTTGGTTTTAATGTGCACAAATGTGAATGGGAGAGTGTATATTTTCAATGGTATTATTGGTTTTCCAATATAAAGTAGTACAATATTTCATGTGCAAAAATCTCTAATAATTAAAAAATATATTTCAAATTTAGAATAAGGTGCATTAATGAACTGACAGGGAACATATGAAGAGCTCTTTTCCAAAACGCTATAAATCCATTTTAATAGTTTTCATGAAAATGACATTTTTTTACCTAGACCCATACATTTTGTTAATATTCAATTTATCCTGTTAAAATGGTCTGTTGGCTCAGTCTGAACATGTTAAACAATGATTGTTAAATGAAACAACAATATTGTCGATTATAAATTCAAAGCTTTTTTTTTTTTTTTTTCAAAACGCTACAAATCCATCCTTTTTTTTTTTATGTCAAAAAAAAAAAAAGAGAACATGCAACATATGATATCAGGGACTCATACTATAAACCGGTCGCACCAGCCTTGTGTTGATGTAACCCCCGGGTCCGCACCATCACACCGAGCGGGTCTCGAACCCGGGTTTCCGGTGCGGGAGGCGGGCGCTCTAACAAGGAACGCCAAAGGCTACAGCCTCTAGTGTCAGTCGCTCGAGCGCCTCTTTTTGAGGTCAGGAGAGTGAGGTTTACACACCACCTTTACTGGCATACACATCTGTTACATTGACATCCCACAGTGGGTATTAACGCGCCACCTGAGTGACGAACCACCTGAGTGAGTGCATATCGCATTTAGGCTAAAAACAGGTTCGGCGCTTATAGCGGTTTGGAAAGGAACTGCATCTTGCAGTACATTTTAAACAAGGAAATATAGCGATTTGGCATGAAACATTGATGGAGCAGTGAATAGGTTCAGTACACAGCAAAATGGCATGACGAACTCATTTTTTTAAATTTGGCGTTTATCGCGTTTTGGAAAAGAGCTCTTCATATATAAAAAAATTATTCAATGTTACCTTTAACATAGGAAAAAAAACAGATACGTTCTTACCCTATGGTGTCGTGCTGGACGTGTTTGGCGTCCAGACTGGAGTAAAGATCTACCACCGGCTCAAAAGCCCCCAGTCGGCAGTACAGAAGCAGAAGCAGCAGTTTGAACTGAGCGTTGGAGGAACTGTTGGACAGACCTTCCTCTAACAGCCCCAGACTCTGCCACAACTTGTTCTGATCACCTACAACACCGACACAGCACTCGTTCATCAATAACAAGAAAACATGAACGCTTTCAATAAAGCTGACGGTAAAAAAACCTCACCCGTCTCCATCCACAGGTCTATATAGACATGAGCCGCCATGAGAAGGTACATATCTGAGAACTGGAGCTCTGTTTTTAAACAGGACTTCCCTAGAACAGAAAGAACATGGGTAATGGTAAGACAGCTGCTACTGAACATTACAGGTCGAATAAAACATTGAATAGAAATAAATGAACAAAGTCTGATAGAAAGCAAAATAAATATTAGACACTGCATCCGATATAAAAGTTTTTGCTTACATAGTATGTGTGTGTACTGTGTATATTTATTATGCATATATAAAAACACACACACAGAGTACATTTTTTAATATTTACATGTATATATTAGGGGTGTAACGGTACATAAATATGACGATTCGGTGCATACCTCGGTTTTAACGTCACGATTCGGTACAGCGGGGGGAAAAACTACATTTGTTTTTTTTTAATAACAGTGGTTTACTGAACAAGTTGCTCATTCTTTCTACATTCATTCAGACATTACAGTTATAGTTACAGAACCAGATACAGTACCATCAAAATTAAGAAAAAGCCATACGATAAAACGGAGTTCGTTCTTCGCTAGTTGCCTCAGTTGCACCACTTTAGTCACCTGAACATTAAAGTACAGTTCTCCAAGTTGCGAGCCTCTTTTCGGACATTATTAGATAAGACACCCAGACTAGAGAGATTATTAACACTAGCACTACTGGGAACTCATGGGGTAAATATAAGCACTTCTGACTTGGAGTCATTCAACTGCAGAACATTTTTCGACATCCAATTTTTGATTTCGATGAAGCATGACATATTATGGGATGCATCAATAATACCAGGCTTTACCGGGACATATAATTGCGTATCATCTGCATAGCAGTGGAACTCAATGTCATAACTGCACATAATTTCACCCCACCTAACAACTTAACCCAAACTTAAACTGAATTACTATTTATTTTTAAATAGATGATCAACACTCAACTTAAATTAAAATTATGTAAATTGCACATAATGCAGTTTTTAAATTAACTTATAAATAATAAAAATTCTAGGCTATTTGTTAAAAATATAACCCTGGCTGTCATAGCATGTTTCATAACAAATTAATTTAAACATACTTAAAAAAAATTAAACTAACAGGTTTAGTAAAATAGAATGAGTTTATGGTGTAATATTTGGCGAAATGCTCCTCTCTAGACTTCATTTATCAAGTGAGCTAACGAGCTGTGGACACTGATGACTTGCTGAGGTAAATGAAATGCTACGTGACATTTTATTCCCATGCTGTTTTGTTGATGTCTTTCTACGGTTGAAACACTGAGCGATTACACAAGGCATCGTTCAGTCATGTTTATTCGCGTTAAAACTAGTAGTACAGAGGAAGGAATGATCGCGTTGATCATTCATGATCTCTGCACAAGTCTGCGGCGCGTCACGGCTCAGACACGGGAACCGGAGCTGATCGCAGCCGCTCGAGTCAATGCGTGTCGGGTTTATACCAGCACGTTTCTGAACCGTCCCAGAAGCGGTTCTCCGAGGCGTTTATACAGCGATCTGTCATGCCACATCAAAGACTGTCAAAACACCACTTATTATTTTAATTTCCCAAAAAAACTAAAAACTATTTTTTGGATACACATACGAATACGTGTACCGTTACACCCCTAGTAGATATTCATATAAATACATACATACATATATATATACATATACATATATACACACACACATTTAATATAAAAACAAAAACAATTCTTAAATATATACACGTGTGTATTTATATAAATATTAATAAATATACACAATACACACGCATATTTTTTGTAAACAAAAACGTTTTATTTTAGATGTAATCAATCGTGATTAATCTTTTGACAGCACTAGTATTATCATTTAAAAAAAAACAAGAGTTCAACCTGCCTAGTCATCTGCTTACCGAACTGTAAGCCATGCTGGTAATGTGCCTTCAGTTCTCTGATGAGGCACAGTTTGCCCTCGGTGTTGAGCGCGTGCTGCTGACCCAGACAGCGGCTCAGCTGAGTCACACACAGATGTCTCTGCAGAGCCCGCGTGTCTCCTGGTAGAGCAACACCATCCTCTCCCGGAGCGCCCAGCGGCACGGCCTCCATTAGCCTGTTGATGAACTGAGACAGTCACAAAGAAAGTTAGTATATATTTAACACGGTATTTTAATTAGTTATGAAAAAGTTGTTAAAAAAAGTGTATGAGATGAAGTGGGACAGGGAAAAACCACCATAATGTCTCGAGACATGTTTTTTAATTTGACATGGCTTTCTGAACATGCGGCTCTCTTGTGCGAGACTCAAGTGCAACAGTGATAGACGGCCCTATTAGGGATGGGAAGATTCCCCGATTCGCTCGGTGCATCGGCAAAAAAAGTTAACGATGCATCGGTTTAAAGAGTGTGCATCGGATAGAAGTTGGCATTTGAATCGCGATGCATCGTTTCTAACATATTAACAGTAAAAAACTATATATATAATTATTAATGGATGTGCTACACTTTTATTGTTTAGAAAGTGACCAATAAGCTGTGACTAATATTTTATATGTAGATTGATTCATCCTCTCGAAACTGTTTCTCAAGCGCTTTCTCTCATCACCACTGCGCGTGAATATGACGAATCACAACAACATTTGTGCATGCTTATTCTTAAGCAGACCATTAATGTCAATCCACCACGGGCGAAATAGCTGTTTGATGCATTTGAGATGTTGTGTTTTCCTTGCATAAATGTCACAAAATTTTTCCCTGAAACTTGAATATAACCTTAAGCTGCTGTGCGCAAAACAATGGGCGCTGAATCATATGCATTTTATGGTAACTGTAAAAGGACTATTGTAAAAATAAAATGTACAGTCATAATTACTTAGCTCAGATAAGTTAATGTGTTTCTTATAGCACAATGCTTTAAAGAGCAATGTTAGATTGTAATGTTCTACATTTATGCATTTAGCAGACACTTTGATCCAAAGCGACTTTGATCCAAGTGCGTTCAGGCTATACATTTTTTATCAGTATGTGTTTTCCCATTGAACCCACAACCTTTTGCGCTGCTAACGCAATGCCACCACTGAGCCACAGGAACTCTAATGCTATCTGTTCTAACTATAAAAGGTACATATAAGGCTGCATGGCTATGATAGTATGTGAGAGAGTCAGTGGAATATATTGGTCTGTGAGCTCAGCTTAGCCTGACAGTTAGCCTGCCCTGAACCAGGTTAGCTTTCCAGCATAAGTTCACTGAGGATGATCTTTGTTAAATTTGCTATGGAACCAAATCATTTACAGTGAGTCAGACTAACTGAAATAACTATTTGATAAACGGCCACGAGGCATTAGAAGACACAAGTTAATTTATGATTTACTGTCTGTCTGAACCAAAGAAATAAAAGCGATCATATTTTTCCCATTGCATCGAATCGCATTGTGTTGAATCGAAATCGAATCGCACTGCATCGTAACAGGAGTAAATCGTATCGCATCGCTAGCTGCTTCATATGTATCTTCAATGTATCGTATCGTTGGCCATGCATCGAGATGCGCATCGCATGCATTCTCAGTTATGGAGAGGCACATTCCTAGTCCCTATAGAAAATGTGATAAATATGCATTCTGTGTGAATGGCTTGGTTTCAGGTTTGCCGTAGATTTTCTCCACATTGAGGTTATCTTTTTCTGCAATATTTTGAATGAGCAGTGCCACATCTAGTGGGTTCAACTGAATAGGCTAACAAAAGCATTAAAATGCAATGACACTAACATCGTCATCGCATTTCATGCGCCACTGATAAGGCTGCCTGATGCACACCTAAAATTCATTTGGAATTCGGCAAATATTGGAATTCAGAATTTTTATCTGACAGCCCTAATTCACACTGCACACGGATGTGGTCCAACAATACGTTCCAAGAACGTAGGGGTGTGCGCTAAATATCTTCTACGATAATATCGGAATTGTTGTTTAAACGACATGCAGTTTGGTTCACTTTTTCATGCAACTATATACTCGCGTATAAAATGTATTTTCCTTCTTTCTCTTTCTTTAGCGCGACAGTTGCAAGAAAAGTGAACCAATGCCAATTTTCTCATTTGCGGTAAGAATTTGGTTATGAAATTACATTTGATTTTCACCAAAGTCACAAATATCAACAAACAATATTTCTAAGCGGATCTTGTTGAGCACACTCATTAAACACAAAAAGTGATGGTGGATAAAGTAAGTGAAATTAATAACTGGTTGAACCACCTTTGGCAGCAATAACCTCAAGCAAGCGCTTTCTATAGCTTTGTATTAGACCTGCACAATGTCCGGATTGTGGAACTGCTTCAGCTCACCCAGCTCACTCACTCTCGTGGTCATTCCACAGCATCTCGTTTGGGTTGAAGCCACTCTAAAAGGTGGATTTTATGTCTCCGTTGGTACGCGGTTTTCTTTTTATGCCATAAATATTGCTGCATGTTCTTCCCAAACAATTCTATTTGTCCACAAGGCATTTTCTCAGTAGTGTTGTGGAGTGTCAAGGTGGTCTTTAGTAAATTTTAGGTGTGCTTCAATGTTTTGTTTGGAGAGCAATGGCTTCCTTCGTGGTATCTTTCCATGCCTGTTCAATGTTTTATGTATGGTTGACTCATGAAAGGAGATGTTAACCAGCTTCAATGAATCCTTCAAGTCTTTAGATCAGGGGTTTTCAAACCCTGGGTTGTGACTGAGAGACTTAAAAAAATGGGTCGCCAGGATGATTTAAGGAAGATGTATATAATATGCATAACAAAGTTCAAGACTCAGGAAAGAAGGAAGCGGGAAGCGGCAAACGTAACTTTAATAAACAAAATAAACATTAACAACAAAATGAAAGTAAGCGGCAGCCGCCTCACAGCAGACTCCAGTACGTATGTGTTTGCGTGTATCAGTCAGAACCCACTCAATGCCCAAAACGCCAAACTTTTTGTTCAGTCCTGAAGCTAACCCTCTTCATTATAACAAGTGTAGACGCGATGTAAATAGGCGATTTATTGTGCAGTGTAGAGGTGTAGAGAGATTCCTTGATTAGCCATAACAGAATTTTCTGAGATCGCAAAAAAGACAGCTTTTCAGTGATTATTAAGGGAGCGCTCTTTTCAAGCTTTCTTGGCAATATAATCAATTTCAGAATTTTAATAAAAGTTTAGTTTTTCTTGCTGCTAAGAGGACCATGGTCTAGCTTTTGCAAAGAGTGACACACTGCTGTGTATATGGGTAGTGACAAATGTGGGGGATTTGGCCCTCATTGCAAAATTGCATAAGATTGATATGTGGAAAATTGGCAATATTGCTGGAAAATGAAATCAGCATCTTTAAAAAGCTGGTCAGCAGAAGGAAGCATGAAGTGCTCCAAAATTTCTTGGTAAACGGGTGCAGTGACGTTGGTTTTCAAAAAACACAATGGACCAACACCAGCAGATGACATTGCACCCAAATCATCACAGACTGTGGAAACTTAACACTGGACTTCAAGCAACTTGGGCTATGAGCTTCTCCACCCTTCCTCCAGACTCTAGGACCTTGGTTTCCAAATGAAATACAAAACTTGCTCTCATCTGAAAAGAGGACTTTGGACCACTGGGCAACAGTCCAGTTCTTCTTCTCTTAGCCCAGGTAAGACGCCTCTGACGACAACTGTAGCCAAATTCCTTGACACGTCTGTGTGTGGTGCTCTTGATGCCTTGACCCCAGCCTCAGTCCATTCCTTGTGAAGTTCACCCAAATTCTTGAATCGATTTTGCTTGACAATCCTCATAAGGCTGCGGTTCTCTCGGTTGGTTGTGCATCTTTTTCTTCCACATTTTTTCCTTCCACTCAACTTTCTGTTAACATGCTTGGATACAGCACTCTGTGAACAGCTTCTTTGGCAATGAATGTTTGTGGCTTACTCTCCTTGTGAAGGGTGTCAATGATTGTCTTCTGGACAACTGTCAGATCAGCAGTCTTCCCCATGATTGTGTAGCCTAGTGAACCAAACTGAGAGACCATTTTGAAGGCTCAGGAAACCTTTGCAGGTGTTTTAAGTTGATTGGCATGTCACCATATTCTAATTTGTTGAGATTGTGAATTGGTGGGTTTTTGTTAAATGTGAGCCAAAATCATCACAATTAAAAGAACCAAAGACTTAAACTACTTCAGTCTGTGTGCATTGAATTTATTTAATACACGAGTTTCACAATTTGAGTTGAATTACTGAAATAAATTAACTTTTCCACTACATTCTAATTAATTGAGATGCACCTGTATATGGGTCGCGTCAACTTAAAAAAAAAATAGGGTCGCTCTTAAAGTTTGAAAACCACTGCTTTAGATGTTACTTTAGGGTCGTGTTTCACCTAATTGAGCATTCTGCATTGTGCCTTTGGAGAGATCTTGGCTGGGCGCCCACTTTATGGAGAGTAGCCACAGCATCATATCGGTTACATTTATAGACAATTTGTCTAACTGTGGACTGACGCTGTAAACCTTTCCAGCTACATGGGTCTTCTGAGATCTTTTTCTGTGTAATGCTGCTAGTGAATAGCAAACTGACACTGTTTGGGTGTTTATACATGTCAATTTAGCTCTAAACCACACCTTTTGCTAACATCTGACTCCACATGGCATTTAGTGACACCAAAAGCCTAGTGTTTCACTTACTTTTTCCACCATCACTTTGTATGTTTAATGAGTTTGCTCAAAGACATGAAAGATAATGATTGTTTGTGAAATATTGTGTTTGTTGATATTTATGACTTGAGAAAATCTAATTTCATGACCAATTTAGGCATAAAATTGACAATGGTTCACTTACTTTTTCTTGCAACAGTATACACGTATAAAATTGATTTTCTTATTCGGTGCAAGTGATGCACTGATCTTGTTTCTCATCGTGATTACCTGCACATGTTGGTCAGGTGTGAGAAGATCCAGAAAGATCTTCAGGTCGGTGATGCAACATGGCTTGTCTCCAAACTTCACAAAGAACTGGAACATGTGCTCAAGAGGTTCACCTGCGTCATGGTGGGAAAACACGTCAGAAACATACAGCAAACAGGCAGCCGTGTTGTGTTGAAAGAGTCCCAACCAATAGTGTACCTAGCTGCTGTACTTCAGGACAGCTGCGCTCTCGGAGACGTCTGATGAGCTCCAGACGGGCCAGGTATGGCCCTCTCAGATGCTTGGACTCCTTCGCTTCTTCTGTGGCTACTCGGTCCTTCATGAAGCTGATGGCCTGGGCTGTGGAGGCATGCACCTCCCCTTCTGCAGAACTGCAGTAGTGAGAGAAACAACACAGCATGCATGATACTGAGAGACAGAAATGTGTTCAGAATAGATTTGCCATACTTTTTAGTATGCAAACTGTGCTCAGTATGCATGGAATATCCAATCACCTACAGCCAGTATACAACGCACCTGACTTTCCATCTCATGCGAGACAAACTCTTTCCCAGTTAAGTATTGTGCATTTTCTACTTACTGAGCTCCTTCTTGCGGAGGTGCCCAGCTCTGATCAATAAGGCGAAACAAGGAGTCAAAATACAATAAGTAGAACTGCCAGTCGTCAGGGCTGCGGAGAGAAACAAAAAATGACTAACATCTTAAGTACAGAAAATGCATTGCTCAAATGGAACGATTTCACTCAAAAACGGCCATTTATGTTAAATCCGTTCAAGAACCAGATAGAAAACGTATCAGTAGTGGACTCACTTTTTCAGGAGCAGCTTGCAGGACAGCGCGTTGCACTCGGCCCAGCACTCCAGACGGCGGTACAGCATCATGCATTTGTTTTCACGGCTCTGCAGTTCACTGGTCAGCTTCTCTGAGGGAGAAAACAAGGCAAAATGACTAAGAGACATCAAATGTATGGACAGAAAAAAATCAAATGGTTGCACTTTCTTCGTGATACAAACATCAAACGCAACGTCATGGGTAGAAGCACATAGAATTTATACTGTTTTGGAAAGAAGTCTCTTATGCTCATCAAAGCTGCATTTATTTGATTAGAAATATGGTACAAATTATTTAATATTATTACAATTTAAAATAACTTTTGCATTTTAATATATTTTAAAACTGAATTTCTTCCTGTGATGCAAAGCTGAATTTTTAGCATCATTACTCCAGTCTTCAGTGTCACATGATCTGATTTGCTGCTCAAGACGTTTCTTATTATCAATGCCGAGAACATTAATATTTTAGTGGAAACTGTGATACATTTTTCAGGATTCTTTGAACAGAAAGTTCAAAAGAACCGCATTTATTTGAAACAGAAAACTTTTGTAACATTATAAATGTCTTTACTGTCACATCTGATCAATTTAATATGTCCCTGCTGATTAAAATATTACTGCATCGCAAAAAAAAAAAAGATTGACCACATATTTTTGAATGGTAATGTATATTCAGTTATTTGAGTGCAGGTTACTTTATACCAAAAAGAGATGTGAACTATAAGCTATAGAAACTTGTTTCAGGGGTTTTACAACTTTTCCAAATTCAAATTCAAGCACTTTCATGGTGCATTTTCAAGACTTTCCAGCTCTTTAAACTGTGGAAAATTACATGTTTACACACATACACTTGAGTTTTTCCACTTTAAATCAGATGTTATTGTGCTGTCTGGATTGCATATAGCATTTCATAATATAAATAGCCAACATAAAATATATACATTATAAAAAAATAAAGAATTTACAGGGTACCAGCAGGATTTTGAAAATAAAATGTAAGGCTTTGTAAGACCTGCACAAATCAAATAAATACTGTATGATAAATGTCTATGGTAACATATTAAACCATAAAATGACTGAAAAAAAATGATTTGCAGTTCAAATACAGGTTTTCCCAAATAGAGTTTTATTAAGTGACAAACTTCACATTTCAGCCTTTAAATTATTTTTCAGAAATAAAGAAAAGGGATGAGTCAGAAGTATAAATAAATACAAATTTCAGCCTTTGATGGCAGAGGATGAATTTGCATTTTCAATAACCCCGCCTGCTGTTTTTGTGCAGAACAAAAAGTTTGTGCCTTAAAAAATCTAAAACATTTAAACAGTAAGATGTCTTGTGTGCTTTAAACTAAAATAATTCTTTACACTTTTGACTCATCCCTTTCCTTTATTTCTTAAAAATAGTATAAAGGCTCAAATATGAGGTTCTGTCTGCCACTAGGTGGTGCTTTTGGAACCGCATGAATCCAGTGGTTTCCCCGGTAACGGCTGTACACAAAGCAGCGCTGCGCTCATAAACTCTACATTATACGTCGGCGAGATTAAACGAAAATGCCATTGAAACTTCTCTGACGGCAATCGGTTCACTTCAGAGAAAAAAATTATATAATACCCGTGCTGCATTTTTACTTTTAAATGTTTATTTTATTATTTCACTTTAATCGTGACAGTCTTAAAGGTGCAGTGTGTAGATTTTGGCGGCATCTAGCGGTTGAGTTTGCGAATTGCAACCAACGGCTCAGTCCGCTGCTAACTCCTCCCTTTAGAGAAGCTACGGTGGCCGATACAGGGCTAAGATGCCGTCGTCTGAGACCGCAGAGAGCAATGAGGTTTCTTTACAAAGGTAAATTAAGGAATTATATTTACTTTATTATTCAATAAACGATGTCATTACGAATATTACTGTTACTTGTTCATCCTTGTGTCCGTGTTTTTCGCAAGAAACAGTGATGAAATGCGCTCTGTAGAGCAGTTTGTCCATTTAGGGCTACTGTAGAAACATGATGACGACGTCCACGTAAGGGGACCCGCGGTGTATGTAGATATCAATCGCTCATTCTAAGGTAATAAAAACATAACGGTTCATTATGTAAGGTATTTATACTCCTCTGAAAACGTAGTTATGTATATTATATTGCATTTATGTCTATAAATCATCCTAAATATTACACAGTGCACCTTTAACATATTTAGTTTAACGGAGCATGGACATCTTAGCTTACCTTGTCCTTTTACATGACGAAAGCGCAGACTCTCGTATGAAAAAAGCAGAATTTACAGGAAACTTTATATAATTTAATCCATAATTTGTATTTGTCGTTTTCAAGCCAACGCTCACAAAAGCGGCAACCTCCCGACGCCTTTTTATCTTCCGCTCTGTTCCATCAGAGGGCGCGCGTCAATAAAGACAGACAGATCACACTACAGCCACACGCACAGACTCGAGCGGAGCTGTAGCTTATTTTATGTACCCCCCCCCCCCAAAAAAAAACCCGAAGCATTCCATAAAAATGCTAATTATTATGAAACCACTGCAACTGCAACACGATGTTAAAATTCAAGCATTTTCAAGGATTTCAAGCACCCCTTTCTGCCATGGCACAAAAAATATTTGTAATATCTCACAATTCTGACTGTTTTCTGAGAACCGCAAAATATAAGTTTAGAATTCTGACTTTTTTTGCTTGTAAAGTTTTCCCCTTCCGAGTTAACGTATCAAATAAAAAAGGTAACGGTGACTTTTTATCTCTCCATTTATTTTCAGTTTATACCTCACTAATCTGAATGTATATCTTGCAATTCAAAAACTAGCCAGAATTGTGAGAAAAAGTCAAAATTACCTACACATTTTTATTATGATCCTGTATCTGGACACAATCTTTCATAATAACATGCTCTTTATATGGAGACAAATCCCCATGAGTTGGTAAGTGCTGTTCTTTTTTACCTGCTTCTCATCTCTGGTAACTGGCAGCACGCCACACATGCAACACAAAGACGTTCAGCTGGAAATAACCCAGAATATTCCTTTGAAGATCACGCATTGTTTTCTCCTCACCTCCAAGTGGCCCCTGAACCACCTCCAGCGCCTCCACATATTTCCCCAAACGCTCCAAGATCATGAAGTACAGCTGGACCTGGAACGGCCGATGGAAAATGCATCAAAAACTTCAAACGGCTGAAATCAGATTATTGATACTAAAGTCCTACCTCAGCTTCTGCTTCTATTTTCTCCTCCTTTACCATTTTCTCCACCATACGCTCAGCCAGCGGCAGGAACATGGTCTGAGAGAGCTTCTCGTCTTGTGCTGAGATGGCCTGAAACACATATTGCATTGCTGATGTTGATTTATTTTGTTCTGCATGGGTTCATCTCTGATTGAAGATTATATTAGTGAGAAATCATCACCGTACCTGCATCACCAAGCTCATAACTGACCAGAAATAATATGGGTTTTTGGGGACAATTTTATACAGCGCCATTCCTGCCTGTCAGAAGTGTGGAAAGAAAAGTCAGTCTTTCAACACAATCATATATTTTAGAGATTCATAATTAACTATGCAGCCCTATTAAAACTACAATCTCTATATGGCTTAATGCAATTATCAAATCTCAAAATTTGGGTCGCTTATGATGTGCATTTGGGAACAACCAACTTCCTAAAACTGAAATGGCTGTAGTCAACACAAAAAGAAGCTTTAAGGACCTGTGGTTTACCAGCAAAATAAAAGCTAGATGGTTTAACATTTGCAAATGCAGAAATGAAGAAAACAAAATACTAATACTTCAACGTTTATCGGATAAAAGGCCACATAAATGTTACATTTCATTTAACATTCAAATTTAATGTTTAAAAAGCCTTACAAATTAGTCCAGGAAAATAAAATATTACATAACATTATTTTAAATACTAGACTTTATATTTTACAGTGAATAATAAATATTACTATTTCTTATTTTGTTTATTAATTTAGCAATTTAAAGAATAATAACAACAACAACAATGGCTCCTTGTGGTTTTCCTCCAAAATATAAATTACATTCTTTAATGTTTGAAAATGCAGAAATGAAGACATCCATAAATATTAGTACTGGAAAAATTATTATTATTATTATTATACAACACTATTTAATATTATATATTTTTAAAAAGGAATAAGTAGTAATATTTCTTATTACATTTTTTAAATAATAAACAACATGAATAATGATAATTTTCTGAATTTTGCAGCCGTACAAACAACCACAGCTAACCTGGAGCTTTTTTTTTTTTTACTGAATTTTAAATCACAATTTTTATCAGAAAAATCTAATTTTCCCCATATCATGCAGCACCAATTCATTTTTTAAACAGGATGTAAAGACTGATGACATCAGAGAGGGCACAAACAAAACCTGCTGCATTTTCTTGTACTCTCCGACCCGGGCGTAGGCCATGAAGAGGTGAGAGTGATACTCCTCGCTCGCTGGAACTTTCCGGACTGCAGCTTCATAAAGCTTGGTCACTAACTCGGCTGCAGAAATAAAGAGAAAAATTCACAAAATTTGAGTTTTTGTGGTACATGTCAATTTGTATATTAAAACCACACTAGGCATGGGACGATAACCGGTTTCAAGGTATACCGCGGTTTGGAAAAGTCAGGTTTCAAAACCACAAAAATTTTCCATTAAACCGTTTCTGCGGTATGCACAGTTTTTTTACGTGTCGTCACAGACGGAAAGTGCAGGACTCAGTTGTGTGCAGAAGAGCGCACGAGTCACACGGCCCCTCCCCCTCCGGTTGGTGCGAGGATGCAGCAGTCAGTGAGAGTCACCTGTGTGAATGATGCCGAAAGAGATGAATCCCTGGAACTTTTTCCCTTGTCGAAAAACACGAAATCTGCCGTATGGAATTTTTTCCGGTAACGTAGACTAATCATGTTCCGTACACAACGATGTTCCGTACAGATGATGTTTTAGCGCCAATGGCTAAATAAATACTTCCAGGCTGTACATAAACTATTTGTGTTATCTTCATTTCTCCCTCTTTCACCCACGATCAAGACAGACTCACCCACCCGCCGTTTGTTTAAGTGTTGAAATAAAAACTATTTGGCTTGCTACCGAGGCAGATAACATGGCTAATTAACTAGCTAACATCGACTAGTTTCCTCCCTCACGTTACTTCACAGAGCGGGGAATAGCTGACTGAAATACTACGCTTCTGTGATTTAGTACGATAATTACGTTTAGCTGGTATCACGTTTATACATTTAAGCCTCCTGCTGCCATTGTTTACACCTGTTCAAAATCATGACATTTAAAACCAAGCTGCCACTGTTAGTGTTGTATGGAGAGAGACGCTGTGTGTGTGTGTGTGTGTGTGTGTGTGTGTGTGTGACACACTCACGCTCTCTCTTTATGTGTATGTGCACACATCCACGTACCTCACCGCTACAAACTTAAAGATGAATGTGTAGAAAGTGAGCATGTCTCCAAAAACCTTGTTGAGCTGCAGGTTAAATGACTGCTTTTTAAAAAAAAATATATAATTTCAAATTTTTGTTTTTTACAGAAATTGTTTTGATTATGTTTATTTAGCTGCAGGTTTAGGCTTACTTAAGTGACTGCCCTTAATTTAATTAAGATTTAGCTTGACATGTTTATGTTCTTAAATGTTCTATATGTTTCTTAAAAATCAAATATATTGTGTTCAGTGGGAAAAAAAGTTTGTTTTCTACCCATTAAAATTAACCTGTAATAGCAATACCGTGATACTGTGAAACCGTGATATTTTTATCTAAGGTTATCATACCGTGAGAATCTCATACCGGCCCATGCCTAAACCACACATACTCTGAATTGCATTTCGGTTCCAGTGAGGACAGAAAAATGAAATTCATAGTTTGTTAGGATGAGGTTCTTTGTCTGTGCTTTCAACACTCACGCCGGTGCATTTCTCTGTAGAGGATGGTCAGTGCTTGCAAGGAGTTGTCATCTGTGGGTTCGAGAACGGCCGCTTCCTGCGCCAGCGTGAAGGCTTCATCCTGTTTGCCGGTGCGCTGCAGACCGATCGCCTTCAAGACCTGCCAAACAAGAGCAAAGCATACAACAAACGTATCTGGAGCTAATTCACTGATCGAGGTGGTCAAATTCATGATGTCTTTTCTTTCTTAAACAAAACAGCCTTTTGTGTTGACCACTGTCCACAGCATCATGTGAAGTACGATGTGAATCCATCAGTTCTGCTAACTCTTTGTGACAATTAGCTTGAGCGAACCAATCACCGCCTGAGCTGACCAACATTAAACGGTGTTTGCTGGGACTGCATGAACAATCCAATTAAAATCTAAATCGCAATTTGGCTTAGTGCAATTATCAAATACATGTTTCAAGCATAAGAGTTAACTTTGTTTTTCTGCCAAAATAAAACTTGATAATGTCTTCATGTTCATGCATTAAACTATGACAGAAGTACTGCAATTTTACACCTGAACAAATTATCATATTTTTCTTAAATATTTTTTTACAGTGACATTTATTTTTTATATTTTACTTTAATAAATTTGAGAATAATAATAACAGTATTATTGTTGTAAGCATTTTATTATCATATTAATATATAAACATTACAATATAAAATCATATTAGTGAAATAAACATATTGTGGCCAAACAGTACAGGGGCACTGTTTCAGTTAGTCTGACTTATTGCCAGTTGAGTTGGTTCAAAATAAGTCAGACTAACTGCAATAAGCCTGGCTTATTTGGTAAACTTGTTTTATGAAACAGGCCTCAGCTCTACAAAGAAGCACAACAAACCTGCAGCTGGCTAAAAACAAAAAACAAGCAAAAATAAAATAAAGCATTTTAAAATCACAATCTGTATCTGAAAAATAAAATCCAAATGACATGTTCCCACCCCAAAGATCAGCCCTAGTGTTTGCTATTAGTATGACGAGCTGGTCAAGGAGTTCTGGAGTAAAAAACGAACCTTTGCGCAGTGAAGATCTTTGTGCTTCTTGAGCAGTTTGTCAGCCTGCTGGATTGCCATCTTGTTATTGCCATTGTCCAGGTAATCTAGAAGAGAAAAACATGCACTGGTATGGATGTTACTAACATCTTTAAAGTGCCCCTATTATGGATTTTTGAAAATGACCTTTCATGCAGTGTGTAACACAGCTCTAAGTGAATGAAAACATCCTGCAAAGTTTTAAATCTGAAAGTGCACCGTGTATAAAATTATTGTCTCTCAAAAGAAAGAGTGGACTCTGAATCATTGAAACGAGTCATTATTAAAACGAATCCCAAGCCATGAAACATTAGCATATTGCCCGCCTGCTAATAATAATAATTATTATTAATAAATAATAAACTAACCAACAAATTATGCTTTTAATGTGACCCAAACTTTAAAAGTACATTAAAACATAAACAATATATAGATACTACATTTCAATACAAAATAAGTCATGTTTAATTATAATTTCCCCAGATAATCAAATCAAATCACTTTTATTGTCACATGACCACAGCACATGTGCCTTGGTGAGTGAAATCTTGAGCGTGCTCCAGACAGTGCAGAAACAATTTACATATAGACAGTACATACTTACAGACTTATACAGAAGACAATGTGCAATATACACATGCATATACTCAGTACACACAGTGTACTATTAAGACATACTTACAGTTATCAATACACATTATACACCGTATGTACACATTCTACATTTTGTACACATATATACACTAGGGCTGCAACTAACGATTATTTTGATAACCGATTAGTCGGTCGATTATTCTTTCGATTAATCGGATTAAATACAATTATTTTATTGACAAAAAACACACTATTCCACATTCTGCTCAATGTCCTTCAAACAACCTGAATGCTATGAAAACATACAGTGCTTAATTTATTAGACCACCTGTCATAAAGAGAAAACTAATATTTTAGGAATCTGCCTTTATAAAGGCAGAATAAAGTGCTCTGCCTTTCTTTCATAGATAACAGCAATAATTATATTATAGCATTAGAAATAGCCTACTACTGTTACTAAAGAGCTTACGCATATCGGAGAACTAACCAATACAGAAAGCTAAAAAAATAGGACCTCGGTTTAACGTCTCATTCGAAGGACGGTGCTTTTTACAGTATAGTGTCCCTGTCACTAGACTGGGGCGTTAGGACCCGAACAGACTGCAGGGTGAGCAGCACCCTCTGCTGGCCTCACTAACACCTATTCCAACAGTAACCTAATTTTCCCAGGAGGTCTCCCATCCAGGTACTGACCAGGCTCAACCCTGCTTAGCTTCATTGGGCAACCAGTCTTGGGCTGCAGGGTGACACATAGACCCCCGACTGTGAGAACGTTCTCTCACCGGTTGCTCGATGTGATTCGGAGTGTAGGAATCCCCCCCTTCCCTTCCCATGAGTCTCTGCTAAAAGAACACAGGACCATGTCTGACGACAGCTGGATGCCAAATTTAACCAAGCCAGACTGTAGTTTAACACTTTTTACAAGAGAACACTTCAGCGTGTTTGCCCGTTAATACATCTTTTCTGATAACTGTAATATTTCTTATAAATTCCCCATACAAATACAGATCGATTTCACACAACAGGATGGCAAGACAAAGCACCAGAATAAAGGTCATTGATCTATTGATTGTTATAAACCTCACATGCACAGAGCGGCATCTCTAGTGTAGTAGAACAATAGCGAGTCATTTTATTAATTCCATTAAAAAATAACATAGTAGTATTGTAAAATCTGCTGTTTCAATCAATGCAATTTGATGCACAAATCTGCACAGTCTGAACTTAAGAAACTGGAATTATATTTAAAAGAAATCAGCTCATAAAACTTACAAGATGCATTGGAAATACTAATCTTTGTGTTAATAAGAACAAATATAGACTAAAATATAATTTAATTAATCTATCTTCCTTCTTATCTACCTATCACTTAGGCTACCCAGCAAAAGTAAGTGAATGTTAGACAGACTACATTTCTACATGCAAATTGTTTAGTCTTGACCAAGTTCAACTATCTGTTGTCTTTCTTCCTGCAAGGAACAAAATGAAAAATAAATGGAAAAAAAGAAAGGAGTTAAACAAAAATATAAGATTAAATGAACTTAAACCAAAGCTAAATGCTTCATTGTCTTGCCACATGAAATCGTATTAAGGAAAACTAATGTACAAGTATATGACTCTATACATCAATAATTTAATGAGTTTGCAATGCAAGCAGCATAAAATATGCAAATGCATTAATATTTACTACATGCACAAGCATTGGCATACATGCAGTCAGACATACAGTAAGATAGCATACTATGTTGGCAGATGAAACACCAATGTCAGTGGTGTCCCACAAGGCTATGCATTAAGACCAACAAAGTTTAAGGGTTCAGGTATTTAAAGCCATGTATAGGGCATTTCTGCACAGCTTTGGAGAACATTTCCCAAATTAAAACTCAATAGCTTAAAATGAAATAGACAAAGAGGCTTACAAATAATCTCTGGAAGACAATAAGCAGGTCTATCTTCAGATCATTTAGCCACAAAGCTCAGCTTTATGCATCTATAATGTAACTACTAATGTTATTACAGCATTAATAAATTATTAAGCATGTAAAGCATCTGTCTGAGACTCTATACACATAACAACTCATAGAAAATACGAAAAATTAAAGCACAAATGGCTCATATCGAGTCTGTTAATCTCTTTGACATCTCAAACAGGTAATGAAGCCGGTTGATCAAATGACATTAACGGAGATCTCTCGATATTTAAACAGTATTTCAGTCTTTAGATGGGCTATAAACAGGATTTATTTTACCGATTGAAACGTCAGAGTGTAACGCCTAAGGACGCACTGTCATCCGGCGCCGCAGTCGAAGCGACACCGCGGCTTCAGCTCCACAGGCCTCACCGGCTCTCCACAGCTCCTACAGCCCTTTACTAAACTCAATAACGCACATGCCGATCCTACAGCACTAGCCAGACCCACTAGGTCTGCATAAGTTCAGGCGTGTGATGTGAATCTTACCGTAAATGGGTCGCAGTCTCCTGTCGTTAGGGTCTTGCACATGGCCCCTCGCCGCCATGATGGAGCAGAGCAGGATTAATTTGTGCGCATGCGCAGAGCGAGCACTCCGGAAAGACTTTAAACAGGAGCATGGAGTCATGTGTCATTCGGTGTCACTGTAAAAGGCACATCTGTAATTGTGCGATGGTACGATCATGTTTTAAGACGTATATTTTTGCTCTAGTAAAAAATAAAATTAGGAAATAGGCTACTATGGCATTGTTTAAGCAGGGGTTTTCTGGGGTCCATCCGAGAACCCCACGGGGCCAAAAGGGAGTGCTTAGCGGGTCTGTGGAAATATTTATTGAAAAACAGTGTAAAAACGTTAATAAATAAATAACTTAAAATAAAACATAAACAGACAAATACAATTTTATTTAAATATAAATGGATTACATTAGACTAAAAAAATATTTAAAATAAACATTTTAAAAATAAAAATACATAAAACAAATAAAAATGAAGTAAAACAATAAATAAATAAAATTAGATTAAAATAAGAAAATAAAAGACTAAATAAATTAAATTAATAAAAATGAATCTACCAGTACAGTGATATGAGTAGAAAATGTAACAATTAACATTATTATATACTAATGTTAATTGATTTATAATATAATTTTTTCATAGTAAAATGAAAGACTGTTTATTTTTTATTTGTGTATGTAGGCCAAATTAACACAATTAAGATTTGTATGGACTTTTCTATGTATTTTATATATGCACTATTGGTAACAGGAAATATATAGATTATATATTTATAGAAATCGATCACGATCATATATTTAGAAGAGAGACCCTTGCCTTGAAAACACTTACTTTTCCAATAGAAACGTTTATTTATCATTTTTGGACATTGATGTATATGGTTGATAATTAATACAGAAGCGTATTTGGCAAGAATGCATCATCCTTGTAAAGCACACAGACAACCCGAATGAAAAAGACACTGCTGATATAGCATATTTGCATATTTAAGTCAAATGACAGTCAATGTATGTGCATAAAGTCCCAGAAATGACAGATCACTCTCCGTCTCCATCAGAACTGTTTGCCTCTGCTTGTTTGGGACGTGATCTGCCCACTGAACTCATGTGCTTGTCGAAGTCCTCTTCACTGATCTTTCCTTTCTTGAGTTTCTTCAGCAGACGCGTGTCGTTTAAAAGCTCGTTTAAATCTTTGTCATCAACATCTGGTTCCTGTGACCACACAAATATAGCAAATATAGCCCATTCGTTACATTTACAGCTGTTTACAGAGTTTTCTATTGCTATACATGTACTTTCTATATTTAGTAAAAATATGCAATATGTATAAGAACCGGGAGTTTTGGGATTTTAAAGGAATAGTTTACCCAAAACGATTCTGAAAATGTCTCACCCTCAGTCCATCCAAGATGTAGCGGAGTTAATTTCTTCATCAGAACAGATTTGGAGAAATGTAGCATTGCATCACTCGCTTTACTAATGGATCCTCTGCAGTGAATGGGTGCCGTCAGAATGAGAGTCCAAACAGCTGATACAAACATCACAATAATCCACACCACTCCAGTGCATGTTTGTAAAAAAACAAATCCTCCATTAAGGCATTTTTAACTTCAAACCATTGTTTCTGGCCAAATGACCTCTATCCATAATATTGCTTTTTACAGTAAAAAAGTAATCTTGTCTGAATCAGGAGAGAAATATGCACAGATCAAGAACTGTTAAAAAGCCAAAGCCGTTCTAAACAAATATGTGTAGGGATTTTGATGTGAGAGGACAACAAGAGATGGAGGAAGCGTTATTATGGACTCATATTTTGGCCAGAAATGACAGTATAAAGTTAAATCCGTCTTAATGATGGATTTGTTTCTTACAAACATGCAGCTTTTCACTTCACAAGACATTAACTGATGGACTAGAGTGGTGTAGTGGTGGACTTGTGGATTATTGTGATGTTTTTATCAGCTGTTTGGACTCTCATTCTGACGGCACCCATTCACTGCAGAGGATCCATTGGTGAACAAGTGATGTAATGCAAAATATCGCCAAATCTGATGAAGAAATAACTCATCTACATCTTGGATGGTTTGAGAGTGAGAACATTTTCAGCGAATGTTCATTTTTGGGTGAACTATTTCTTTACCACAAACAAATGAGTAACATACCTCATCCAGTTTTCTTTTGGCAGCCTTCTTTTTCTTTTTATCCTGCTTGTTCTTCTGCTTCGACCAGGATTTGTTCTTGATGAAGTTCTTCTTCAATGGAATCCTTTTTTCTTTCAGCTCCGCCAGCCTTTTTTTCCTCAGTTTTTCCCTGTTTTTATCTTTAAAGCGGATGGTGTCCGTGTCGATGGCCTCCTGTTTGAAGTCCGGGAAGGTCTTTCCTCTCAGCTCAGGCATTTTGGGCAAACGGAGGAGAGCAAAGCCACGGGCCAGAGCAGCAAAATCCAGGTCTGGACAAGGTGCGAGTCATTTTAATCAGGTGTTTTATCTTGGTTAAGTATCTTATGAAATGCTTAAAGCAATGTCACTCACCTTTAATGCGAAATATCAGACTACACTCGTGTTTGGCGTACGCCTGCACAGTCGACACAAAGGCTTTAATGCCCTTCTCAAACATCGCTCTGTCACCTAAAGCCATCGCCTTCAGTTTAGGCAGAACATCAACCACGTCTTTCACTGGAGGATACGTCTGAAGAGGACACTGTGGGAAAACACAAGTACAAACACTACTTTAAACTCAAACATATTGAATACAAAATATTGAGAATGCAATAATATTAGGCACTTAAATGCATGTCTAAAGCGTGAGCTTAAAGCCTAATTTTGTACCCTATTTATAAAAGCTAGACGCTCCATCTGATAGTTTATATATGAAATGAAGTTTCTCTCTCACTTACCTTTTGATTAATGGACAAGAAGTTGACATACGACTCTTCCATAGGCAGAAGAAAGACGAGTGCGTTGCCCTGGTTCCCGATTCGTGCAGTTCGTCCACACCGATGCACAAAGGAACTAATGGAAGGAGTGTTACATTTGATGAGAAAACTAGCAATATATGCACAAAGCATGTCACCTGTAAACAGTTTCAGAGCGATTTTTATACACATACTATTTGTTCATATTTTAATTAGCTTTTATTTTATATTTCCATTGCAACTTTAGTAATTTTATGTACTTGTCATTTTAGGGTTTTTTCTTTAGTATTTCTATAACTTTAATTTATTTTTACTTCAGTTTCAGTCATTTCACTTTATAACCTTTTTATTCCAGTGTCAATTTTAAATGACAAATTTGTCATATTTTATTTATTTGAGCTTTATATCAATTACTGAAAAGTATTTTTAATAGCTTTAGTTAATAACAACAATGCTTTGATATGCATTGATTAAAACATTAAAAACATTGATAAAAAGTGCTGTTACCTAGAAAATGCTTTGCTATGTAAACCAATTGAGAAGTTTTGACCGTTAATGTTACCGATTTAAATTAAAGCAGTACATGACATTAGGCTGTTTAAATTATGTTTAAGAGCAGGTTTAAAATAAACTAGCGCTATATGCATATCTAATTTATTTTATTGATTTTTGTATTTCCTCCATCTATATGATGTCAGGGTGAGAGTGACCTTAAATATATATTTTTTTAATTATGTATATATATTATAAAATATTTTTAGGTTCCTGTGAATTAGCATATTCTATTCTCTGTTTATATTTTCTATGTACAAAGCGTATTTTATCAGCTTTTTTTGTGTGGCTAGAATCATGTTTTGTGTACTGTCTCTATCTAAATGAACCAATAAATAAATAAATAAATATGCTGAAGTTTAATATTTAATGTTAGGGGTTTGTTCAATTCATTAGGTATGAGCAATATAGTGGTGCATGACAAACCACTAACTGGATGTCAGCTGACTCTACAAGCACTAATCAAAGCATGTAATGAACTATTCCAAGCTTTTGTGAATGTAGTAAAGACTCAAAAGAACATACTTTTGAGCTCAAGCGTGTTCATGAGTGTCCTGGTTACCTTGCACTAGGGGTGGGGGGGGGCGATATGACTAAAATCTTATATCACGATATGACAAATTTTATATCACGATAACAATATATATCACGGTATAGTGATAAAAAAAAAGGTTTTTATTATATTAAAATCTTTGATACCATAGAATTTTCATAATCCTTGTCACCAATGTCAATATCAAACTAATACAAGCCTAAGAGAGAGAGAGAGAAAAACTCAACCTCACTGAAGATAAATAAACAGTCAGTGATGAAATAAGAAACTAATTGCAAGCAATAGGACAAAAAACTACAATAAATAAGAAATGCTACATTGTGTAAATTAATTAGTCTTCACTGTGTTAATTATATCTTTCTATCTATGATAGATATAATTAACACGTGTATTATGTATAGATTCTAAAGATTTATAAATATATCATTATTTTTTATTTATTCTCATTAAAGTTACAGAAGTGATTTAGTCAAGAGCAGTGAGAGATTTTCTAGCAGTGTGCTATGATTAACATGAATGAATATTGGAACGCTTCCCCTTTAAGACCGAAGTCCGGATCTAATACACTGTTACATTGCGTTTTCTCTTTCTGCCGTTTACTCTCTCTTAAGACCTAAATCGCTGTGTTTTGAGGATACTTGCAAAGACGGGGATTCTGACGCATATAAGTGTGTTTATGTAATTGTTCAAATTCGGTAAAAAAGAAAAAGCGCGCTCCTCTCACACAGAAAGAGACGGCGCACGCATATAGCTCTGTTGTTTGTGTTTCAACGGCTTAAAATCGGTTGTTTTAAAACTGCAGTGCTTTAAAACGCGTGACTATGCTACAGATGTAGTCCCTCGTTAAGGAACGAGCTCCTCGTTGTGTCCTGGCTGGTTCTGTCTCCCCGTCACGCCCCGTGGTGGGCGGCGTATAAAGATCGCAGTCACTCAAATGATGAAAAGGTATTACCGGAAACAATGTATTTTGCGACACCACGAAATAAACGATAGAACATAATATGAATCGATAGACTTTTTATTTCGTCCATCCGATATATATCGTCATATCGCACAGCCCTACCTTGCATTGCTTGGGGGGTCATACTGAAGCACCCAGTTCACTTCTGGTATGTCGATGCCTCTGGCCATGACGTCTGTGCACACGAGAATCCCACTGCACACATCCATAATGCATTTATTCTTGGTCTGTAACTTCCTCTCTGTAAACGGTTAGAAAGGCATCACACTACATTACCTCTTCAGCGCCCGGAAATCTGCAAAGATCTTGTTTCGTTTATGCTTCATCTTCCCGTGGATGCAGTGGATGCTGACACTCTTGATCAAGACTTCCAGGGCTTTCCCGAAGTACTCCACACAGGCACAGGTGCTGTGGATACAGAGAATATGATGATGTTAAGATGGCTGAACAATATTACATTACATTAAGTGTGTGTGAAAAGATTTACACTGCTGACCAAAAACTTGAAATAATTACATTTAAATAAAAAAATATATATTTTTTTAATGTTTTTGTAAGAAGTCTCTTCAACTCACCAAGGCTGATTTGATTTGATAGAGTAAATACATAATTATATGAGTATCTGATACAGTAATATTGTGAAATATTATTACAGTTGACAATCGCTGTTTTCTATTTGAATTTATTCTGGTGAACATCATAACTCCAGTCTCACATGATCCTTCAGAAATCATTCTCATATGCTGATTTAGTGCTCAAAAAACAGTTATCATTAATATCAATTTTAACAACATTTTTTGTGGGTGTTAAAAAGATAAATTGGCATTCAAAAATATGGGGTATGTCAGTCTTTAAAAAAAAACTAAAAACTTTTATTTAGCAAGAATGCATTGAATTGACATTAAAAAACATTTATGTAAAAAATAAAAACCTGTTCTTTTAAACTTTATGAAGTCTGGAGTAAATAATCAAATAAATGCAGCCTTGGTGAGCAGAAGAGACGACTTCTCAAAAACATTAAAAAGAATATTAATATTCCAAACTTAATGTATGTGGCAAACCTGAAGAACACAAGCTGCTTCTCGTGTTTGTGCTGCCTGAGAAACGCCACTAAAGAGTTGAACTTCTCCTCTGCTCGACATATCTGCACATAACAAAGCAAATGTTAAGATACATAATTGGGAATTAGTTCAGACAAGTATGGCCAACCCAACTTGTTCATAATGAGAAAGGAATGTGAATTAAAGGTATAAACTTATTTCATGTCATAATTAACAGAGCAGTTACAATTTCTGAAACGCCCCATGAAAATGCATGCATGTGCATTATTGAATGAGTCCCTGCTGGATACAGACGACTCTAGATGACTCACTGTGTAATAATTGCTGAGTCTGGCGGGTGTTTTCTGCACGCTTGAGGCTGCCACACCTTTCTCCTTCACTGTGATTCGCACAGGATTGCGCAGACCTGCCCTCACCAGCTTCTCCAGCTCTTGTGTCTGTGTGGCAGAGAAAAGCCCTGTGCGCCGCTGCTTGGGTAAATAACCCAGAATAGTGTTTAAACTGCAGAGGCGAAGAAAAAACCTGCATTAGCTCCACAATCCACTGTTATACTCATCCTGGTGGTCCTCTGCAGTGAATGGGTGCCGTCAGAATGAGAGTCCAAACAGCTGATAAAAACATCACAATAATCTACAAGTAATCCACACCACTCCAGTCCATCAATTAATATCTTGTGAAGTGAAAAGCAGCATGTTTCTAAGAAACAAATCCATCAAGACATTTTAACTTCATCCATAATATTTCATAGTAATTTACATTGAAAAGTCATCTTGTTTGATTCAGGAGAGCAATCTGCACAGATAAAGCACTGTTAACAAGCCTAAAACAGTTCTAAACAAATGTGTGGGTGAGTTTTAATGTGAGGGGAGAACGGAGGACAGACTTTTTTTTCCTGGATAAAGAAATATGGATTATAGACTGGATATTTTAGCAGGAAGCAAAGTTAAAAATGCCTTAATGATGGATTTGTTTCTTACAAACACGCAGCTGTCACTTCACCTGATGTTAATTGCTGGACTGGAGTGATGTGGATTATTGTGATGTTTTTATCAGCTGTTTGGACTCTCATTCTGACGGCACCCATTCACTGCAGAGGATCCACTGGTGAGCAAGTGATGTAATGCAACATTTCTCCAAATCTGATGAAGAAACAAACTCATCTACATCTATTTTTATTAAATTAAACAAATATTAAAAAACACATTTTTATAATATTTTCAATCGATGCAGTATTTAAATAAAAAACAGAGCAAATGTATTTGAAATCCAGTGAATGGAGGTAGATTAGTGCTATCTATAGTCTCAGCCTCAGACGTCACGCACACGGACCGTTGGCTAACACGTCTGATGCATATAGCACACTTATCTGGAAACACTTCAGTAGTGTCGAAGGCGTCGTCGGATTGGTTGAATTATACAGGATTTCCGTGTAACGTGTGTGTTGCGTTCTTTAACGTTGCGCCTGGAAACAAAGATGCCGTGGCGCCAAACTCCCTCACGAAAGAAGAAAGCCGTCGTGTTTACAAATGTGACGGCGAACACTTATCAGGGTAGATTGAACGCTGGATTTTTAAAAGTATGTGAAGTATTTAAAGTTTGCGCCATAGAATCTTTAAAAATATATCTGAGAGTTTCACACTCCGGTTTGTTATTGTGGCGACATTTCCACGCCACGAAACGTGACGGCGAACATTTTTTTTTATAGACTGATGATTTGAGATCTTTACCTGGCTTCAAAGCCCATGTCCAGTAATCTGTCTGCCTCATCCAGGACAAGAACATCCAGAGACTTCACAGCGGTGGCCAAATCAAGCCCATCGGCCTTCCTCCTGAACATGTCCTCCAATCGCCCAGGGGTCGCAATTAAGATATTGGCTCTATGAATCACACATAACATTCTATTTGCTTATTTTATTCCAGATTTAGTTTTAGAAAAGAGCAGTCTATACACTCACCCCTGAGTCTTAAACTTCTCTACATCCTCAATAGGGTTGCTTCCACCGATTAAAAGAATCTGTCTAAAAACAGACACACATTGTTAGATTTACAAGCCAAGGCCATCAGACGGAGTAGATGTTTTATTCTCACCTGAACTGAGGAAAGCCCTGCAGAAATCGTCCCATCACCTCGCTGATCTGCAGTGCCAGCTCTCGGGTGGGTGTTATGATCAATGCACCGACCTGACAATACATCACAATAGAGATCAAAATGAACCACACGGATGCAACGCAAGCATCTGATGAATAAGAAGACAGTGTTACTGCAATGTCAAACTTATCATCTAATACAGACCTGCATCTTTTTTAACTTCTCTTCTCGCTTTAGGAGAATTTCTAATGCAGGAATCACAAATGCCAAGGTTTTCCCGCTGCCAGTCACCTGGAATCACATTAAATATTATGATATATGTTTTTGAAGTACGTCATAACTTAATGACTTTCTTTAATACAGCTTTATGCTCACCAAATCTGCATTAATTTAATCAAAAATAAAGTAATATAAAAAAATGGTTACTTATAAAAAAATAAGTTTCTTTTTGAATGTTTTAAGCATTTTTAGCATCTCATTACTCCAGTCTTCAGTGTCACATGATCATTCAGGAATCATTCTAATATCCTGATTTGGTGCTCAATTATTAATAATGGTTCTTTTTATTATCAATATTACAAACTGCAGCTTCATATTTTTGTGAAAACTGTGATGCATTTTTTGATGAACATATTTAATCAACAGCATTTATTTTAAATCTATTTTTGTAACATTATAAATGTCTGTATTGTCATTTTTAATCAATTTATCAGACCGCTGTCACATTATGATAAAAATAAACACATTTTCAAATACTCACCGCTTCAGCAGCCACATCTTTATTACGCATAAAAAGAGGGATGCAGGCAGACTGAAATCAAGAAAGAAATGTGATAATACAATGTTAATAATACGATAAGAAACATGCGAGTACAGTCATTTAAATGTTAATACCTGAACAGGAGTCGTATATGTAAATTTCAGCTCCCTAAGAGTCTGTAATATGCTATCATGCAATTTCACGGGCAAACTCTCCCATTTTCCATCGCTAATGTTTTCCATAGTTTATGAACTTAGATGAATCTGACCCATAAAAGTAAACACATGAGGAGAGTTTGTGTGCTACACGCAATACTCTCCGGTCGGGAAACAAGCGACTGATACAAACGTTCCTCTGTAGGACTCCGGTCTTCCTCCGGGGGGCTCAGAAAACTCATTCAAAACTCAGAATATTTGTCTTATCTGGCAACTTATATAATAAGAAGCTTAGTCGTTTTAATAAATTATCTATTTGTGTCTGACTTACAAACAGAACACCGCCGCAGACTACGATTGGTCCATCCTCATCAGCGCTGAGAAAAGTAACAGCTCCCACGTGACATCATTCTACATACTATTCCCAGCGGCTTCGAAAATATGTATACATGAATAAATGAAGTAAACAAATATAAAATACATGGCAGTAAGAAATCAATTTTGCTGCTAGTTTCCATGTTGTGCATCCAAATCTGCTCAGACGATAAAAAGGAGACATTTTAAGAACATGTTTTATGTTTATTAAATCAAATCGATATTTGACATACATATTCATTGAACTTCTGAGGTTTACAGTTTTATCATCAGTTCACCAGTAGTCTTAGCCAAATTATTTAGCATTTTCTTTAATATAAGAGTTGTTTTAGACAACAAAAATGGTACAAAATTACATAAAGTACTTCCTGTATGAAGATACTGTTGATAGAGAAAAAAGAAATTGGGCCAATCCTGCCTAAACATTTAAAAAACACACCAGAAAATCTGCAAAAGTAACTAACCAGTCATTTTACCGCTTCGCCAGCATCAGGTTTAAATATGTGCCATGGAGGTTGTTGTTGGCATAACTAAATGTAATAATGAGCAGTGAAAATGACATGAAATGTGCTCGCAGTGTCATTTCCTGACACGTATATCAGCGACCGCTGACTTCCCATTCATTCACAACATTGTACATGTTATGGTTTAATTACATCATGCTATTTCCATACAATCCTAGACCATGTTCTTGTATTGGGGCAACACCACATTATCACCTTTACTTCATTCTCATAGTAATGTGTAATCGTAACTGTACTGGAGAAGAAACACTAAGCAAAAAAAAAAATATATATATATATATATATATAAAGATAACTATTCAAAATCAAGTCGGGCTAAAACAAACTCAATGATTTAACAATTCAAAATCGCACCCTTTACCAAACAATGAAGAGAAATACAACTGGGGCAAATAAAAACCAAAACACAGACTGGTGGACTAGCGAACAACCAAGTTCTTCCCATCTCTGTTGAATTGAACATCCAATTCATAAAACTGGTGAATCTTGGACTCGATGGGTTTATGTTGTGGAACACTGACAGGATTTTATACGACTCTCCGCACTTCAAAGAATCTCTTCAGGTAGTAAATCTGTCCGAGGGTCATGGCCACCAGCACCAGAGCCTCAAAGAAGGACCACAGCACCACCCTGCTGTTCGTGTTGTCATTGACTAGAGGAAAAAAGGGACAAGTTTAATATACACAAGTTAAAATAGATCAATAAATAAATTAAATAGTTCAAATAATGAGTAAAAAATAAACAAGCCATAAATAATTCCAAAGTGCATTTAAACAGAAGTGTTCAATAAATAAATAAATGTATGGCTATTTTAACAAGTACATTTTTGCTAGGTTCACGTCATGTCAAAATAAAAAAGGAATATTTATAAGAAAGAAAAATAAATAATTATTCATGCCATTATTCAATTTTTCAATCATTCAGTTATTCATGTCAAAATAAAAAATAATAATTTACAGGCCATTAAAACATGAATATTATAGCTGGATTCACATAATGCCAAAATATTAAAGCTGGGTTAATGTCTTGTCAATAATAATAATAATTACTATTATTACAATTAAAAGGCCATTAAAACATGCATAATATTATATATATTATGTTCATGCAACATCAAAATTACAATAATAATAATAATTTAAACATGCATATTTTTGCTGGGTTCAAAACCCTGCTAAATAATGATTGCTTAAAAACAACAAAACTGTGGTCACGTGATTAGTGAGGATGTCTTACTTGAGCGGTGTATTCTCTCTCGGACCTCCATGTACTCCTGCTCATGTTTGACCGCCGTCATGGCAACCGCCAGCTCGTTGATCATCTCCTCCAGCTTATTCTGATGAGCTGGGAATAAATTAATAGCAATTAACTCGTGATGACTATCAAAAAGTGCATGCAAATACAATGCCTCCAATTCGTACAAACAACAGAATAAAAGATTGGTACCACCTGTGAACATGCAAGAGTTTACAGGTCATAAACAGCGGTTACATTAATAAAAACCCTTATGTACAGAGCATAAAAGATAAATACTGGAATGGCCTACAGTTAAAAATGCACAACAAGCAATGAGTACTTCAAATAAACCTCTCCTATGATAACACAAGCATTCGTGTTATATCTGTAAAACAAACTCCACACGAACTCTCTTTAGGGTTCAACAGCAGTTTAATGAGCTCGTCAGTCAGTGAAACATTCAGCTCATAGGTCACACTCTTTATACACACAGGTGCAGAATCAGATGCTGTTAGATTTCAGTTTAAAACGATCTACTGTACAGTCTATTCCTACCATCCCAGCTGTCACCACCTCCTGAACAGGGAAGAAAGCCACGTTAGAAGCAAAAGTCAATTTCAGGACTGTATAAATACTAAAAACAAATATTAATAATTAAATATAAAAAAGCAGAGAGAGTAATTTTAGAATTGAGATACAGTTATAGCTTCCAATTATTTTGATTTATCGCATTTTTCCTTTCGCTAAAGAAAATTCATGTCTATATAGTTTTTGTTCAATTTCCTGTCGGCTTTATTTACTGATGAGCTGAAAATAACTTAAAATGTACTCAATGATTATATCACTGCAAATATTTCTGCATATTCAGCATGCAAATGCAACAACATCAGTTTAATAACTTTTATAGTTTACTTATTTTGAATTAGTTTTTAATTTATATTTAAATTTAAAGCTTTAGTTAAATTATGTTTAATTAGTTTTGTTTTTATAAATATCTATATAATTTGGTTTTTATTTTAGTTAGTCATATTACACTAAATAAAAATAACTAGCTAAAATGAAAAGTTTTGATATTTGAGATTCAGTTACTTTTATCTCTATTTTTTGTCAACTATAATAACCCTGATATAGGCCTATAGAAATAAATTAAGGCATCCGAAATATTATAGAACTGGGCAGAAAACCTGATATTCTTTATAGACATCTCCACAAATACTATATTTTCCATGACTTTTCCAGTTGCCTGAAAGCTCCCAGGTTTTCCGTGAGAACTCTGTCATATGGATCAAAAGAGAGGACACTACGAGAAACAACCTTCCCAGAAACCCCTGCACAGTTCACGCGCTCACCCTCGGTCTCCATATCCTGCCCTTTGGGTGCCTCGCCGATGTCGATGGTGAACATCACAATCTTAGGGGTCATGGTGGACATCTTGTTGCTGAAGCAGAACTTGTAGGTTCCGTCCATATGGGCAGCTACAGAATACTTGCCACTGGACTCGCGGTCTCCTTTATAGATCTGCTTCCCGTCCGGACCCGTTATCTGTTCAGGACAAACAATACATGAGGTATTGCCAGGTGCTCACAACTTCACAAAAACCCACAAATAAACACTATTAATAGTTAATATCTGTGTGTGTGTGCATATACAATGGAGGCAAACATTATTAAGAACACTAGTATTTTCACCAGCTAAAATATCAGTTTCCATTTCCAAACATTGATTTTTGTCATTAATTGTAATAATCCAGTGATTTTTGTTTGCTCCAATAAACCACACAAGAGAGAAATCTGAGCTTCTGAAAAACTCAATGCACCGAGGGCAAAAGCTGCTTCAAACACAAAGGATCAAATGTTGATTTCAGTCTGACAGTCTGGAACTTTGACAAAAGACGTTGTTCTACACAGTTCTTCATGTCATTCCAGACAGACTGGATGACGATCAGATCTCTGTGTGGAGCACAAACATCTCACTGGATTATTACAATTAATGGCAAAAATCAATGTTTGGAATTGGAAACTGATATTTCCTACTGACACTACACCAAAAGCTAAAAATAACTGATTTAAACCCATTTTTTAGCTAGAGAAAATACTAGTGTTCTAATCATTTAGTATCACTGAATACATGGCACTTTAAGAATATCTAAAGCACTAAGCAAACTTTTGGATTACAAATGGCACCAGGACTTTTAAAAAATGGTAATGCCACAGTAACGTTACTTTTGTTTAACAACCATCTGGTGGAAGCAAAGAGAGACCAAACAAAACCAGAGCACTCTAACTTTCATCTTGACCCTTCTAGACGTTATCAATACATACAAAGCCTTACATTAAGACTGTACATAATCTAGTATGTAAGCATTAATAATCACTAACAGTCTGCAACTCACTTCCGGCTTCATTCATCTGGAGCGAGCTGAAATACATAAACACCTGCAAACTTCCTACAGCGCCGGTTTATGGGTCACCGTTTATTATTAATTACATTTATTAATATAATAAGTGTGTTTTGATGCCCACCTCCACGTCGATGTCCAGAAATCCTCCCTCGGCGACCTCAAACATCAGGCCCATTTTGGTGCCTGAGTTCACGCTCTCATAGAAACACTCATCCGCGTGAGCGTCGATGCTCACAAAATAGCCGCTCGCCGTGTAAGACAGCGCGCTGAGGAGCACGACGAGTTCCGAGAACGTAAACATGTTTGGTGCGCTGTATTAATGGTGGATAAAACCCATAAAAGAGACTTTACGCCGCACTGGACCGACAAAGGCGGAGACTGACAAGCGCTAGCTGCGCTACTGATGATGCCACGTCAAGATTTAGACGAGTCGCCTGAAGGGACAAAAAGACCACAACGCCGTACGAAGTTCGCGTTTGCAAAAAAACAACAACGAACGGAATAGTTGACATGCCAGAGCGCTGACAGATTAGTCACCGAATTTATCCTGTAAAACAGACGATAAAGACATTGACTTGAATTGTGTATTTGTAACTACATAAACTATTTATTTTATTATATTTATACAAATTATTTCGGAGCGATTTGGCTTTTTTGTTAAAAAGAACACTAAACAAAATGCTACTTAGAGGAACACTTTATTTTTATTTGATAAATGGGGTTAAAATGTATTTGTTTATTTGAATTAAATGTAATATTTTAATTTGATATTATTACAAATGTAGCCTACGTATTATATAGAGATAATTATTTATCCACAAAGGTAAAAATAGAAATATATCACTGCCTTCTTTATTTTACAAGAAATAGCAAAACAAAAAGACTGTAAAATGTTGCAAAGCCTTAAATATATCCTTTAATTGATTCATATACCCTATTTGTATATTTTATTTGTTTTTGTTCTCTTCTGTTAATATTATTTCAGTATGTTTATCTCAGTTTTTGATTTGCAATGATTGTTGTTTTTATGGTTGCATTTGATTACGTGTTCAAAATGTTGCAATAACAAATGTCAGGGGCAGTGATATGCTTTAGTAATATCCTTTTAGTTGATATGATTAAAACTATTTTACATAACAACATTTGTTTATTTATTCTGTTATATTCACTATACAGACCGTTTTATGTTTGTATTCAAATTGTATTTTAACCTAAAATCATGATAATGACCAAAAAGCAAAATTAAAACCTGAACGTTTTTTGTTCTGTTGTTCTTATGTTCCGCCTCTAGAAGGCGCGTTAGAGCGGCGCGTCGCGCGCTGTGTGTCGCAGCTTTGGTGACGTTTTTCCAATCGACTCCAGAAACTCTCCGCCGCCGCGGCCTAGCGCTCCCGGTCCCTCTTTCCCGTTATTTTATTCACTCATGTCCGTCTGTCCGAACCCAAAACGAGCGGGACCCGCTGCCGTATGAGGCGCTGAACACGGGACTGTCGATTTAAACGGAGTTTTTACCAGGAAAGGGAGTGAAATTACAGTAAACAGAGTGAGGGAGCGATGACATCCCGAAGGTGAGAAACAAGCAAAAACAAACCTGATATTCGATCCATTTCTCATTTATTTGACGTATCTTATCACTGTCGGGTATCCTATTTTCATGATAAATCAAACAATGTTTGTTTGAAATGTTTTGAGTGTGTAAAATGCGAAATTGAACGCGTTTAATGGTTTAAACACAACAGGGCGAGACTGGACATGTTTGAGTCTGAAAGAGTCGGTCTAATGTCGAATTACTTTGAATTCACTGATTTTAGGACATTGAAAGTCTGTGTAATTATCATGTTTAATATCTGCTGCTGCTGATTGACAGGTCATATTGTAGGTTTGACCACAGATAGGGATGATTAACAGGAAAATGACACTGGGTTTTTAAGAATGATATGACATTTGAGTGAATTTGAGTTTTTTTTTGTATTGTAAGTTAGTTATTGTGGCCAGCTTGTGTTAATATTGTTTTCATGTAATCTGCATTATAGGTAAAGACAAGATGCATAATTCATCATATAAGTAAAACGAGACAAATTTAAAACTGGCTTGATGTCATAGCTTTAGAGACTAACTGGTAAAGCAAGCACCACTTTACAAAACATTTGACAAAATTATATGATTTGTGTAGCATTTGTGACACATATTGCAATCGTTTTGATGTCTCTGTATATACATATACACATTCACAAATGCATATATTGCACTATATAATGTCTAGGGTTATTATAGATAACTATAACTAAACTGTGTTAGTTGAAATAATAAATGTAAGCTGAAATAAAATGAAACATAAAATACTTTATTTCAACTAGTTGCCAAGGCAACATTCCTTATTTTAATTTAGTCTAACATGATGTACTAAAAAAATAAATCAGAAATAATAATTAATACAAAAAACTTATTAAAAAAATAAGAAATACAGAAAAATTGCCAAAACTGTAACTAAAATTGCAATAAAAACAGTAAATATAAAAATGATTAAAAACGAAAAACTACTAAAATGACAAAAACACAACAGAATTACTAAAATTGTAACTAAAATTAAAATATAAAAATGAAATATTCAAAATATTATTAAAAACAAAATTAGTAACTAAATTACTAACAGATCTCTCCATATTTAATGTGCTAAAATAATTGTATTTTTGAGCTGCATCTCTGGCTTTTGATTCTGAATGATCTTTTTTCACATGATGGCTTTTTAATATTTACTGACATTTCTGCAGATACTTTTGTCTACTGGCCGTTTACTGTTCATTAGCTGTATTGCTTGTTTTACAAAGTGTTAATGCCCACAATCAGTATTTCATGTGACTGTGTTGACTGCGTGTCTGTGCCTGTAGGTGGTTCCACCCCAACATCACTGGAGTGGAGGCGGAGAACCTTCTCCTCACTCGTGGTGTGGACGGCAGCTTCTTGGCCCGTCCCAGCAAAAGCAACCCTGGAGACTTTACGCTCTCTGTCAGGTGAGAAATGATGGATAAATCGGGATTTAGACTGGGAATAACAAGTGTTAATTGAAAATATGATCTATTATGAAATTGACTACACTGTAAAATATCATGCTAAATTTAAAACGTAAAATTAAAAAAGGGCAGATATTCGTTGTAAAATACTGACAGGGTTTCCGGTTTTACAGGATGGCATATTATGTGCCTGTATATTTTACGACTGTATTTCATTAAGTGATATAATGTTAATATACCTCTCTACTTGAACTACAAACTAAATATTTTTTACCTTAAAAAGTACTGATATCCATCATAAAATTACAGTACTGTGTGTTAATGTCAGTGTTTTTATGACTGTCAGCACTTGGTAGCTTAATGTATTCATGTCTAAGTGTTTCTCCTCAGGAGACACTTTTGTGTATTGAATTTATCATGTGTTTGAACCCCTTAAATTAAAACCCTTTAAAACTTTTTAGCGTTGATTACTCCGTAATAAAGTCATGGAAGGAGGGCACCCACAGGCAGAACATCTGACATGAAAGCTTGTGGAGGCTTGTTACAAATGCAAGATAAGAAAAATATCAAATTAATCGTTTTCACGATTAATAACCAGTGGACAAATATACGTTTATTGTGCAGCCCTTCTATAAATTATACAGCAATTCATAATTTTTACTTGCAAAACCATAATTTTTCAACCAGTAGTATAATTTTCACTGTAAATGACAAGGTAACTTAGTTATGTACTTTTTACTGTAACATGTATTAAAACATTTTTCAGTCTGCTATCATAAACTGAAGTTATATGCACACTGAATTGAAGCTCTTCTCTTCCCTAGGCGAAATGGCGCCGTCACCCACATTAAGATCCAAAACACGGGAGACTATTATGACCTGTACGGTGGAGAGAAGTTTGCCACCCTGGCTGAGCTGGTGCAGTATTACATGGAACATCACGGACAGCTGAAAGAGAAAAACGGAGATGTCATTGAGCTGAAATACCCGCTCAACTGTGCCGATCCCACTTCTGAGAGGTGAGCGCAAGCATAGCTCATTATCGGTCTGTCCTTCCATGACAACATGAGCTGATAGTTGTGTTTTATAGGCCTTTTTATTGGCGTCTGAACCCGAACACACTCCTCTGACATTGTCCTTTTTTTTTGCTAGGTGGTTTCATGGTCACCTATCTGGTCGTGAGGCCGAGAAGCTGTTGACAGAGAAGGGCAAGAATGGAAGTTTTCTGGTGAGGGAAAGTCAGAGTCACCCGGGAGATTTTGTGCTCTCTGTACGGACCGGAGACGACAAGACAGACACCAGCGACGGCAAACCAAAAGTCACACACGTCATGATACGCTGCCAGGTAAAGTTCACTTACGATATTTACTTTCATGCAAAATTGGTTTTCTTTTAAATTAGAAAGGGCTAAGTATTAAACAACCAACTAGTCATTTAGTGGCCTCAAATAATGTAGATTTAAAAAAGATTTTACTTGTTTCTTAAATTAAAAGATGCAACTTTGTGATATATACTTTTTGTGATTTAAATAAGTAGTTGTTTATACATTCATCTGCTCTAAACCATCCCTGATAGATAAATAAATAAATATATTTATATTTATAATAAATCATTAGATATGTTCATACCTATTTATAATAATAATAAAAACAAATATATATATATATATATATATATGTGTGTGTGTGTGTATATATAATATATATATATATATATATATATATATACATACATACATACATACATACATACACACACAGAGTATCTCACAAAAGTGAGTACACCCCTCACATTTCAGCAAAAAAAATTATAATTTCTCAAGGGACAATACTGCACAAATGAAACTTGGATATATTTTAGAGTAGTCAATGTGCAGCTTGTATAGAAGTACACATTTTCTGTCCTCTAAATATAACTCAACATATAACCATTATTGTCCAAATAACTGGCAACAAAAATTAGTACACCCTAAGTGAACATGTTAAAACTGTGTCCAAAGTGTCACAAGTAAATATTTAGTAGGGGCACCATTGTTATCTAGCACTGCCTTAATCCTCCTGGGCATGGAATTCACCAGAACTGCACGGCTTGTTGCTGGCATCCTCTTCCACTCCTCCATAATGACATCACGGAGCTGCTGGATGTTAGACACATGGTGCTTCTCCACCTTCCGCTTGAGGATGCCCCACATGTGCTTAATAGGCTTCAGGTCTGGAGACATACTTGGCCACTCCATCACCTTCCACCTTCAGCAGCAAGGCAGTTGTCATCTTGGCAGTGTGTTTTGGGTTGTTGTTATGTTGGAAAACAGTTTCTGAAGGGGGGGCATCATCTTCTGCTTCAGAATGTCACAGTACATGTTGGAATCCCTCAATGAACCACAGCTCCCCAGTACCAGCAGTAGTCATGCAGCGGCACAATTTTCTTGGTACTCCTCACCAGGGCGTCGCCACACATGCTGGACACCATCTGAGTCAAACAAGTTTACCTTAGACTCATCAGACCACAGACAAACATGGCTACTTCCAGCAGGATAATGCACCATGTCACAAAGCTCAAATCATCTCAGACTGGTTTCTTGAACATGACAATGAGTTCACTTTACTCAAATGGCCTCCACAGTCACCAGATCTCAATCCAATAGAGCACCTTTGGGATGTGGTGGAACGGGAGATTCACATCATGGATGTGCAGCCGACAAATCTGCAGCAACTGCGTGATGCTATCATGTCAATATGGACCAAAATCTCTGAGGAATGTTTCCAACACCTTGTTGAATCTATGCCACGAAGAATTAAGACAGTTCTGAAGGCAAAAGGGGTCCAACCCGGTACTAGCAAGGTGTACCTAATAAAGTGGCAGGCGAGTGTATGTGTGTGTATAAAATAAATAATGAAATACATACATACCTATTTATGTATGTATTTATTTATCTTCAAATGCTTTAGATATTTTGGCTAAAATGCATTCTTGTATTTATTATGTGTTATTTAATTGTTGTTCTTGGTCTATATTGGAAACCTGTTTGAATAGTTAATTGGTTTATTTAGTTCAAATCACAGTAATAAAAATACTTTTTATGTAAGTGGGTTATAATTTTGATTATCATTTTATCAGCATGATATGAAGTATGATGTTGGAGGTGGGGAGAAATTCGACTCGCTCACAGATCTGGTGGAGCATTACAAGAAAAACCCTATGGTGGAAACACTGGGGACAGTCCTGCAGCTCAAACAGGTGTGTGATTGACCATTTAAGTTAAGATGCATTCAGAATTACACTTGTGAATCACAAAATTGAAGGCTAAATGAATACACTTATGCACAATAAATTGGGGTCAGTTTAAAAAAAAAAAAATCAATACTTTTTTATTCAGAAAGGACGCATTAAAATTCAGCTTTGCATCACAGGAATAAATTACATTCTAATATGTATTCAAATAGAAATAAGTTATTTTGATTTATAATAATATTTCCTAATATTACTGTTTTTACTGTATTTTTGATCAAATAAATGCAGCCTTGATGAACAGGAGACACTTCTTTCAAAAACATAAAAAATCCTTACTGCCCCCCAACTTTTAAACACATTTTTGAACACTTACTTGAGATGAATTGAACAAGATTCTTCCTGACATAAGAGTTTTCCAATGCAGTGTTATGTTTCTTGCAGCCTCTGAACACTACCCGCATCAATGCAGCAGAGATCGAAACTCGGGTACGAGAGCTCAGCAAGCTGGCAGAGACCACAGATAAGGTCAAGCAGGGATTCTGGGAAGAGTTTGAGGTGAGAACCTATCAGCACCCAGTTTAGTGCCAGACTGAGCAGTGATCTGTTTAACTGATCAATCAATGTTAATAAAGGGTCGAGTTCTGACAGTCATTTTGAATTCTGTGTCCACAGACGCTTCAACAGCAGGAGTGTAAACTGCTCTACAGTCGCAAAGATGGCCAGCGGCCAGAAAATAAAAACAAGAACAGATATAAAAACATTCTTCCATGTGAGTGAAAGTCATCATCATCATCATGCAAAACTCTCAGAGTCACCTGCACCACTTGAGCCATCAATGTCAGTAATATTGTTTTCTCTGTGTCTCCTCCTCCTCAGTCGACCACACACGAGTTGTGCTGACCGACGGTGACACGAACGAACCAGGCTTGGACTACATCAATGCCAACACCATCATGGTAATAAAGGTGCCGTCAAGTCCTATCAGAGTGATTGAAAAGGTTTGTGTAGTAACTTTTTTTTTTGTGATCCCCAGCCTGAAACCGAGGCAAAGAGCAACAATTCCAAATTGAAGAGGAGCTACATCGCCACGCAGGGCTGCTTGCAAAACACCATCAGTGACTTCTGGAGGATGGTGTTTCAGGAGAACTCTCGAGTCATCGTCATGACCACGAAAGAAGTGGAACGGGGAAAGGTGAGGCATTTCCCAATGGCTGGACCAGTTACAGACATTTGCATTCTGGTTCATGGGCTGATTTTTGTATTGCTAAAAGAAATATCTAATCATGCAAACCTTGACCGAATTTAAATACATTTGGAATGGTACTAAAATTACTATTTCATGATGTAAAATAATGCATTTTCTAAGCTTGAAATTAGTTGCCAAAAGTAGGAGTGTAAGAAAACATTGATACACATGAGTTATCACAATATTTAGTTTGGCAATACTTTATCGATAATAATAATATCGGAATATATAGTATCGGAATATCGAAATAAAAAAATCATACAAGATTCATGGCAGTTGTTTCGTTTTGAGTACATATCCCGACCGCTAGATAGCAGTCTTCATCTCTGAACTTAAACAGTGACAGGAAATACTAGCATAAGAGCACGCCACTAATGTTAGCGTTAATATAGTTCACTGTCAGTAATGGAGGATGAAAGAATTGTTCCAGTTCCCATTTCGGTGTACAAAGCTGAAGTGTGGTGTCATTTGGGCTTTTGTAGTAGCGTCCGCCTCGGTTCTGCCGCTTGCTGCGTCCCGTGTTGAAGAGCCTTTCAACACGGCTGCAGCTTTCTCTCGTGTCGGGGGCGTTTTGTGCAGTTGGGGGCGATGCTTGCGTCATCTGCTTTTATAACATAAATACAAACTGAAAAACCTGTGAAATCCAAGTTGAAAGGTTCTGAGAATGTTCAACATCTTTATTTATTTTTATGTTTTACAATTGTTTTGTTTTCTTTAGGAATCATGCAAGCACTGTATTTAAGCAGATGTATGTCATTGTATGTCACAATTGTAAACTTAAACTGTTAACCTTTAAAGCAGGGTCTAAAAATATATATGGTCTTTATAAAATACATTTTAGACATAAACATTTAACTAAAGAATCCTGCAAGCACTTGAATTTCCTCCCTATACTCGTACTGCACAAAAAATGGTTCAATAATGTTGAATGTTACAGGGACTGATTATTGCAAATGCAGATCCCAGTGTGTTCTGGGTAAACAGTTTTATTTATTTATTTTTGTATATGGTGGTGTGTTCTAAATGACAGCTTTCCTAAAAATATATCCTACTCCTAAAATAAGAAATATCCCAATATATTGCCTTGCTTACAGTATCACAATATATCGTATCGCAACCCCTGTATCGTGATACGTATCGTATCACTAGATTCTTGCCGAAACACAGCCCTAGCCAAAAGTAGAGCTGCACAATTTGGAATAAATCTATTTTCAAATGTATTTAGTAGTTATTTATTTATGATTCTGATTGAGATTTAAAAATACACTAAAACAATAAAACATTTCATGACTTAAAAAAAACTTATTTTATTTTGGCTAGTTGCCAAGGCAGCATTTCTATTTTAATTTAGTAACTTAATTAACTAAAATTCCTAAAACTAAAATAAAAATGAATAAAACTAGGCATTAAAAAACTACTAAAGTTTTACTAAAACTTTAATTAAAATGAAAATGGGAATTATAAAAACTTATTCACAATAATAGTGAAAACTTAGTGTTAAAATAACTCTGGCTCACAGTTTGCTGTGCTTGTTTGTAGGTATGCAAAATTTGCCTTATATTTGAATATGATTAAATATTAGTATAACTAGAAAATAACAACAACTAAAGAATATTTACAAACTATAATACAAAATGAGAAAATTTCACTGTAAAATAAGTCAAATAATAAAAATACTAATCTCATTTTACCGTAAAACAGTAAAATTACTATACTAATATTTATGTCTTAATTTTCAAATGTTGTAATTATAACTGTAGGGAGACTTTAAAGCTCTTTTGCTGACAGCTAGGGTTGCAAAGGGGTGGAACATTTCCAGTTAATTTTGTTTTGAAAGTTTCAAAACATTCTGGAAGGTTTTCTGGAAATTTACGAGAAATCTTCCAACACTTTGCAGCCCTTGTTCTCATTGGAAATTTCGAGAGATGGTTGGCACATATTGCTTCAGCCTTTGTGATTTGATAATTGCGCTAAGCCATATCCAGTATTGGATTAATAGTTCATTGCTGGCTGAAATATTCTGAGATGAATTGTGTTTTTCTTCACAGAGTAAGTGTGTGAAGTATTGGCCTGACGTGTCTGCGCTGAAGGAGTATGGAGCCATGCGAGTGAGGAACGTGAAGGAAACGTTGTCGCACGATTACATCCTGCGAGAGCTGAAGCTGTCAAAAGTTGGACAGGTAAGGTAAACCGAAATGCTTACATCACCACAGAACACAGGAGTCTTTTTCTAACACCGGGGATCTGTCTGATGTTGTAGGGTAATACTGAGCGTACAGTGTGGCAGTACCATTTCCGCGCCTGGCCTGACCACGGTGTGCCTGGAGACCCAGGCGGCGTGCTGGACTTCCTGGAAGAGGTCAAAATGAAGCAGGAGAACATAACCGGGGCTGGACCCATCGTGGTGCACTGCAGGTTATGAGAACACAATCAAAAACCAAGGGTTCTGTGGGTCTTCAAATGGTTTAATGCACCCTTGCACAAATTAAGGCCTTAAAAAGGTTCTTGAATAAATGCAGAAAGTCTTACATTCATAAATTCATGGCATTAAATGTTGCATGCACTGAAAAAAAATGAAAACTTTCCACAGTATTTTTGTCTCGTTTCCAATAAACATATCTAAACATCCTTGGATTAAGATACATGTACTTGAAATGCAAAATGAAGATATGATGTCTAGTTTTCTGAGAAACTGAACAAAATGAAGCAAGTTTATGGTTAAAACAAGAAAACAAATGTCTACGTAAATGTTTTCCTTTTGAACTAAGTTGATTTTTCTGAGCCCATTTTCAAGCTTTGGGGTGTTTTTAATACAATTCAGTGTGTGCTTCCTATACACTTGCATTTAGAAAACATATTAATGTATTGTTTTACTCTTCAATTTTATTCCTTAAATTTTCTTCACTTGGTCTTCAATTCTGAAATGTACCTTTAAATCCTGCAGAAACCCTGAAAACACACGTGCATGGGCTGATGTTAATGACTTAAAAAATCCAAATAGTTGTGGCTTTTAATTCTTATAGTTAGACATAAAGTTCGACTTTTACTTTGATTCGTACAAATACTTTCATCATCAAGCGAATGTGGCTGTTGGTTCTAAACTTGTGTTTCTGATTCTCCTACAGCGCTGGGATTGGACGAACAGGAACATTTATCGTGATTGATACTCTAATAGACATCATCAGAGAAAAGGGTACAGTTCTTACATCTAGATCATTCATCTGTTGATGCTCTGCTTGTTAATTACTAGGCCCTACGGTCTAAATTAGGCCACAGTAGCAGCTTTTCTTGAAGTTAGATCTGACCTGCAGTCTGTTGTGCAGGAGTGGACTGTGATATTGACGTGCCCAAGACTATCCAGATTGTGCGATCTCAGCGTTCAGGAATGGTACAGACAGAAGCCCAGTATCGCTTCATTTACATGGCTGTGCAGCATTATATTGAGACTCTACAGCGCCGCATAGTGGAGGAGCAGGTGTGTACAACGCTTACATTGACAGAAGAGAGACCGTTCTGTCTATTGATATTAGAGACTTGCAGTATTGCCTACTGTGCTTGGTTTAAGGGCTGCACAATTTGTCTTTTTTATTTGATTTGATATTAATAGGCCTGTGAAATTATGATAATTATTATTTTTATTATGATTATTACTGTTACCACAAACATATTAACACAATAAAACACAAAATGAGATATTACAATTGTAATATTACTATTACATAATAATATTACACTGTAAATAAGAGTATCTAATGTACATAAAATATGAAATAATAATGTTTTTTACAAAACGAAGAAAACAAAAACAGAGTGTATACGAAGAAATGTAAATATAGTATAAAATGATAATAATAATAATGTTATGTTACAGAACAGTACAATTATTGTTATCATAGATGCAAACGGCCCACCTTTCAGTGAAAACTCACCTTTTTGAGATCAAAATGGGTCACTTAAGAGATTTCTGCAGATCAGGGCCCGTATTTATCAAGCCTCTAAGAATTACTATCAAGAACACTGCTATGAATTGACTTAAGTGAAAAAAGCATTCTTGGCTCAAAGCTGTGCTTAAAAGTTAGTTATCAAGCATCTCAGTTATAATTTAAGCGAAGCGTAGGACTAAATCTTAAGTGTCGGTCTTAGAGATGATTCATGACACTTTGCTGTGCCACAAACGGGATTTTGGATGACGACATACGCATGGACCAATCACTGAATAGATTTCCTTAATTAAGAATATTCTCAAATAAATTCAAGTTTAATGGTTAAATTCCTAATAATGTTTACATTCAACACACATTTGACAATAAATAATTTTCAAGAGAATACATTATGGCAAGGAAACGAAGCGTCATCACAGATAAATTTAGGGTGTCGAATGCTATAGACGATATAGTTTATCTGATGAGAAAGGTTTTTTTTTTTGGGGGGGGGGGTCTTTTTTTACAGTACCATTAGTACCAATTAAATTCTATACCTGCTTATTGTCAACCGCTTTTAAATGCTCCGTAGTGTTTTTGTATGTGCGCTTTGGTTTGGAATTTCAGAACCACACGTTTATTTACAACGTTATTCAGAATCCGCTCATTTTTGTTTTCGCAAGTACAGTTCTAGATGCTCGCAGATCTACTTATTAGAATGGGAAAGAGAGAAAAGCATACACACGGTGTATTTTCGTAGTGCTTTGTATGTTAGTGGAATTGCATTGTGTTTGCTACGTTCATTCCAGAACTATTTTTGTTTTCGCAATGTACGTCTAGATGTCTCAAAGCTAGTGAACTTTTTAGAATTAGAAAGAGTCAGCATACAATGTAGATGCTATAAGAGATTGCTCATAGTGTATGTGAGATTAGCTAGTCATTGATTATATCATTGAGTTTTAGCGTGATCAAGCTCAGTCAGTTGTGCTATAAGAGGAGCCCTTTGCTCGGTTTCAGGAGTGACAAACGCTAGTGTAAAACATTATGCACGTCAATCCACTAAATTGTTGCGCCAGTCATTGCTATGATTGACAGTGATAACTAGCAACGGACATAACGAACTAGACCTGTGCATTAAGTGATGCTGAGTAACAAGTCTGTGTTGGCTGAATATAATAAGGATAGTTAAAGATAACTTAAAACACTGTTTTTGATGTGTCCTTTTTAAGGAAATGTAAAAATAAAATTATAAATATTTAAACATATTGAATGCATTATTATTAAATTCTACTTGCTATACTACTTAAGTACAGTACTAAAATTTGTTATAATAGTAATTTTATAATAAATCCAAAAGCAAGAAGTCAAAACTAGGGAGTGGAAATGGCAACTGAGCTAATGAGTGATCCTCTGAATGAGAATGAGAAATATTACTATTGTAATACTATTTCACTGTAAAATAAAGATTACATAATAATATAAAGTAATAATAATGGTATTTTATAGAAAAACATGTCTCAATTTATTCATTTCCAAACAATAAACCTTTTATTTTGGAGGATAACTCTAGGGAGACTTTAAAGCTTCTCTTTTGTCGACATCAGATTTATAAAGAGAGGAGCAAAATGGTGTAGATGTGTAGTGTTCCCAGAATGAATTGAATCATGGACTGTTTGTTTTGACTTTCAGAAAAGTAAAATTAAAGGACGCGAGTACACCAACATCAAATATTCTCTCTCTGACCTGACTGGAGGAGATCAGAGCCCTCTGCCACCGTGCACGCCAACACCAACACCAACCTGTGCCGAGTGAGAACACACCAGCCCATTGCTCACCACATACACAATTTCATAGATGAGTATGCATGTCACTTTAACGAGAAAGCGTCTGAGAAATCAATGGCAAATGAAGCAATAGATATTAGACAACTCTTGACAAATGCCTTTTAAGCAGATTTTTAAAAATCTTTTTTTTTTTTTTTTTTTTTTTATAAAATAATATTACCAACTCTAAATTTTGATTTGGAAAAAGCACCAGCTTTTAAATTTGACATGAAACTGAAGCTGCGATAGACTTTACTACTATAATGTGATTCTGAGTGAAATGGCAATTAAATAAGAAAGAATGTAGACAGTTTTTGACTGGATTGTGAAAAGTGAGCGTTGTGTAATTTAACCCCTTAACTGTCACCCCCCCTTTTGAAAAACTTGAAAGTGCACTATTTAAAGTTAAATTGTTATAATTCATGAATGCTTTTGAATACAAACCTAAGGTTGGTCTCTTTTTAAAGAAGAAAATCAGCAGATTATTGCAGAAGTGAAATCATTTCAAAAAATGAAAGTAAAAAAAGTTATGCAAGTTTAAATTTACTGTAAATAAAATGTAATGTACAATTATTATTTTATATTATATTAAATATTTTACAAAATATGTTTTAATCCAAATTTGGCATAAAATTAAAGCCATATATCTAAATAAGTTGTGTTTCAAATTTGAAGTTGATATATAAAAAATTGAGGTTACTATGCAATTTTGTTTAGGCGTTATACCACAAACAGCCACCGGGTGCCATTCAAACCCCATTGAATTTTTTTAATGCACTTTTCTGTCACAAATGTATCAATTTCTCTCCCACTATTACTCTTATCACAAAATGATAAGGTTAATCATTAACAGGTCAGGTTAAATGTTTTGGATTGAGTTTTCTGACATGTTATTTAAATACATTATAAAATGTATTATGCACTCATTTCCAGAACAGAAATCTGAACACTGGATAAAGCCAGGTGCAAAATACTTTAATTTGGTGACATATTAGAGTTTTTATGGGTCTTGGATTTCTCTTTTTATTACTCCATAAATTAGAAAACAATGTCAACAGGCTGAACAAATATTTTAATCATGGTTTTATATAAACCAGGCGAATAGTATATGAACAATCCCTTCTGTAAAAATGTCCAGAATATAGAATAAAACTGTAAAGTTTTGTGTATGTAAGGGGATTGTAATTACAATCTATAAATGCAAACAGATAAAGTAGAATAAAATAAACACTTAATGGTTTGTTTGTTTATTTAATTTATTCATTTTTTTGGAAATGCACAGATGAATTGTTTACCATAAGACCAGCAACATGCATGCAGGGTCATTTGTGATTTCATGCCAGCTTTAAGTTTGAAACCCGTTCTATGATGTCTTGTTAAGATTTAAATCTGTGTGTTTTCAGCATGAGGGACGACAGCTCTCGAGTCTATGAGAATGTGGGTCTTATGCAACAGCAGAAGAGTCACAGATGAGACTCAGATTCCAGCACTGTCCAAATCACAGGTACGACGACTCACTCTTCATCACATCACAGTATGTTCAGTCCCAGATTCAACAGTTTCTTTAGTATTTTGATGCATTTACATGTTTTTAGATAGTTTAGAGGCTTATTCACATCAAAAAAGAACTTAAAGGATTAGTTCACTTCCAAATTAAAATGTCCTGATAATTTACTCACCCCATGTCATCCAAGATGTTTATGTATTTCTTTCTTCAGTCGAAAAGAAAGTAAGGTTTTTGATGAAAACACTCCAGGATTTGTATCCATATAGTTAGTTTCAATGGACTCCAAACGGTTGAAGGTCAATATTACAGTTTCAGTGCAGCTTCAAAGGGCTATAAACGATACCAGACGATGAATAAGGGTCTTATCTAGCGAAACCATTGGTCATTTAAAAAAAAAAAAAACTTGTATATGCTTTATAAACACAAATGCTTGCCTTGCTCTGTTCTGTGATGCGCGTTCGTGACTTCACGTAATACGTTGAAAAGGTCACGCTTGACGTAGGCGGAAGTACCGAGTCAGTGTTTACAAGTTGAATGTGCAAATACTAAGTCAAACGCCGTTAACAAAGAAAGGGAGTTAAAAGGTCAAACAACAATGTCGGGCGATTTTGACCTTGGAGGAGAAGATGAGATGGAGTTTTTTGCCCTGCCCTACCCTTTTGAACCGGAATACACAGAGGAAGAAATTAGGCAGATGGAGGACACTGCTGCGGCGACACAAACCTCTCAAGCGTGACCTTTTCAACGTATTACGTGCAGAACAGAGCAAGGCGAGAATTTGTGTTTATAAAGCATATACAATATAAATATTTTTTTAAATGACCGATGGTTTCGCTAGATAAGACCCTTATTCATCGTCTGGTATCGTTTATAGCCCTTTGAAGCTGCACTGAAACTGTAATATTGACCTTCAACCGTTTGGAGTCCATTGAAACTAACTATATGGAGATACAAATCCTGGAATGTTTTCATCAAAAACCTTACTTTCTTTTCGACTGAAGAAAGAAATACATAAACATCTTGGATGACATGGGGATGAGTAAATTATCAGGACATTTTAATTTGAAAGTGAACTAATCATTTTAACTCTTATTGTGTCTTTTTGACCTAGAGAAGAATTTCCTAGCTAATGTTATCACATTGGACTAAAACGCACTAACTTTGCTCACATAACAAATCTTCCCAATTTTTGTTTTTGTTTTTTGGGGTATTTTTTCCCCCACATTGTGGTGTTCTCAGTCAGAAATGACCAGCCTAAAAATTGCTTTAAATTTCTTATGCCATATTATATCCAAATATTAGATTCAATCTTTTTCTTTTCTTTCAGTTAGCACAGGTTTTGTATTTCCTTTTGTAACTGGTTGAGCATAGACCTCATTGATCTGAGCTCATTCACCTCAGTTTTTGAATGAACATTGCCAAAACTATCCACACATATTGCTTTTTTTGGCTCAAAAACAAGTGCATGAGCTCTGATCAGTCTACAATCAATCACTTTTAAAAAGAAATACAAAACCTGTGCTAATTGAAAGAACAGACTGTACCCAAGATTTACATAAGGAGCATAATGAGAGATTCACAAGCAGTTTTTAAAAGTCCAGACGTTTTTGAATAGGAACACCAAATTTTTAGCACAGAACAAGGGTCAAAATTACATTACTCACCCAAAAGTGAGTTCTGCTTAGGTACTATAGATTTAATATGACTTGTACTCGAATACACAATATTAACAGCTCTATGTTCTTCTGCAATGCAGGTTTCCAAAATATTACCTTTGTAGCATCTTGTGCTGAAAATGTTCAGTCGTTGAATATGCTTTTAGTGTTTGTTGTGGCTCATTTCAGTCCAGTAATGACTGTATCTTTCTTTCTTTTTAATTCCCCGACAGGAACTGTTTTTGTTGTTGCCGGACGCTCCTGAACACCTAAGAAGTGATCATGACTAAACGGAGAGACGACAAAAAAAGAAGAAAAAAAAAAAAAAAAGAGACCGGTCCACACGAGCTCAGAGACATGTGGATGGAGTGAATTTCATTTATCCTTCCAGCTACGTAGCCTTTTAACCCCACACTAAGAAACCACTGTGACGATCATGAAGCCTTATACAGAATAAACCCAAAACAGCCCCTGCAAAATCATGCTTTTTTGGGCGTGGAGCTTTCTGAAATGGAGTCAGGCTACTTTTAGCGAGTGTGGGAGAAGCTTATGCTCTTATGTTCATCTCTTACATCGTCGTTTCTTTTCCATCTCTTTCAAGAACACTTTCTGGAACACATTAAGTGGGATATTCAAACAGAAAATGGACACTGTCATCACATACGCCTTTGCTAAAATAATCGGTAACAGAAGAGAAGCGAAAGGAATGAGCTGCATCCCTTTCCTCGGCAAATGAAAGGATGCACCTCATTTTTCCAATACATTTCATTTCTTTTATATTCAGTAAAAACGGCCCGTTTGTGCATTCTAGTGCTAGTGCTAAATTCAGATCAGAGGATCAGAATCATTCTAGTCCACTTTCACAGCCTCTGCCTTCAGTTTAAGCCCAGCGTCCTTAAGACTTTGTTCCAAACGGCAGGAGAACTTCAGCACACCCTCGGTTTGCCTTTTTGCCCCCCTCGAGAGTGACGTCCTGACTTTTCCGTGGGACAAAACGTCCGTGTCACTGGCTTGTTTGTGTTACTGAATTATTGTTCTGCTGCATCAGGCCACCCAGCAGCGGCTTTGGCTTGACTGCAAAATCTGTTTCTTATTATTTTTTAATGATTTTGCTGCCTAAAAAAACCCTAAATGTTTTATTTACGTCATAGCAGCATATGAACTTCATTTCCAAATCACTGTTTTAAGAGTGACTGCACATTCTTAACCCTGGTGATTTCTCGCTGTGGATATAATTATGGGTTTTAAAGTGTTATTAGGCCCTCTATGATGGACAAACTTGACTTTTGAGTTGTATTGCCAGGTCACATGCCTTTGTTTTTCTTGCTATACTAACTTTTTGGCTTTTCTAATTTTTGCAAGCTTCACTAAACCACGCTTTTCTCATGTTCAGCATCAGCAGTATTTCATAAATTGTTTGTTTAATATTTTCGCAAGTGCTTCTTCCTTCATAACCATCGGTTCAGACGTTGTCTTAAGATCACAGTTACGTTCGTATTATCTGGCCTCCACTTCTTCATCTTGAGCGTTGATGAACATTGGTTTTCTGGCAGGCGACGAGCTCAGCCCATCGTGTATTCGGCGTACTGTAGTGTGTTTATCGTCCTGAAGTGTGTGAGCGTGTTTGTGTCTTGCAAATACTGCTGTTTGTTTGCTTTCTCAAGTCCGGTCTTCTGTTTCTGCCATGCCTTTTGTTTCTTGTAAACATTACACTCGTTCCTGTGTGTGGTGACCAATTATCTTCCTTTACTTTCTTTTGAAACCAACAAAAAATGTCACGGTCCTCTTCGCTACATGAATGCATTACGGTCCAAAGCAACTAATGTGAATTTTTGTCATCGTGAAGAGAAGGAAACGGTTGTGGAACTCAATGCAAACTATATTTTTAAACTTGTATATTGTACATGAATATCTTGTAGAGGAGAATATACTTACTAAGCATATGTAATTGCCATTAAGATATACTGTATGTTTAACCCAGCAGCATTTCTTCTCGTGCCAGACGGTGAGCCTTACAGAAGCGAATAGAGTTGATCGTGTTGTTCGGCTAGCAATGCAATTAACCAACATGAACTCCTTGATAACAATAAACAAGAAGCTCACATCTTCATGCTCGAGTCCTGTTTATTTACTGGAATCTGTGCGATTCATTTTGATTGGTGCATGGATGAATGTAAACGAATGAAAATGTACTCTTCCCTCAGGTCATCCGAGATGTAGATGAGTTTGTTTCTTCATCAGATTTGGAGAAATGTAGCATTACATCACTTGCTCACCAGTGGATCCTCTGCAGTGAATGGGTGCCGTCAGAATGAGTCCAAACAGCTGATAAAAACATCACGGTAATCCACACAGTTGTTTTTGATTTAATATTTTGATTTTAAATTTTGTTTACTTTAAATTGACAGTTTTAGTAATTTTATATTTGGTCAGTTTTTTTGTTTGAAAGTTTTAGTAATTTAAAAATTTTTTTATTTTTTGTGCTTTTTACTTTTTTATTAGTTTAGTTAGATTTAGTAATTTTGTGGTGTTTTTGACGTTTTATTAGTTTAAACTTTTAGTAATTGTTAGTTTAGTAATTTAATTTTTAGTTGTTAGTAGTAGATCTAGTAGTTTGTTAAACTACATGAAAATGAGTTTTTTTCAGTTAATGTTTATTTGATGTTTTATGTTGTTGTTTTACTGTACTATTTATATTTGTTTTTAATCATAATTACCATGTCTCAGTATGGACTCCAAACATTTCTCATTAAGATCAAATCATCTGAGCTTCTCCACATTTATTTTATAGCCATAAAACTCTTACTGTATGACAGCCACTGACTCATTTGTCTATTTTTATTTGAAGTGAAATGAAACGTTACTAAGTACAGCATTAATTCTCATGAGTTTTGAGAGCAAAATCTGGGTTGTAATTAAAACAACATGAGTGTTAATAATTAATGCAACATTGTGCAGATGCTGGTGCATTTCATTACATCCATGGCTTATAGTTGAAATCACAAAATACAGATTTCGATGCAGTTGCTTTTATCTATTTTTACACCAAACCTAATAGTAGACAAAAGAATCAAGCTTTGATGTTTTAAGGCATTTTTAGAAAGTATTTTGTACTTGAGAATAATCATCTGCTAGTTATCTTTGAGGTTTAATTCTGGCAGAACCTTTAGATCCGAACACGAGATATTATGGGTCTACATCAGACGAGGACACGGACCCCGAGGAGCCGCGAGACGTTATTGACTGGTGTCTTGATAAAGCAGGAAAAGATTAAGCTGCCGTCTGTCTAGAGATGCAGTCCTGTGTTTGACAGTGAAGAGCGGCTCTGCTAAAACAGCATGTGGAGATTCAGGACCAGATGAAGGACGCAGAGAGAGTCGCTGGTACACGTTCTGAAAATAATAAGTGTGTGTGTGTGTGTGTGTGTGTGTGTGTGTGTGTGTGTGTGTGTGGTGTGTGTGTGTGTGTGTGTGTTGTGTGTGTGTGTGTGTGTGTGTGTGTGTGTGTGTGTGGTGTGTGTGTGTGTGTGTGTGTGTGATGTGTGTGTGTGTGTGTGTGTGTGTGTGCTGTAGGTGTGAGTGTGTGTGTGTGTGTGTGGACCTGTGAGTGTGAGTGATCTCGGACCTGAAATCGGATCTGACCTGTGTGACCTGTGATCTCTGACCTGAGATGATCTCTGACCTGATGAACAGCAGGATCTCTGTGTGTGACCTGAGTGATCTCTGATGAGTGAACAGCAGGATCTGACCTGATGAACAGCAGGATCTGACCTGAGATGAACAGCAGGATCTCTGACCTGAGATGAACAGCAGGATCTCTGACCTGAACAGCAGGATCTCTGCTGAGATCTGGCACCTGATCTCTGATGAACAGCAGGATGAACAGCAGGATCTCGGACCTGAGATGAACAGCAGGATCTCTGACCTGAGATGAACAGCAGGATCTCTGACCTGAGATGAACAGCAGGATCTCTGACCTGAGATGAACAGCAGGATCTCTGACCTGAGATGAACAGCAGGATCTGACCTGAGATGAACAGCAGGATCTCTCGGACCTGAGATGAACAGCAGGATCTCTGACCTGAGATGAACAGCAGGATCTGACCTGAGATGAACAGCAGGATCTCTGACCTGAGATGAACAGCAGGATCTCGGACCTGAGATGAACAGCATCTCCTGAGATGAACAGCAGGATGAACAGCAGGATCTCGGACCTGAGATGAACAGCAGGATCTCTGACCTGAGATGAACAGCAGGATCTCTGACCTGAGATGAACAGCAGGATCTCTGACCTGAGATGAACAGCAGGATCTCGGACCTGAGATGAACAGCAGGATCTGAACAGCTGACCTGAGATGAACAGCAGGATCTGGACCTGAGATGAACAGCAGGATCTCTGACCTGAGATGAACAGCAGGATCTCTGACCTGAGATGAACAGCAGGATCTCTGACCTGAGATGAACAGCAGGATCTCGGACCTGAGATGAACAGCAGGATCTCTGACCTGAGATGAACAGCAGGATCTCGGACCTGAGATGAACAGCAGGATCTCTCTGAACAGCAGGATCTCGGACCTGAGATGAACAGCAGGATCTCGGACCTGAGATGAACAGCAGGATCTCGGACCTGAGATGAACAGCAGGATCTCGGACCTGAGATGAACAGCAGGATCTCGGACCTGAGATGAACAGCAGGATCTCTGACCTGAGATGAACAGCAGGATCTCTGACCTGAGATGAACAGCAGGATCTCTGACCTGAGATGAACAGCAGGATCTCTGACCTGAGATGAACAGCAGGATCTCGGACCTGAGATGAACAGCAGGATCTCTGACCTGAGATGAACAGCAGGATCTCGGACCTGAGATGAACAGCAGGATCTCTGACCTGAGATGAACAGCAGGATCTGAGATGAACAGCAGGATCTCTGACCTGAGATGAACAGCAGGATCTCTGACCTGAGATGAACAGCAGGATCTCTCGGACCTGAGATGAACAGCAGGATCTCTGAGATGAACAGCAGGATCTCGGACCTGAGATGAAAGTGTTACAGAGCGAATGTCATGTCGAGAGGTCATGTCATGATGGGCATGTTTTTAATCAGCAGCAGGCAAGTCACCGTCTCAAATGATCACACTTTCAGTATATGAGAAATCAAATAAACGCTAACTGAAAGAAAGTATACAATTTCAGATCATTTTCAACATTTCTTAATTTAATTTATTTAACTTGTAATAAAATAAACTAAAATAAAAATGAACAAAAGCTATTTAAATATTTATGAAAAAAGTATAAAAGAAAATGATAAAAATGCTAATAAAATAACACCTATATATATATATATATATATATATATATATAATTTGTTTACTTATTTTTCCATTTTAATTTTAGTTTTAATTTAGGTTTAGAACAGTTCTTGAATTATAGTTATTTTAGTTTTAGTAATTTTTTTGTCATTTATTTATATTTATATTATTAATATTATATTTTCCCTTTCAATTTTTTGTAAATTTTTAATGTGCTTTTGTTATTTTTCTTAGGATTTATGATATTATTATCATTATTACTATTATTATAGTTATTATTATATTTTTCTTATTCATTTTAATTTGAGTAATATTTTAATTTAAAATTAAATTAATTTAAAAACATAATTTTTTTAGTCATTTTAATTAGCTTTTTGGGCATTTAGTTTTTTTCTTTAATGTTATTTAGATAATTTTTATTTTAGTTTGAGTTCTAATAATTTTAGTACAGCTTCCACCTTTTTCAGTTTTTAATCTAATATTTAGATTGTATGTTATTTGAACTTTATTTAAATGGATGAAAAAGGTTTGGTTTAGTTAACTATGTTATTGTATGTAACAATAACCACATATAGATGTTTTAATTTAGTGTGTCCTTTCTGACATGATTTGTCTGTAATTCTAGGGTCCTTTTCTTCAAAACCAATCACAAGGGGGCAGTAGATTCACACGAGGGCACACGGTCACTGACGACTCTAATTGTGCTCAGTATTTCTAACTAACAAATTACAGCATAATTGGTCATTTCACTCGAACAGAGGCGATTGTGACCTTTTAAACTAATGAGCCGTGGTGAAAGACGGTGATTAGTAAAAGAAGAGAGTTCATCTGAGAAAACCAAACTGGGTAACAAGATGCATATTACATATTGTTGCTATATGCGTGTGTACAAATAACAGCAATAATGCAAAATGAGTTATAATAAACAGGCCTATAGGAAGAAATGCAGGCAGAGGGGTGGATATAAAAATAATTGAATCATCATCATCTTCATCTTCATCAGGTATGTGCAGTGTAAATGAATTGTGCTGGTTCTTTCTCATTGGATGGCAGTGTGGCTCGGTCAGACAGGAGGGGTGGGGGTTTGGCTTTTCTTCTCCCTAAAGACAGTTTTAAAGCATCATTCCTGCATCACTGTGGAGGAGAAAGAGAGAGAGACACATCTTCATCTGTGCTGCTGCTGCTGCTGCTGAGCGCAGGAGGAGGAGCGGTGAGTGACTTCACATCACTGACAGCTCGTCACAGAGCTGATATCGAATGATTATACGCGCTCAAAGGCCTTGCATTTCAAGCATTTAGGTGAATGCATTGGGTCAGGGGGTGCTTTATGATTGTTGTGCATGTCTGTAAAATGTTGGACTGGTCATGGAAGCAGCTCTATTATTAGACATATGCATTGCAAAAAGAAAGCAACACAGATGGCAGAGACATTCATGCATGTTGTGCAATTAATGTGGCGTCATTGGAATTGATCTTGAGTTTGTGCCAGTCGTCTTTGGTGGAGTTGGGTCTGCTGGCGTGACTTTAAATGCACAGTCTTTCTGCGCATTAAGTTTCACATGAATTTCATTGGGTTTTAGTTGCATAGATTGAAATCTGTGACGGCTCATCAAATAGTTGTGAACAGCTCTGAGGGCTTTTGAACAACATCTCAAAAGGCTGCTGATGAGTGTGCGTTATGTAATGGGAAGTTGAGTCTTTTCTCTCTGGGCCGTGCTTTTGTGTGCGAGACGGGGATCTGACGGCATTCAGAGGCAATAAATGTTGCTTGACAGACACATCTACAAGTTTTTGAATTTAAAAATAACCCTTTTGCATTTCAAAGCGTTGCAACATTTTAGATCATAGAAAAGCAAAGTCAGTCTCAGGAAATTGTTATGGCTCGCGGCGCCAATGAAGAATAGGTCACGATTGTGTCCCGTCCAGGTTTCTTATAGTCATAGACTAAACTCCAGCATTCTTTCAGCTCAGATCTTTCTCTGATTCCTCAACGCTTGACTGGCTGTGTGTGCTCTCAGCTATCGGATCTGAAAATACAAAGCTTATAGAGCATGGCTGTTGACACTTTACAAGACTTAATGGAAGCTTCTACTTCCTCAAGACAGGATGCTTCAAATTAAACGTGCTCTACAGTTAAACTGATCACTAGTAGTGAGTGTTAACCCTGTGAAGACTGACACATATGAAACAATAGTCCAAAAAATCATTTGATTTGAAATGGAACAGTGTATTGGACCTTTAGACAAAGATAAAAAAAACAGTGCATTTATATAGTGAGAATATAGAGGAAAAAAACACGCCCAAAGTTAGCAAAAATATACAATTTGGTGCAGATGCTGAAATTTATCTTAACAAACCGTGAGATGAAATTCTGATGCTTGTAATGTATATCTTTTATAACAGTATAGCAGATGCTTACTTAAAATGATATCAATATCAGTCGTCACTCTATATCTCCAATAATGTCTTAGTAAGATATTTCTTAGTTTTATGATCAAAACGTATTATGCAATGCAATACAATGACAATCGAGAGATGAACAAATAAACCTTACTCAAAAGCTTATTGATTATATTTGAGACTCACATTTGAACACGATATCCTAAAAATGCATGAAAATCAAGTAAACATAAATTGATTCAGTCCAGTAAGTGTTCATCTTGAAATATTACTAACAATATCAAAGTTGTTCTTAAGTTTACTTTATAAAAATCTGTGAAGATTTTACAGAAGAAAAACACGTGATGGATGTTTGTATAATTGTACTAAAATACCTTTACATATTTGCATATCATATATGATACAGTAGACTTTATAGGGTCAATAATGCCTATGTTTAGTGGAAAATAAAAGATTTTTTGCAGTAATAGTGACGCATCATTTTTAGCACCTAGCTGTTGTTTTCTCTCAGTGGTCAGATGAAGGCTTTGGTAAATCCTCTCACCATATAAGAGATGTGTTGGGCTATAGCATTAATTAAATTCAGCAGAAGCAGCTGTGTGCTTTCCTGCTGCAGACAGATGGCCAGGACATCACACACCGGAGTGTAAAGCTCCTGTTCATTGTATTGTCAAAACATGTTAGCATGAAATGGCATTAGCAGAGTTTTCCTTCCATAATGTGACAGACAGGATATTCAACCAGAAATACATTTAGGCCAAGAGCTGGTTTGCCAATCAGGAATTGATTAGACTGTGAAAAGTGGTTTCTGGTGGTATTATTATTATTATTTGTATATATTTGAACAAGCTTAAAATGTATTGAGATTGAAACTAATTGGATTTATTAATGCTAAATATATTAAACTGGTAACTTATTTAAATTCCATTTTTTATTAGTAATATTACAGAATCTGACCTTTTCTGATGTATGACGGACAAATATGCATCGCATGAAGTTTTTATCATTAGCTTATGTTAAAACTGTAATCCAAATGGATGGAACTGTTATGATATGTTTTGCAATTCAAATGCATAAATCTTAACTGCAGGCCTAAATATTTTTAATACATCTCTAAATGATTCACAATAAGACCAGAAACATGTATTGAGAAGGTAAAAAGGGCCCATTTTGATTTCTTTTGACATTAAAGTTCTCCTCTTCCTCTCTAATCACAACTGCAAATGGCCCAAAACCAAGCCTTGAGGTACACAGCTCTCTTTTCTGAGGGCTACCTGGAAAATATCTCCCGCATTGAATTCATTGGCTGTTCAAAGATAAGGGTAACCCTGTTTGACAGTCCACAGTCAGCTCTGCATCTCCACCGCCCATGGATTTAACACTGTTCTGGCCATGGATTTAACACTGTTCTGCATCCGTTAACTCATCAAAATGGTGGTAAAGGGATAAACGTGTTGGGTTCTCAGTAAGCCGGTAAGCCGCTTCTTACCAGTGAAGCTCTTGATGTCTAGAGTAGGTGGATGATCTTGTGTGTGCGGATGCTGATGTTGTGTTAGTGTGCATTCTATGAGAAGAGAAACGGCCAAGTGTTTGTTACAGGAATACGTTAAGTAGGTCAGATACAGTGTATCAAGGCTTTTAAAATGTTATGCATGCACTTTCGTTGACGGCATCACGGTAGTGACGCATCAGAAATGTCTCATGCAACCACCGTCCTTCTTGTCTTGCTGAAGAATATGCATTAAATGCTTTTATAAATCAAGCATTAACCCTGTAAAGCCTGACATATGAAACAGTAGTTGGAGGAATCCAATTATTCGAAATGAAAACGTTTATTGAACCTTTAAAGTCATATTAAAAAATACTTAAAGGAGGGAAAAACACCTTTGTTTTATTCTGAGGCCCAAATGAGCTAAAATTTGCACAGTTGTTGATATTTAGATGACCATAAAGAATGATGAAATTATGATAGTGTGTAATTAATCAGTGAGATCTTTATAACAGTATAGCTTACATCAAATTATATAAATATCAGTCATCACTCTATATCTCCCAGTATCTTAGTAAGATTATATTTAAATGCTTAGTTTTATGATCAAACATGTAATGCAATGCAATACAATGATTATTGAGAGATGAACAAGTAAACCTTACTCACAAAACACAAAAAACAATAATTTATGAATAATCACGTAAACCAAAGTTGCTTCAGTCAGTAAGTGTTCATCTTGGAATATTACTAACAATATCAACGTTATTCTCACATTTACTTTATAAAAAACAGATTTCACAGCAAAAAGACGCAAGCTGAAGGTGGATGTTTTCACAATTATACAACTAAAAGGCCTTTTACTAGCTAAAAAGAAGTGAACTATCTACCAGGCTACAGAAGTTTGTTAAGCAAAGTTTTGCTCACGTTAAAGGCCGTATAAATTTGCATATCAAATATGATACAGTAGGCTTTATAGGGTTAAGTGGCGTGTATGCACAATATGCATTGAGATAATTGACATACTGTAGCCTTACTCTTTTGTCCTCCTAAAGTTCGATCAGTCTTATCACCTGTTTTTTTGGCTTTGTTCAAATCCATTTTTCCAGGTCGTTGGGGCTTTTGCAGTGGACATGCACACAGACACACACTTGCACATGTGCCGTAAAACCCTTCGAGGAGCACATTGCATTGTGGAGCTAAAACGCCTCGGTTTCTTTGTACTTCACTTTAATTTGTGGAGTGTTTCCGTGGGCTAGTGATGCCTCTCGTGCTCAGCAGCTGCTGATGAATTCCAAGTGACATGGGTTTTTCTCTTGGCAGCACGGCGAGGCAAACCTGGCATCGCTGTATTCCGGAGCCGCTTGATGAGCGCGCCTTTGCTTTCCTGTTCTGAAAGCTTCCTAACACCTGATTTACTGGATATGTTCGCAGAAGAATCAATGTGCATTTTGTAAATATGTTTTTTGACCATTTTATTGAAAGCAAAGACGGTGAAAATTCAAGTTGTATATGAATCCTCATCTCCCATATGAGTAACACGGCTTAATGTGTCTGGAGCTTAATGTCAAGTGCGCACTACAAGAATGAAGCATGCCAGCCTGTGATGTTTCAAAAAGAGCAGTGTTATTTTAGTGTTTTTGATATACTCTTATAGTTTAATATTTTGAAGATTTTATATTTGTATATATATTTTTAAATGTGTATATACAGTTTTAATTATAATTACAGTTATTTAAATTATATTTAGTTTTTTAGTACTTGAAAATAAAATAAGAAATGCTGCTTTAGCGACACTGTTTGTAAACATTGTAACATGTAAAAAATAAATGTGGTGGCTGCATGATAATTGCGCTATAGCTTAGTACCATTTTTTTGGTACTTTTTAATAATTTGCATTAGTAACTGTAGTTTATAACCGTAATATATTTCTGTCTTTAATTTTTTATTCAAAAAATAAAAGTTAAAGCACTTCTACTAATAGCATTATAAATAATACTAATTTATTATTATTCGCTATGAAAGAAATGAACTTGCAAATGTGTCATTAAATTATTAAAATATTATCTTAAAATCTCAGTGGGCACTTCCATTTTAATATTTGATGTTTAATGGTTTCAGCTTCTTACAAAATTGGGAAACCTTATTTTACAGGAACAATACATTTGTTCAGGAACAACTCTGGAGCAATATGAGGGGGGGGGCAAATAATGAGCAACGTGAGGGAGAGCAAATCATTTTGAACAGGATCAGGGTTTGCAAATATACACACAATGTGTCCCAATTACAAAATGATGCTAAAAACAGCACTTTACATGATTAAGCATCTACGCAAACCATGTGTAAAACTTCTTTTGGTCCACTAATTGGTCTTTGATATGATAACACTGACGTGTTTGTGTAAAGGCTGTGCTTTAATGAGTTTACACCAGCATATCTCTCTGTTTACCACCCACTCGACAAATAACAGCTCCAATTAATCCTAGCATCTCGTTATCCCACATCTCATTGACCTGCATTCTGCTTGAAGTGAGATTACCCACCTGATGTATTTAAATACTGTTCTGGAAGGCTGTGAACAAATGGAGCAGGGGTGGAGGAGAGCAGGTGATTTTGGTAAAGGCATCCGGTGGTTGGGGGTCTACAAGCCCCAAGACGTATATAAATCACAGCACAAGAGCTCACTCGAGTGTATTATAGGTAATAATATCAGCCGTGCTGGAACAGCTGAGGTTATGGATTGTGAATGTGGGCAGGGATGTTGGCAACCTCGGAAAGCTGTGGAAAAGAAGCGGCGTTTGCCAAATCCAGGCATGCTGACATCGCTGATCAAACCGACTCGGTATCGTGTGCCAAATGCCTCATCTGGTTCAGAGCGCAATGATGTGGCATTTAGGCTTTAATATGTGAAATCAGTTTGCTAATGACGCTCTGTTGGCTTGTGGTTCTTCAGTGGTTCTTCCTCAATGGACCCTCTTCTTATGCTGCACGGGTCCTTTATTGCCATTGATGTTTCCATGAAGAACATTTTACTGTAAAACCTTTCCATTGGACAAAAGGTTCTTTCAATTATTAAAATAAAGGTTCTTTATTGACATTGATGGTTCCATGAAGCATTTTTAACATCTATGGAACCTTTCAATTCATGGGATTCGTTAAAGAAAAGCTTCTGATTAATACTAAAAATTTTAATTTTAACCTAGTTCCCAGTGATTTTTTTAGTGTGAAGAACATTTTAGTGATCTAAAGAAGCTTTTTCTACAATAAAGATCCTTTTGTGGGATGAAAATATTCCATGGATGATAAATGTTCTTCATGGAACCACTGATTCCACTAAAGAACGTTTATTTTAAAGAGTGTAGGTGCTTCAGATCAGTGATTTCTGGGTTCTTTAAAGCACCAAAATGTAGATGTTTTACTAAATTCTCGTATATCATCATGTAAGAAGATTTAGTGTATTTGCATCAAAGTCACCCAAAGATTTCAACAGCTGTGCTTGCTTTTGATGCAACTGTCTGGATTTCATGGCTCAGTGATATTGAATTTGCTTTAGCCATTAATACAATAATGCAATCAATGTCCTGAAAGTCCCAGCATAGAAAATGACATTTAGGGCACATTGATGCACTGCCCCCAACAACTGACCTTACCAATAAGACGTGGACCGGCTCTTGATCTATTGTAGTCTGTGACAAAGGGTTTGTGCGGCTCTTAATTCACCCCTCCACAAATTAGAGCCTTAAAAAGGTCTTAAATCAGAGCCGACGGTCTTAAATTCATAAAGGCATGGCCTTAAATGTTGCATGCATTGCAAAAACGACTATCTTCCTCAATATTTTTGCCTTGTTTTCCAATACAAACATCCAAACATCCTTAAATCAAGATACATTTACTTGAGAAGGAAGGTGTGGATATGAAGACTGATTTCTTAGAAATGAAACAAAATTAAGTGTCTTTATGCTTAAAATGAACTGTCTGTGAAAATGTTTTTCCCTTTTGAAAAGGTCATTTTTCTGACCTTTAAAAGAATGAAATTTACCCTGTAAAACCCTGTAAATACTGGTTAAGCTGTAGAGCAAAACGCCTCCCTTTATCGTTCCATAAATGCGTATCTCTGTCTGCATTGGCTTGTATTTGTTTATAGCTTAGTTTAGAGTTGTAAGCATTTAAGTGCAAGCCTGACGTTTTTGTCGGCGTCAGCATTTTCATATAAAACCAAGCTGGGTTTTTCTAGCAGCTAATGTAAACACATTTGATTTTTGATGCACGTTTCAGTGGAGTCTTTGAAGATCCGGCAGGCCCTTAGAGACGTGTGTTTCATACGTGATAGACGCACTCTATGGAAATGGCTGATGAGATGAATAGTGACAGCGCTGGTGAGTGTGATGTAATTTCTGATCATCACTCTCCCTCTATTTCCCCTTTACTCGGTCTCCGTGTCCTCCTCCTCTTCTTTTCAGCCCCAGATGGCAATCAGTCATGTCCTCCGTCACCTCGACATTTTCAATCAGCGGTTCGAGCGTCTCTGTGGGGACGGAATAGAATTTGCCCAACACGCCGGAAAGAGCGATGCATTGACTCATTAATGATATGACATGCTGTAATGTCAAAAGGCACCGAGCAGATTTCACTTTCGCTGGAGATAAAGCACAAAACAGCTGTTGTAATTGTTCTTCCTTTGAAAATAATTTCCTGACCGATGCGTGTCCGTATGCTCAGCACGGTGCTCCTCTAAAATCCCCTCTGTTGGTTGATTGTGATTGGGTAATAAATATGGACAGAAGGGGCCGCTGGGAGTTTTTGGTGGTATATTTAAGCATTCGGCGCTGCAGATGTGTTTGGCTTAGTAATTGACTATTGTGCTTGTGTGCTTTAGGACGGGCTGCGAGATGTACGGCAGGCAGATGGAGTCCGCCGCTGGAATCGAGGAACTGACGGACGAGGAGAAGGAAATTATCAACAGCGTGCTGGCGAGAGCCAAGATGATGGAGGTCATGGAGAAAGAGAGGATTGGGTGAGACGTTGACTTGAAGTCCTGTTTTTGTTCTGCTCCTGAAAGAAATCTAAGTCAAGTCACCTTAATTTCTGTTGTGCTTTATACAATACAGATTGTTTCAATGCAGATTTATAGAAATAAACAGGAAAATTAACAGAATCAATAATGTAAACTTCTTCAAATTCTGCTGTAGGCTAAATTAGCCCTAAAAAGACAGTCAAATTTTTTTTTGTTCATTGTTGATAGAGTTCAGTTCAATAATGTTTGCAAAATCCATCCATCTGTCAGTAATAACAAAGTCTCTTTAAGACAAGTCATGTCACTCGACGGCCATCTTTGAAACGCCTCTCGGGCATCCAAGTGCAGCTCCTATCACTTTGTATGGGGAAACATCAAATTCTCCAAAACTGTTCACTAAGCTTACCATTAAATTTCATATTGCTCAAATTGCGTTATAAAAAGCTTATTTTTCAGGCTAGATCAGCATGTGCAGTCCCGAGCGCGCGTCTCAGAGCGCTGACTGTTTCTATAGCAACCGGGACTTCTAACGGCAGCTGCAGTGACACACTGACTTTACTGATTAGCGATTGGCTCTTTTATTCAGAAGGCGGGGCTTCCTGCAATTGAGCGGCCATATTAAGCATTGCATTTTTCCCCATTCAAAACTATACGAGTGCCATGTCTTAGGTATTTTATAGTCTTTGGTAATAAGCACTTTTGCTTTGTATATCCACAGTTCTAGCTCTTCTGGTCTCCCTGTTTGAATGCCAAATGCAGGGCACTGCCACCTACTGGAATGGAGAGTTATGTTCTCACACAAGCGCAGAGGCTAGTTGGCCGTCAGGTGTAGTCTGTCCGATGTATTCTAAAATAACTTTATTTTTTTACCGTGATGCTACAGTCGGCTTTCCTCAGCACTAGTTCCTTGGCGTCAGTTTGGTGTGTCCCTACCCTAATGTCTCAAACTGTGCTCAGATTTCCCAAGATTTCTCATCAGATTCTTCTTAGATCGAAATATCTATCCTCATATTCATTGTGTAGCTTTATATTCCGACTGCGTTAATTATTGACTCATGGGAATTATATCCCAAGAAATATTAGGAATACAGAGACAACCTAGATTTTTGTTAGGTAAAGTAAATCATAATGGAAAACTCTATTAGGTTTCTTTAGATGAAAAAGAGCCATGTTTATGCAATTAAATGTTCCTCTGCCAGTATAGGAAATAAAATTAATCACAAAGAAAACGAATCACTAATTAGATGTCTTTATTGTCTCAGTTGTCTGTTGTAGATTGCAGTAAAATTAAATGGAGACTTTGCTGACTAGCATTTGTTTTACTCTATTCATGTTTTTTTTTACCTCTCTACCTTAATAATACAATTTGTATTCCTTATAAGGTGATTTAAGGGAAACATCTGAGATGAAATTGATACTTTTGGTAAAGGAAATCATAATAGAGAACTACATTAATGTCTGTTCAAAGAAATATTCCTTAGTCCAAGATAAATTGTCCCAAATGTCTGTTTCAAAGAGTAATGCGATCAAACAGAGACCAAATGTCTGAAGCCTGAAGCGTCTTGCTTGTTTGGTTTTGATCGTCCATATGATTTATTTGGTCTGTAATCCTATTGTTTGTCAACAGTTGTATAACAATTGTCAACAATTTATCATTTTTGTTCCTCATATGAAATTTTAGAAGAGACACCTGGAAAGCTGATATCATAAGATGAATTCATATTCAGTAATTTTCAGTAAACAAAATTTGAACTGAATTTAGCTGAATAATGACTGAACTGATAATTATTGAACTGAATTGATTAAACATTGAACTAAATGGAGTTGAATAATGATCTCTGTAGAGCTGATTTACAGCAAAAATTGACATAATTTCATAATTACTGCATTTTATAACATTAATACAGTTAATTCCCTGTTTATTAATGCAAAGCTGCTTTGGAGCTCTGCTTTTGAAAATCTGTATTATACAAATAAATGTGACTTGACACTTGAAGCAAAAATAAAAATCACTGTCTTCCGCTTGGTGACCAAACAGGTTTTTATACAAATTATCCGCAGGGTCACATTATCGCACACAGGACTGGACTCGGTAGCTTTCTGTAGCAAAGGCAATATTGACCAACACCTGAGAGCCTAAAAGCATCGGTTCAGTTTCCTCTCATTCTCAGCACTTCGGCCCAAGCACATCTGTCCAAGTGATTGAGAAGACGGGGGTGCTTAAGCTTTTTTACAAGCCAAGAGTCAGCCGAGGAATGTACTGCAAGAAATGAATAGTGCTAACTTGACAAGAACTGCCTTCTTTCTCATTCTCTCTCTCTCTTTCTCAGCACTTTGCTGGCAAAACGTCTAAACGCACAGTTCTTTACATCAATACATTACAATAATCACCTGGAGGAGGGGTGGAAGTGTGCTGACGCTATACTTTGTCGTTTCTCGTCCCGCAGGCGTCTGGTGAATCGCCTGGACAGCATGAAGCGGACGGCCTGCGGTGATGGCGACTCGCGTTGTTTACTCTGCGGCCAGCAGTTCGGCCTGGCAGGCGTCAGCGCAGTCGTGTGCACCGAGTGCAAAAAGGTAGACGTGCATTCGTCGAGCCTTCGACCTCATGCAATTATCTAATGCACGCCGAGCACGTCTCCCAATAACGATTGTCCAAAAATAACCAAGCAGTAATGAATGAGCGATATGCACTTATCTTTATTATGCCCTGCCCATTACTGAGCCACGTGTGCATTTAAAAGGGATGCCAATCAGTCTGCAGGATCAAAATGAATGACACGGAATGCATATGCTTGTCTTTTGATCAATAGATTGTTTATTGATCCCGGAGGAGATGTTTAGTCTGTGGGCTGTTTTTCAGCAGTGATGGAACCTAATGCCATCTGAGTGCGTTTGACACCTGCGCAGCCTCCTGAGGCCTGTTTGTGTTTCACCCCCACAGAACATGTGCACTAAGTGTGGCGTTCAAAGCCCCAGTCGTTCCAGTCCAATATGGCTGTGCAAAATCTGCAGTGAGAACAAAGAGGTGAGATGCACTGAGGCATATGAATGTTGTTTTAGAGCAATGGTAATTCAGCCAAATCGTCATAATTCTGCTGTTCTTTCCACACAAAGGGAAGCTTTTCGAGCTCATCTGTTTCAAACAATGAGGTCACTGTGAACATGAATTTCAAGCTCCAAAAAGCACCATGAAAGCATCATTAATGTAGACCATGTGTGCTAAAGTCCAAGTCTTCTGAAGTCAAATGAAGCTTTGTAACATATTTAAGTCATTTATTTATATCTGCAACTTAAATCTCAAATTGCCTTTAGACATGTTGTATCAAGTTTGATGTTGACGCAGTGTTATTTTAGATTTTATTGATTTACTATTATAATTTTTTTTTTTTTATTCATTGCATATTTATTTATTTTATGTTTTCACTTTTCAAGTTAAAGTTTTAGTAAGTTTTTTGCCTTTTGTAATTTTTATTAGATTTAATATAATTGTTGTATATATACAATTTTAATTATATATATTTTTGGCATTGGTAACTTCTTTTCTTATTACATTTTATTTATTAGTTTTAATTTATTTAGCTATTTTAGAACGTAAACTGAAGGAAATTAAGAAATATTTTCCTTGGCAATTTTTCAGAAATAAAATTATTTTTTGTGTATATATTAATGTATACATTTAGTCATTTACTTACCCTTCACTTGTGCCAAACCTATTTAAATTTTTTATTAAATTCAAATTTAATTTCAAGTAACGGAAACAAAAAAAAAGTTTTTGTTTTATTTAAAGATAATAATGCTGGTGTGTTGTAACCAAAAGTGGTGCACTGTTTTAAATCAAAAATCAAAATATTTTTTGTTTTTATTTAATATTTAAAAAACTATATTTTTTATTTATTTAATGACAGAATTTCCTGTTTGTGCGAATTATTCCTAAAATGTGATAGAGGTAAATAGCTGTATTGTGAATCCTTCATGTTAAAACATTTGTTTTGCAGAGGCTTATATTCAGAAAATGGTGTGCTTTTAAAAAAGTGCTTGTTAAAGTAAATCTGCACGCACTTGGCATTGATGAGATCATTTGTTTTGACGACTGAGCAGTCGTTGCAATGCTTATCCAGCTATGTGCATGTCTGATTAAACAAATCCATTTCTACAACGATTTTAAATCAACTCCTAAAAAATGCTCTATAAATAATATTCCACTGGCTGCACAGAATAATTATTCTGTGTGTAACTCAGAGATATAAATAGACAGGATAGTTCAGCACCTCTAACTTTCAAAGACACTTTGACTGTGATAAGAAGCTTCATCCTTTTGACGATGTAAGTCACGGTTAGTTTCCTTGTCAGACGGGGTCAGTAGCAGCAGGAGATGTGACTCTCTTTAATGCAACAAGATCATGAAGCCCGAATCCCATTTGCGTTTAATCCATTGAGTCGCTGACATTTTACTTCAGAACACCAGGGCAGTTCCTGCATTTTCATATTCCAGCCATTCCAGCTCCCAGCAGATGCTTGTCTGGATGGTAATTGGCTGAGATGAGATTCACAGATAATGTAAAAGAAAACATAGAAACTTATGTAATGCAGCATTGTTTTTTCAGTTTACGTAGGTAGCATAAACAATCCATCCTATTTTTCCTAGTCTATGAATTCTAACTTATGTCGTTACATATATTTTATCTCCTAAGATTCAATTGGGTTTGAACATTTCTTTGTAACTTTAAAGTGCATCAAATTACATGGAGCTTGCAAAGTGGAGTAGCAAAAACGGAGAAACAAAACTGCAAAAAGGCTGATTCTTAAATGAAATGTACATTTCCGCCTTTGGCTGCAGTCTGTTTTAGGCCAAAATCAATTTAGCAGACTCTTACAATTCACTCACACAAGCAGGAGTTTGCTAAACGGAGCACAGATGTGTGTTATTAGTGGTGAATTAGAATAAATCAGTGCGCTAAAACTACATCGAAGTTGCCAAATGATCATTTATTCTTTCCCAAAGATGCTGAGGCGGTCTGGTGCCTGGTTTTTCAAAGGTTTACCACAACAGATTTTACCCGCTCCTTTACCGATCTCTAATAATAGAGAGCTCAGAACCACCAGTGCACCAACTTCAACCAATCAAGAGTCTTCAGTATCTTCACTGCCAAAAAATGGAGGTAAGTTCTACAGTTTCAGTGCTGCTTTGCATGGGAAAAATTCCTAATTACAAATTCTCAGTACCATGCAGTTTTTTAATGTATTCGCACTAGGCATGGGTAATTTATTGTAATGTTTTCATAATTCATGGTTCAAAGAAATTGCTATATTTCCATGCAGAGAGCATGCAGGTCACCGGCAGAGAGCAGCAGATATCTGGTAAGTGTCCTGCATTTCAATAACACGTAATATCGCTAGAGGAAATGAGGCTTACGATTGCAGTATCATTTGTCCGTTTTCTCCCGTGCTCAGCAGAAACGATGCCCCCTAAACGGGACGAGCATTCTGTCATATCCCAAAGAGCCCTAGAAGAAGACAGAGGTAGACCGTCTATGAGCAGGAGCACGATTCCCTCCAACACCGCTGTGGAAGGACAAACGTCCTCACCTGTGGTGAATAGAGAAGGACCGGTGATGAGCTCCAAACCTCCAGCGTCGACCTTTTCCACGGCTCCCACACAAAAAGGTGAGAGAATTCATGTAATATTCACATAGCATAAGCAGTAATAATTCAGGAATGGGAATATTATAAAAGTATATGTGTCCTTCAATTGCACTGTGGTTCAGGGGCCTTGTTAACAAAACGCACATATGATCGGATTTGATCCTTGGATTTCATTCAATGTCAGAACTGAGGAGCAAATCGGTATTTATAAAGGCAATAACTAGATCACAAGATCCAACACATCAGGGTTATTATTGTTAAATAAAACACAATCTAAAAATAAAACTGTTACTTGTAATAAAAGGAATAGCTCAGGCAAAAAAATAAAATACAATTCTGTTATATTATGAAAAAATCATAATCAATACCATCAACAGTTGGTTACCAACATTCTTCAAAATATATATTAAATTATATATATTGTGTTCAGCAGAAATGGAAACTCACACAGGTTGGAATAAGTGGATGGTGAGAAAATTATGACAACATTTAAATTATTGGCCAAATTATTTATGTTTGGCATATTATTTTATGAGCAAATAAACAACTGCTGGGTGATAATCATGTCATTGAAATGAATGCAGTATTAATAAAATATGATTGTATTGGAAAAATAATATAAAAGGCAAAATTATATCAAACTAAATATATACACACACACACACACACACACACACACACACACACACACACACACACACACACACACACACACACACACACACACACACACACACACACACACACACACACACACACACACACACACACACACACACACTTTGTCTCTTTAAATGTGAAGATGAATAGACAATCACAATATGTATTGTTATATGTGCAAATGAACAACTGCTTTGCGATTTGTCACTGAAATGAATTCATTAGGTGGAGTTGATGTGCTCGTTCACTTTGCGTTTACATTTAAGATGGACTGTGATTTATAAAGGAACATCATTCTGTGGACTTCTTTTTAAACAGGGCTCCTGGGCTGGTAAACAAAATGCTGTAGGTTTAAATCCCACAAGGTTTTGATTTGTCGTCATTGTGCCCTCGATGAAGATGCTTAACCTCAGATTGCTCCAGTGGGACTGAACCTATAATAAGCGCTCTGCAGATTGCTTCGGTTAAAAGCATCAGCTAAATGACTTCTTACAGTTGGTTGGTGCATCTGGAGATATCGATCTGGATGCTTAACCCAGTGGTTACTGTGTTTCCTTTCTTAATTGTTTTGACTATAACAATGTAGCAACTGCACAGATTTTGCTTCACCGATAAGTGCATGTCTGTTGGTACAAATTCCAGATCCTATGAGTCGACCGGAGGCCAGGGCACCACCTGCTATGCAGACCAACGCACGTTTGCCAGCTGCCAACAGCGTTCCCGCTTCACGCCAGCCACCACCCCCCACCGCAGACGATGAAGAGGACGCCAACAGCTATGACTCTGACGATGCCAGTAAGATGCTAATTTGCACTGACATATGGACATGTTTGTACCCTATGGGAACCACACAGAACAAAATGGTTTACCGTGCAAGTCTTGCATCACAGATTGTGTAAAATCGGCAGACGTGAGCTTGAGACGGCGGTGTAGTGAGACTGTTATTCTTTGGTGTCAGCTTTTTTCATGACTTTCACACGATGTTGTTCACTTTCCAGCCACTCTGGGCATGTTGGAGTTCAGTCTGCTCTACGACGAGGAGAAAAACGAACTGCATTGCAATATAATCAAAGCAAAGGTATTTTCTTTCTTCCCTAGAACAGGCAGTTTTGATGCAGTCTATTTCTGCACTGGAAAAATGTTTCTGAAGGATCATATAGAACTGCTAACCATGCATTTTTTCCATCTTTGGTGAAGGGTCTCAAGCCCATGGACTCCAATGGCTTGGCCGATCCTTATGTGAAATTGCACTTGCTTCCAGGAGCCAGTAAGGTAGTGATCTTTAAAAGAAATCCTGCTAATGGTAACAACAGCTGTACTAGTTGTTGTAGAAATTGTCACAGAACGTGATGAATGCATGATATTTTGTTGATCTCTCAGTCTAACAAGCTAAAAACAAAGACGATTCGTACCACCTTGAACCCCGTGTGGAACGAGACCCTTGTTTATCATGGCATCACTAATGAAGACATGCAGAAAAAGACTCTCAGGTAAAACAAGCTTTACTGTATTTAATGCACTGAAGCTTTCAGAGGTAAATGTGAATGGGCAACATAATGCTAATTGTTTACAATTCTCCTTCCTCAGTCATTTGCATGATGGAATGAGCTGATTGTTGCATTTTCTTCCATTGCATTTGCAAGATTCTTGGAAAGCCTCACTGATGTGTTTGGTTAGAATAGTAGACTTAATTAAAGCCGTGACATTTCCCAGAGTGGAAAGGGTCAGCATCCGCATTGTTCCCCGGCAGGCTTTCTGTCAGTGATGAGGACAAGTTCGGCCATAATGAGTTTATCGGCGAGACGCGGGTGGTCTTGAAAAAACTGAAGCTGAACCAGAAGAAGACCTTCAATGTGTGTCTTGAGAGAGTAATTCCGGTAAGATGAGGGGGACAGTAAACCGTTTTGTAGACATTTTGCTGTAATTGGTTCATTCAGACAGTTGAGAGTCAATTCTGGACTAAGCAGGTTTGTTGAAAAAAAGATTAAAATTTCATTTATTTTTTAGTCTTATGTAGTATAACCTAATAATCCTAACCACATATTTTACATTTGGTATAGGAAATTTGTCTTGTTGACAATTTATCAATGCAACGTGTGTTTTAATGCTTTAAACTCAAGAAGCCCATGAGTCTGTTTATTCACCAATGGATCCTCTTCAGTGAATGGGTGCCATCAGAATGAGAGTCCAAACAGCTGATAAAAACATCACAATAATCTACATGTAATCCGCACCACTCCACCCTTCAAAGCGTTGCTTCTGGCTAAACTATAGAGTATAGAGTCCTCTATCCATAATATTGCTTGCTTCAAAGAAAATGTTGTCTCGTCTTAATCAGGAGAGAAATATGCCACAGATCAAGCACCATTTACAAGTCTAAAACAGTTCTGAAACAAATATGTTGGTGGATTTTAAAGTGAGAGGACAACAGGGGATGGACTTTTTCACTGGAGGAAGCATTATTATGGATTATGCACTCATATTTTGGCAAGAAGCGACGATTTCAAGTTAAAACTTTGATTTGATTCATACAAAATGACATTAATTGATGGACTGAGTGGTGTGGATTATTGTGATGTTTTTATCAGCTGTTTGGACTCTCGTTCTGACGGCACCCATTCACTGCAGAGGATCCAATGGTGAGTTATGTCAAAGAGAACAAGTAAATGTATATACTAATATTTAAAATAGCTAATTTACAAATATGTTACCTTTATTTCAATATGAAGTTGAAAACATGGGTTTTCAAAACAAACTTTTTTCAATAATTATTTTTAATAATTATGAATTTGTGTTAATGTGTTAATAAACATCTATGCATGGAAAACCGTGTGGCATGAAAGATGACTACCGTTTCATGGGGACATAAAATTGACCAAACTGTAGGAATGACCCCATTTGACTTTGCAGAGTAGTTAACAGACTATGTTTAACACCTGGTCTGCAGGTGAGACGTACTGCTGGCGCAGGTGCATCTCGTGGCATGGCGCTCTATGAGGAAGAGGTAACCGCATCATACATTTTTAGAATTAAATATGAAATTAAATACTTAAGTATTCCCAAGAAAGCATAATACCTGGTAGCTGTTGAGTCAGGCATTTAACCTCCTTGTTTCTCCTTGTTGAACTGCATCTGTACACCTGTGTGCATTATATAAGTCACTTTGGTTTAATGGTTCAGCTAAAGATTGATCTGTTAATTAGTGAGATATATGGGTTTACTCCTCTTTTGTGTGGCTTTCTTTCAGTTGAAGGACAATGACAAGGCAGAGGAGAGGGGACGTATCCTGATTTCTCTCTCCTACAACAGCCAGCAGGGTCATCTGATTGTGGGTGTAGTTCGATGTGTTCATCTGGCAGCAATGGACTCGAATGGCTATTCTGACCCCTTTGTAAAGATGCAAGTATACAATAGTCTAATAAAAAGCACTTCTCAAAGTGTAACTAAAATGTTCTCTGGAAGAAGATTAATTTGCGTGGTGAAATTGCTTGGTGACAGTCATTAGGCTTATTTAACATGCGGTGTGCTTTTGTTTCTCTGAATTTTCATGCTGTTTTGCAGTTACTTGAAGCCCGACATGGGAAAGAAAGCGAAGTATAAAACTCAGATCAAGAAGAAGACCCTTAACCCTGAGTTTAATGAGGTACTCTTTCTTTCCGTCTCTGGCGATATGACCTGCAGTGAGCGTCTTGACACGCTCGACACTGACGTGACACCATGACAGTGCTTTAATACGCTCTGACACTATAATGAAAGGAAGTTTTTTGGGGGGCATTTATCTTATGAAATGGACTTGTCAAGGTTTTTTTTTTTTCAGGAGTTCAGCTATGAAATAAAGCATGCCGAACTGGCAAAGAAGACTTTGGATGTCTCTGTCTGGGATTATGACATGGGAAAATCTAATGATTTCATAGGTGAGAAATATATATACATGACAAAAAAAGTGTCAATTTAAAAGGATAGTTCACCCAAAAATGAAAATTTGCTAGAATTTACTCACCCATTAAAGATGTAAAAAAGACTGTTTCTTCATCAGAACAGATTTGGATAAATGTAGCATTACATCACTTGCTAACTAATGGATCCTCTGCAGTGAATGGGTGCCGTCAGAATGAGAGTCCAAACAGCTGATAAAAACATCACAATAATCCACAAGTAATCCACATCTCTCAAGTCCAACAATTAATATCTTAAAAAGACAAAATCTTCATGTTTGAAATAAACAAATCCATCATCAAGATGATTTTATCTTCAAATTTGTTTTTCTGGCTAAAATACGAGTGCTCTATCCAGTCGCATCATCTGAATAAGGAAATAAATATGCACAGATCAAGCACCATTTACTAGCCAACACAGTCCAAAACAGCTCTAAACAAATGTGTGGGTGGAGTTTGATGTGAAAGGACAAAATTGAGTTTTTCACTGGAGGAAGTGTTATTATGGATTATGTGCATTTGACTAGAAGTGACAATGTGTTAAAACATTGTAATGATGGATTTGTTTCTCAAAAACATGCAGCTTTTCACTTTACAAGATGTTAATTGATAGGCTGGAGTGGTGTCGATTATTGTGGATTATGGTAATGTTTTTATCAGATATTTGGACTCTCATTCTGACGGCACCCATTCACTGCAGAGGATCCATTAGTTAGCAAGTGATGTAATGCTAAATTTCTCCAAATCTGTTCAGATGAAGAAACTAAGGGTGAATACGTTTTCAGCTAATTTTTATTTTTATGTGAACTATTAATTTAAGATTTTCACGTGTCTTTTCCACACAGGTGGATGTCAGCTTGGTATCACAGCTAAAGGCGAATGTCTGAAGCACTGGTATGAATGTCTCAAGAACAAGGACAAGAAGATCGAACGGTGGCATGTTCTGTTGAATCAAAACAACGTTGAGGCGGATGACTGAGGTGTTGTCTCTCCAAAGATGACAGTATACGGTTCCATCTTCCAAAAAAGTAATCTCGCTTACGAGCTCAAACTGCTGATAATGTTTTCTTTTCATTCAGAAAAAAGCCTTTGTCTTTGCCTCTCCTGAAACCCTGTGATGAGCTGTAGTGGTCCAACCGAGAAAAACCCAGTTACTTTGTTTTTTGGTGATTCAGTAAATGCCTTAATGAACAAAACCTCATGAATAAAGATGTAACCCAAATATATTAGTCATCAAACCCTGCAACCAAATATACTCAAGGACACTGGGAAAAATGGACTTTACTCATATAAAACCACTTCTTTAAGTAAAATAGCATATGAAATACTATTGTACACACCATTGTTTGGCATTAGAAATATGCGTTGTCCTTGCATATGTCTACTATTAATTAATTAGTATGTCACAAATGAGTAAGACTGTGTAAAACACATTGTGAATATAAAGTTATAAAGAATAAAAAGTATTAGTTATATCCAGTAAATGACAGGTTGTTGAAGTTCAATATTGCATCAAATACATATGGAAATGTCCTGCTGTTATGTGCATGGAATTCATGGATGTGTTCCCTAATTATACGTTATTATCATTAAGCTTGAATTTATTTCTGTAACATGTTTACATGTGTTGTTGATACCTAATAAAGTGTTCTCGGCTATTGCTTATGTATCAGTGACGTGAACTGCTTATGTATTTTTCTAGAGCCTTCTGGAAACTGGAACAAAGGTCATCAGGTGAACTCTATACGTCTCTGGTTCGAGGTTTGGCCTTTTAGTGTTGTGTCGGATGTTAGTATTATATCGTTCAAGGTCATGTAGTTTAAAATCATTCCCGAAGCTTTGACCTTCGAACAGTGACGAGGAATTCGACTCCCCTGGGTCTTTCATCTTTTGCCATCATGTTTACTTACATCATTATGTAAGAGATTAACCCAATGTTCCCTTCAAGTTGATGACACTACATTGCTTGTTTCTGATTATACCTAAATGTTTGTATTTTCGTTTTGCTATTTCATTTAGACAAGTGTGTTGAAATCATAGTGGCACCAAAATGAATCGCAAAAATTGACTCATTTTAAACTTAGATTACTGATTTCATTGCTGTGAAGTCAATGGGGTTTTAATGGGGTATTTGATTAAATGCCTTAAATAAGATCTGTGGACTTGAACACAAGCTTGAGATATGTTCATATTTTATTCCATAGTTTTATTCCAAGCTTTTGCTAGTCATGAGTAAGGCTGGGACTACAGAGGTTTTCAGGACATTAAACGTCTACAAGCCAAACAGGTAAACTCATACTCACTAGTCTTTTATACCTATAATCACGTTCTTGCAAACTATTTGATGCAAACTTTCAGGAAAATTGTATTTAAATGAAGACAGCTGTCGGAAGCTTTCATAGCCCATCTAGCTTTCTACTTCTGGTAACTGTATTTATGCTTCAAAAATCATAGAAGTTATGTTACAATTCTGAAGACTATCATGTTGACAAACACTTGTAAGAATCATAAACTTTTGTTCATTACAGAGTTTATTTCGTGCAATAATACAAAAAATCTTATTAGAAATATCCAACAGGTACTTTTTTATGACAAAGAAAACGAAGTTTCCTGTAAATAGGTTGGTTTACCTGTAAATGTAAACCGTGACAGTCTAACACACTATCGAAACATTATTCTGTTAGTTTAAACCTCTTTGTTTGATATGGCAACACTGACTCAGTGCTGTACGTTTGGGGGTGGAGCTATCTGTTTGTCTGACCAATGGCAGGGTTTGGAAAACATAATTTTTTCAATTCTTGATGAGGGCGCTAATGATGCAGAAAAAACACATCACTTTCAATAACATAAAATACCCTCACTCAACATATTATGCTAACTCATTTCTCATATTCAGAATCAGTCTATTTTGCATGTGTCTTTCTTAAGGCTGTTTTGAATGAATATCCATTACCCTGCACTGAAAAAGAAAAAGCACAGAACAAATTCCAGCTCACTGGGATATTGACTGTAATGGCGTAATTGTAATTATTCCTAATTGAACTAACAGCCAGTGTAAGTATTCCTCTGAGAGCATTCTACCTTTTAGTAAAGTAATTGCTGAAAGAAAACGTTCTCATTTGATAGCGATCTTGTAATTTTCTTTAGTTTCCTCGAGCTGGTGTTTTTCTTTATTTGGCGGATGTTGGAATTAGATTTCCCGGTGGAAGCACCACCAATAAAAGTGCTGTAATGGTTAACGGATTAGGACCGCATCCAATGGTGACAGGGCAGAAACTTTGTGCGAATCAGGCGAGCTCTGCTCCAATCAGCGCGGGCGGACACGTACAACAAACTCATGTGACCTTTGCATCCTCATGTAAACACTGCTGCCTCCTGCAGCAATGCAAATGGGTTCAAAATTAATACTCGCCAAGATGGGCATAAAAATTGGCCAGTTGGCTGGTAACTTTGTTAGGAACTGAAAGACAATACATGATTTAAAATGCAATATTAATCTGAAACTCGCTGACATGAGCAATTCAAATTGACACACAGACCATCTACTGAAGAAACTTTTGTGCTTTCTAACATTTATCAAAGTGAAAAAATCAGATATCTAATATAAATAGCATGGCTGAAGTAATTATTACAACTCTGTGTTATAACCTGTGAAATATTCTGGACATTAAGTTAGCAGAATCAAATAATTAGGAACCAAAATATATTTTTTCTTTATGATTTTTTGACAGCTGCAGTTTCACCGACAGAAAGGAATTGCCTGTAAGGAATATATGTTACTTATTAATGTGCAATAAAAAAATCCAACTAAGTAATTATTTTAGTGATCTTTTTTGCATAAATAAATAAATGCAAAATAGGTTTTGAGGCTAGTAATAAATATTTAAGACTGGTATTAAACAAATCTATTTATGTGCGGACAGCATGCTAAATAAATAAGCACTTAATGATTTTTAATAAAACTTTAATATACAGTTTTAATGCACAGAATACAATTGCTGACCTAATTTAACCTGAATACATAAATGTAATAGTTTTGGATCGCATGATTCTTTCTCCTCCCACATGGAGTTTGAATCTTATTGTCACGTTGTAAAGAATAATTTCATCATGAGTAATAAGATATTAAATGTTTACTGCTGAGGGCATTGTTGTCACTAATAAAAAATTGATAATGATCAGCCAGAGAGATGATTATATTCATGTGAACCCAGGAAACAGGGAGGGTTTATGATCTGATTTACATCTTTTATGTACATTTGTGTGCAGACATCTGTGCTTCCAAGTGTGTATTTACCAAAGACACACCCCCTTGTATCATCCCACCCCGTCTGTTCTGATGTGGCCATGAGCCACGATGCGAGGAAGAACCCACATACGGATCGGAGTATAAATAAGGAGTGGTTGAGGCACGTCTTTGCCAGAGATGAGGGGTTAAAAACCCTGCACCTGCACAGCACCTCTGGCTATTCATTCATTCATTCTAAACATACACAAAATTGCTGTACAATTATTCATTTTGCCATAAAAATGCAAAGCAAACACCTTTTACAGGCGGTTCTGTACCTTTTCGTGCTGTTTCATGCTTGTTTCACTGCTGACAGTTCTGACACGTTCTGTATTTGGACTGGATCCGCTTCAGGTGGTCAAACACAGTATGCATTTCTCCGAAGGACTCAGACGTCTCTTCTCTTGTATGACAGCATCTGGAACAAAAACAACAGCTTTTTTAGCTGCATGACAAGTGATGGGCAATCTGTGATTGAGAGTTACCTGTCCAGGTGCTGGGAGGACAGTTCTTTCTCAAAGACCCTTGATGAACGCTTTGACATCAGCGCGCTGATTGAGCCTCATGGCCCCTGTGAGGCTGCAGGCATTACGGAGGAATTTACAGCATCTGTATGGAGGGCCAGAGACCCGAGGAGCGCTGAACCTGATGGATTGGAGCACCAGGACAGTGGAGAACGTTCCAGACAGGTGCTGCACCGCTCAAAGCGAGCATGGATGATTCCAGGAACTCTGTGGTGTGGCTCAGGAGATAAGGCCATGGCCTTTGGTGACCTGGGTAAGTTGGATCATATCAATCAATTTATATATTATTCTATTATTTTTTTTATTTAATTTTTTATATATATATATAATTTTAATAATTATAATTTTTTTATAATAATAATGTATTTTTCAAATATTGTTATATTGAAATAATTTAATATATCTAAACTTAAAATGATAAATTATATTTTTCTAATAAAGATTGGCCTGAGATGACATACATACAGATAGTTGCACTTTTAAATGAAACTGGTTAATGTAAATAAACTACTGTTACCTGTTTTCTTGTCTTCTGTAGGTGTCTTTGAAGATACGGATAAATGCTGCAGGGAACACGACCACTGTAAAGACACCATTGCCTCTTTTTCATACGACCACGGTGTCTTCAACACGAACATCTTCACTTTATCACACTGTGACTGTGACAACAGGTATGTCCTGCTTTATTCATTAGAGCGGGAAATGTGAGCATCTCTTTCCTGTTGAGACTACCAGCACTGAACATTCATTCCATAGTGTTCTGTTGAGTAACATGAGACATATCCAACATAACCAGAGAGTTATTTCACTGAGCGAGCGTCTCGGATTGACTGTATCTTATGACATTGTAATCAGGTCTTGTGATATCAATTCAGGTTCCGCCGCTGCCTCCTGGGTGTTAATGATACTATGTCCAACCTTGTGGGCTACGGATACTTCAACGTGCTAAAGATGCGCTGCTTTGACTTCTCTCAGCGGATGCAGTGTGCCGAGAGAACGTGGTGGGGCATGTATGTATTCGGTTTCATTTGACTAAGCGCTTTTCTGTTGCGAAACATTCTCACTTTTCATCAAATAAAAGCAATGAAGTTAAAACAAGGCCTTTAACACTCAACATTATGTTTACCAAAAACCTGGCATGTTAGAGTGATTTCTACACGACTGTTCAAAAGTTTGAAGTCGGTAAATCTTTTTAATGTTCTTCAAAAAAATATCTTATGCTCACCAAGGCTGCATTTATTTAATCAAAAACACAGGAAAATATTGTTAAATATTATTACAATCAGAGCCGATCCTCCCTATATGCAGAATACACAAGCTGCGTAGGGCCCCCGAAACACCAGGGGCCCTTGCTCCCAAAGATGATTTAATTTTAGTTTCATTTTGGAGTTTGGCCAGAGGTTATGAAAACATGAATGATCATTTATTTTAATTCGGTGCACTGTCACCCTCTCTACGTAAAAATTAGTCAAATTATGTAAAGTGAATATCGTACAGTCTCTTGCTCTAAAAAAAAAAAGTTGAAAGCGTATGGAGACAGCGCGAGCGCGTAAAGTGAATATGCGTTGCATCATTCTTTCATCTCAACCACACACGCCAACAGTCTCTTGATTACAATTTAAAATAACTCTTTTCTATTTAAACACATATTCAAATATAATTTATTGTTGTGATGCAAAGCTGAATTTTCAGCATCATTACTTCAATCTTCAGTGTTACACGATCCTTCAGAAACCATTCTAATATTCTGATCTACTGCTCAAGAAACATTTATGATTATTATCAATGTTGAAAGCAGTTGTGCTGCCCAATATTTTTGTGGAAACTGTGATATACTGTGTTTTATTCCAGGATTTACTGATGAACATAAAGTCCAAAAGAACATCAGTATTTATTCAACATTAAATCTTTTTTAACATTATATATTATTTTACTGTCACTTTTGATCACTGCATCCTTGCTGAATAAAAGTATTAATTTCTTTAAAAAATGGGTGGATGTGTGCACACACCTCAAATAAAAAAATAAAAAGCAAAACAATATTTAATTTTATTTTATACAGGTTTTTACATTTGAATTTTTGGTTAAAATGCAAAAGGTTTAAAACCTTTCAATGTCAGACACAAAACAAGCAAAAGCCTTGAACTTTGGAAAGCATTCTCTCTGAAAACTTGGCACTTTAGTGTGATTCGTACATACTGTAATCTCTGAGCACATCATGTTGTGCACACAGTTACAGAACCTTGTTTTTCTCATTGGCAGGTGTGCAATTTATGAACTTGCTCAATACGCTGTGGTGAAAGATGCAGCAAACTACACCGACACACTTCCTGAACGAGACATGGAGACGCTGGAAATGAGTTTTCACCAAGCGATCACTCTGGGACAAAACCAGGTCACCAAAAACACAGAAGAATCACTTACTATACAAGATTCCAGGAGCGGCAGTGAAGAACCGAGTCCAGTTTCGACATCACCAGGGCCATCTGTTACAACACTGCAGTCCCGGAAATCTGAAGCTTCCGTACTTCCAACAGACGCTCCAAAGATAACAGACAGACCACAAAAAGGTGAAGTAAATATTACTCATAACAGATCTGCTGTAAATTAGGAATCTTGTAAAAGCTTCATTTTTATTTTATTTGTTTCCGTTTCATAGGCAAGTTTGAGATGTGTGACCTCTACAAAGACCTGGATTCATGCCATCTACAGATCCCTGCTTTACAAGAGAAATTCGGTCTACGAAACCCTGGCATGAGAACCCTTTACCACTGTAACTGTACTTCCAGGTGAATACACATTCAATACAGTATATCCACCCAATGATACCAACACCACCCCTTTAGGGATGCGCAAATATTTCACTCAAAAATGTAAATTCACATAAAATTTGCTCACCTTCGGGCCATCCCAGATGTAGATGAGTTTGTTTCTTCATCAGATTTGAAGAAATTTAGCATTACGTCACTTGCTCACCAATGGATCCTCTGCAGTGAATGGGTGCCGTCAGAATGAGAGTCCAAACAGCTGATAAAAACATCACAATGATCCACAAGTAATCCACACCACTCCAGTCTATCTATTAATATCTTGTGAAGCGAAAAGATGCATGTTTATAAGAAACAAATCCATCATTAAGAATTTTTTTTACTTAAAATTTGTCTTTTATCCATAACATTACTTTCTCCAGTGGAAAAAAATCATCTGATCTGAATCAGGAGAGAAATATGAACAGATCATGGACTGTTTACAAGCAAAAACAATTATAAACAAATATGTTGGTGGATTTTGATGTGAGAGAACAACAATGAGAAATCGTTGATATGGATTATGGACTCATATTTTGGCCAGAAGCAATGGTTTAAAGCTAAAAAAGATTAATAATGGGTTTGCATATTACAAACATGCAACTAATGGACTGGAGGCATTAAGATTATTTGTAGATAATTGTGATGTTTTTATCAGCTGCTTGGACTCTCATTCTGACGGCACCCATTCACTGCAGATGATCCATTGGTGAGCAAGTGATGCAATGCTACATTTCTCCAAATATGTTCCAATAAAGAAACACCATCGTGGATGGATGGTTTTGGGTTAATTTAAGTAGGATTTTTCTGACATCTGTCTACTGATACATATTGCTTTCTCAGGCTCGTCCAAAAGATCTTGTCCAAAGAACTGGATGAAACCGACCCTGTGCATTCGCTTTTGATGGATTTCGTTTCACAATCCTGCTTCACCCTGCCACGGTCTGAGAACTGCCTCAATGGAAAAAGGTTGGTATAGACATTATGATTAAATATCGGGGGTGGCAACTCAAAAGTTGGCTGAATCAGATTAATTGTCCCTAAATTTGTGTTACAATGTGCTGTGAATGAGAATGTATTTCCTAAACAAAGAATAATGTAATGCAAACAATAAGTTAAAGAATGGACAGTTAATCAAATTGTTTCTGAGGAGTAAACCATGAAGCAAAAAAACTATCTTTGTGGTGTCTCTTCTATTTAGTTGTTCAACTCATCCACCAGAAGCACAGCTCATCCAACACTGGAGGAAAGACACGACAGGAGGGCGACATCTAGTGGACTCCAAACGCAAACTCAAGAGGATGAACACCAAGCGCTCCAAGAGGAAAGACTCTCCAGTCAGATTATATAAGAAATGCATCAGGATGCACACTAAACTGCAGAACCTCGAGTTTATGAACGGAAACGCGCATAAAGTAATAACTCAAAATAAATAAATCAATAAAAAAACTCAACAAACATGTGCAATGGGAAAACAATAGCAATACATCTGCTCTTTTGAAACAGCTTACAGCCTACATTAAGAGTCAATTGGGAAAACTTTTTTTCTTTAACTCACAAGTCACCTGACACAAATCGACTTTTTTTGGTATAAGAAATCTGTGGTGAAATATTATTGTGAACATATTTTTATTGAGAAAGGGTTACATTTAGCCTAATATAATAGGTCAGAGTGTTACAGTTACCCCACTATGGGGTATGGAAGGCCTACAAATAGTTTTAGCTGCAAGAAATAATGTGCATTTAAAGCAAACTTATAAGTGCCATATATACTGTTATTATTTTAAATTGATGTTCAGCCACATATTTCAATGAAATAATGTATCGTAAACATTCAAAAGTCATTTACTTTCATAGCTATTTTTACAATTGCCCCCAACCTCACAGCCATGATAACGTTAAGACTCTTCCATTCATGATAAACTTTACCCCACAAACTAGAGATAAACTAGATATAAGTTTAAATTGAAAGGCATGTAAACTTTATACAGCAGTGTTTGACATCCCAAAATCATTTTTCATACCTCAAAATCTGTGTTCCGTTATATATTTTGGTTCCTCCTGAGGTGCCATTCCCGCTTCTTTTCCTCAGGTAAAACAGGATGCCATGCGCATGCGCTGAAAATGTAAAAAATACTGGGTTGTTTCAACCCAACTTTGGGTCAAATATGGGCTAACCCAACTTTTGGGTTAAAAATGTAATGTAAAAATTTAACCCGACAGCTGGGTTAGTCCATATTTGACCCAAAGTTGGGTTGAAACAACCCAGTATTTTTTAGAGTAGAACTGGCTTTGTTACGATATGTTTGGGTCTCTACTACTACCACCTATTGTTGCACTATATCTGAACTGATGTAACAAGCGAGTGTTGTAAATGTATGTAAAATTGTAAATAAAATGTAAATTAATTTTAATAAATATATCTTTATATGAGTCTGACTTTGATCATGTTCAGGTCCAGAGGCCAGTATACACTTATAAAGTTCTACTAGCTCATTTTTTATTTGTTTGTAAATGGTGAAACATTGTAAATTATATTAGAGCATTTATGTTAATCAGTCAGAACCACGGTACACTGTAAAAAAGGACGCTACTGTCAAATCATCACTTTATCATGGTAAGGCCAAGTAGTTTTGTAAAGGAAAAATACAAATTTTTAATAATAATATGATAATTATTATTATTTAAAATATCGCAATGACATTTTAATTAACTGCGCTACGGATTGTCATGGTCAGTTAATGTTTACATCGTCATAGTTTTACAATATTGTGGCGCACACTAATTTCACAGACTAAAAGTTACGAAAGATGCAGTCAGTGAAGTACAGCACACTAGTGATCCAGGAGGACTAGTAACTAGTCGCAGTAGGTAACTCAACTCCCGTCTGATGTCATAAACAGTAACTGAAGCCCTGAACTACAGAAAGCATCTGAACCGCCTCTACCGGGAGAGAGAGAGAGAGAGAGAGAGAGAGAGAGAGAGAGAGAGAGAGAGAGAGAGAGAGAGAGAGAGAGAGAGAGAGAGAGAGAGAGAGAGAGAGAGAGAGAGAGAGAGAGAGAGGAAAACATGGCGAACTTTCCTCTGGAATAACTGTTTTCTGAAGAGCTGCTGGGCGTTTGTTTCGGCAGCACCGGGCATGAATTCATGTCTGCATCAACACGAGATCTGAATCTGAAGACGGTTTAGTCTGTTTTTTCTCATGGATTCGGAGCGTGTGAAGTATCATGGCATGAAAGTTTGAAACAGTTGGATACTAAAGTAGTTCAGGATGGAGAAACAAGGAACAAGACGCGAAAAGGTAAATAAACGCACAGCTAGTGTGAAATGTGAGGCTTGACTGTGTTGAGGAACAATGTGATGTAAAATTATTGCGGTGTATTTTCATTAAAGCTGGCTTTCCTGTTGGCGAGCTACGGAGTGCAATATGAAGCCACATATACTAAAAACTTTGTCAAATTTGACATGCTTTCAGTGTTTTATATTCTTTTCACGACTCTTTTTAGATCTAGAAGGTTGTTGTGCAAGTTTAGATTGTTATTGAGAAACATGTCATTGTTGCTGCTAAAATTATCAAGTGTGGTTTTTGAGCTAAACTGATTCTAGACTGCAAATGATGTCTAGATTTAACACTTTCATAATGGTGGTCCTGACCTTTCATCTCAGACTATATAGAGGAAATGAAAAGTTACAGTTAGTCAATATTCATGACAGGCATCATGCACTTTATGAAAAGCCTTGAAAGGTTAAATATCTGGACTGGTCACCCAAAGGTTGTAGGTTCAAGCCTTGCACGAGTTGATCCATAAATGATGTGAAAACACTTCACCTTAGGTCAATGCACAGGTACCTGCAAGGATAAAAGTGTGACATAAATGTCAAATTAGTATAAAACAATGCTAGTTATCCCTGACTAGACTTTTTATGAGTTACAGAGATCTGGATTCATGCAAATCTACATAAAGACACCTGCAAGACCAACAATATTCTGCTTAATGTTGTTTCAAATAGTCACATAGAGTTGTGCAAACAATTTCATATTGAATAATATTGCTGATTTATTAATATTTTGTGAGCTCCCAGTATGCATTGCAGCGTGAATCAGATGTAGTTTGTGTAAATTATGCAGTTAGTTTGAAAGGATTATTGATTTGCTGTTTGCTGACTTTATTTGTGCTGCCGCTGCTTATTGGTATTTTGTCTTCACTGGTTATTCGTTATATGATGATTTTTGAGAGCTCATCATTTAATTCTTTGTTCATTGTCGCCTTTGAGGTCTATGTGCGAGTATTGTGTACATTTATATTTCTTAAAATGTACTTCACAAGCAAATATTGCAGAATTTTTTTGATTATCACTAATTAATTTCTTCAGTCTTCATTGTTTTGATTTTGGTATTAAATATGACTCAAACTTGTTCTTGACAGTGTTACTTTAGTATTATTTATATACTATTATATTATTTATGATTTATCTAATTTATATGTTCAGCATTTTTCAGGATTTATTTTTATATGTTCAGTTTTCATTTCTATTTTGTTGTAGTTTACAGTGTTATTATTTCTTTACATGTAATTATTTGAATGAAACAGTTGTCAGTGACTCTCAGTATCATGCATGTGTACTGTACCGTACAGTAGGGAGTAGGATGTAGCTCCAGGCGACCTCCACCGTGGTCGTTCCCAGCAGACCATGACATGTTTTGTGGTGTTTTCAGACTCACCAGATGTTAGTGTGTGCACCTGTGTTTTCTTTGAACCCAGACGGAGAGAATGCAGAGAACATTTCTAACTGAATCAGTCTAGGAGGTGTTTCAGACTCGTCAGTATAGCCTGGTGTTTTGGCAGAGGAAACAAATCATCTTGAATGAAATATTTAATGGCAACAACAGTCACAAACCATCAGCAGCGACATAACTCAAAAGATAAACTTTCCCATGCCTCCAGTCATATTGGATCACTTTTCTTCCCAGAAAAATTCCATTCTTGCATTATAAATGTGAGGAAGTGCTGAATGCACGCATGCATCCTGATGGCTAAAATATCATGCAAAGAATATGCACCAGCTGAACTATGATCCTACCACAGTTGGCTTTTAACAGTTTTTTCTTCAATACTTAGATGTTACATAACCCAAATGCAATATTGAAATTGTTTTTCATACAAAAATAAACAAAAATGTCCTTAAAATAAAACATGGAAATGTATTAATTTCAAAACAAAGATCATATTATTTCCTCTACCTTCTTTCTACTTCAAATGTTAATGTTTAATTCAATGTGTTACTTACCAATTCTTTGCAATTATTTGTGAAATTTATTAGTAATTTCTGAGTGAAAATAGTTTCTACACCAGTTTTTTTTTTCTGCTGTGCAATGTGGCAAGTGTTATTGTGCCACACATACTGTAGAGATTGATTGGACTGAAAGTTGATTCATTAAGTTGATTTATTTTGCTGTCCTAAGTGTGCATGACTATATTGTTAGTTGCCGTTTATCATTTGCATTCACTGTATTGTCCAATCAGCACAGATCTGCAACCCGTGAGGTTTAATGCTGTGTTAGGCTGATTTGTGCTGCTTTGGTGGTGTAGCTGCTGTCGGTTGAACAAGGAAATCATGCTGGTTGAAGAAATAGTTCGGCCAAAAATGAAAATGTGCTGTCAGTGTACGCACCCTCAGACGATCCAGTGTGTAGAGATGAGTTTCATTATGGAAACTGATTTGGTGATATGTAGCATTACATCAATTGCTCACAATAGATCCTCTGCAGTGAATGGGTGCCGTCAGAATGAGAATCCAAACAGCTGATAAAAACATCACAATAATCCACACCACTCCAGTCCATCAGTTAATGTCTTGTGAAGTAAAAAACTGAATGTTTTTAAGAAACAAATCCATTTTAATGCATTTTAACATTAAATTGGCACCTTCTGGCCAAAATATGAGTCCATAATAACTCTTCATCCAGTGAAAAAGTCCACCCCGTTATCTCTCACATCAAAATCCACACACATATTTATTTAAAACGGTTTTGGACTGTTTTGACTTGTAAGCTATGCTTGATCTGTGCAGATTTCTCTCCTGATTCAGACAAGATGACCATATCACTGACTGGAGAAAGGGTTATTATGAATAGAGGACTCATATTTTAGCCAGAAGCAATGGTTTAAAGTTAAAATCTCAATGATGGAATTATTTCTTACAAAAACACACAGATTTTCACTTCCCAAGATGTTAACTGATGGACTGGAGTCATGTGGATTATTGTGATGTTTTTATCAACTGATTGGACTCTCATTCTGACGGCACCCATTCACTGCAGAGGATCCATTGGTGAGCTGTTCCTATAAAGAAAGAAACTCAACTACATCTGGGTTGGCCTGAGGGTGAGGACATTTTCAGCAAATGTTCATTTTTGGGTGAATTGTTCCTTTAAGCTAGTTAAGCTAGCTAATGTCCAAAACGCAGCATATGCTGGTGAGCAGCTGTACTTTCTAAGCAGCATTATGGGGTCGATCTTTAGATGTTCGTGAGATGTTTTGGGCAGAGGGAGAAGGCTGTAGACAGCTGTTGGACAGACAGATAGTGTAAAGTCGAGCTGACGCCCCGCGGGCCCTTCTGAATGGGCATCAACTTCTCCATCGGCCCCTGATGCCTGCCAGAGGAGAGGCTTGTTTTCATTTTCCCAGGAATGCGACTCAGCCCCTGACCTGCTCGAGACGAACGGCCAGACAGACATGGAAGCAGTGAGACACAGGGATCAACTGTGTTTGCTGTGTCAAACTATTGAGTCTCACGAAATCATGTGCAGGTCATATTTTAGATTCAAATCTAAATGTGTTTTAATATTAATATCAAATTATTATTCGTAATAATTCAAGTACGTTTTTAGTTGTTATTTTATTGTTAACTAATTACTTTTTTTTTATCTCCCCCAACAATCGAATTACTATAAGACATTAAAATATATATATCATTTCTTATCTCTTTCATTTGATATTGGTGTTAAATAAGACTCAAACGTGTTTTTAATAGCATTGTTTTTGCATTATTTGTGTAGTATTAACATTTTGAATTGGCTTTTTAATTTTTTCATTTAAATTAAGTTTTAGTACTTTTATTGTGCTTTTGTCATTTCTTGAGTTTTTAAATCTTTCTATTAGTTTTAGCTTAAATATTTGTATTTAAGTAATTTGCCAAGGCAACATTTTAATTTTTTATTTAAGTATTTCAAGTTTGTTTTTCACGTTATATTGACATTTTATTTTATTTCCGCTTTAGTTTTGTAATTTTAGTAATTCAGCTAAATTTAAGTTATTGTAAATTTTTTATTTACATTTTAATATACATTTAATATACATATACAAGTTTATATTCTTCATGTTATATACATACATATATTTCTATTATTATAATATATATTTTTTCAGTTTTAGTAAATTTAGTACTTAAATTTATTTATTTCAAGGCAACATTTCTAATTTTTGTTTAGGCTTTTTAGGTTTAACATTTTCATCTAATATTATCATAATCATAATTATTATTATTATTATTATATTATTTTATTTCAGATTTTTTAAATTTAATGTAAATAATTTTCAATCGTTTTAGTTAACTTCGACAGCACTCTTCTTGACAGGTTTATTGAGAGTCCCTCTGATAGTTCTGAGGGTCAGAAGAATATTTCCCTGTTGTGTCTGTGTATTGTCATGACGCGTGTCGGCTCTAGACAGGTTAAAAGGCCTTGTTTGCATGCTGATGTTAGCGTCTGTTGTTTTTAGTTGGATTTTAAGCATCAGCTCAGCTGTTTGAAGTGAGCGGTGATCAGACAGGAAGAACATGACAGGAGGGAAAAACAACCTTTATATATTTTACCCAAATCAATTTTCACACCACGCTTGGATAATCCGCCGTCCTCTAGCCGACCCTGTGCTGTTACTAACAAACACACACTGTGTTAGTGCCTTTAATGTGCCTGTGTTTATGATATGCAGAAATAGAGGTCAGATTTAGTATATGTATTATTTGGACCAGCCCAGAACATCATTGTTAATTAAGTTTTGATATAGATTATTTTAATGAGGTTATAATATCTAGAGAGAGCTTTCACTTAACATTCACATTCATTTATGCTGCAGTAGCTTAGCTAGTACGTGTATAAATTGATGTTAAGGATTTTTCTTTTCAAGAAATGAATAATATATATATATATATATACACACACACATATATTTATTTATTTGTTAATTAATTTGTTTAATACATATATTCAGCAATGATTTATTAAATGTGACAGCAAAGACATAAATGCTGACTTTCAGTTAAAAAAAGCTGTATCATAGTTTCCACCAAAATATGAAGCAGCACAACTGTTTTCGACATTGATACAAATAATAAATGTTTCTTGAGCTGCAAATCAGTATATTAGAATGATTTCTGAAGATCATGTGACACTGAAGACTGGAGTAATGATGCTGAAAATTCAGCTTTGGTCACAGAAATAAATAACATTTTACAATATATTCAAATTTAAAACAGTTATTTAAAATTGAAATGATAGCTCACATTTGTATTTTATTTTTTTTACTTTTATTAATTTATTATTTTTTTTGCATTTTTTTCTATGACAGGACAGTATAGCTATGACAGGAAATGAGTGGAAGAGAGAGAGATGGGGGTGGGAGCGGGAGCGGGAAAGGACCACGAGGCAGGATTCGATCTCGGGACACCCGAAGCCAACGGCACCATATGTCGACGCGGCCCACAAGGCTATCGGCAGCGACTTTACTGTATTTATAAGCAAATTATTGCAGCCTTGGAGAGCAGGAGTGAACATAAAATATAAATGCAACAAAAAATATAAATGTATAACTAAAATGAAATATTAAAAAATTAATATTAAAATAAAAATATATGAACAATAAAATAAAATAATACATTTTATTTTCATATTTGTTTTTGTGATATCCAAATTTTTAAAAGGAGACATTTTTCCAGCTTGTCTTTTTGAATCCTTTATTTTCAAAATGAAAATGTCATATTTTCATAAAACATTGAAAGTGCATTTCATAGTGAAGTTATTCTAAGATCCTTATTTGCCGGTGCTGGTTTGGATTGTGACCACCATGAGCTCAGATTTGGTGCCGTCTTGACGTTCTCTGTCCATTTGGACTCAATGATAATCAATCAAATCATTAATGGAATTAGTCCGTGTCCAGAGATCAGTGAGAAGCCCGTGACTACATTCAGCATGTCGATTATTACGTGTGTGGTCAGTTCACGGCTGTTATTTTTGGACTGTCGGATGAAGCTGGAGTTGTACATGTGCTCCATATGTTACACGTGCTCGTGCTGATCTACGTTGTGAGGTCTTCGCTCTGTTGTCTCAGCTGAAGATGAAGATGACCACCGGCTCCATCTCGGGAAATCTGTCTGTTCAGAATGACCTCCACCAAGGCTCTCATTATCTGCTCATATAGACAGCGGCCAACATAAATACGGCTAACACTGTTATCTGTGTCTGGTCCTGGACGGGTGGGTGTAGATCTCGCCAGACTTTCCTGAAGCTTCAGAACAATAGGACACGTTCAACCACACCATAGAACTCAATCTGCAAAACGACAATCAGAGTGCGAAAAGAAGCATTCAATTACTTAATTGAGTCAAAGTAATTAGTTGGTTTTCTGGTGGCATTGTGTGAAAAACGTTTCTTCTTTGTTTTTGACTTTCATACTTTTTGACTTTGATTTTTAATTGAGAGTTTGGCTCATTAATCTGTGACTCGTGAGGCCATCCCATGGAGAAATTATTATTTAATCCTAATTAGATGTCTGACATGAAAAAGACTATTGAACTGTACAAATACAAATGTGTGCATGTTTTAAGTGGTTATGTGGTTAATGTTAATTTAATTATATAATGTGACGTATGTTCTGGATAATATATATAGTGTATGTGTGTGTGTGTGTATATGTGTGTGTGTGTGTTGTGTAATTTCTAATATAATAATTTAATGGTTTTATTTATTTTGTGTGATGAAAGCACTTCTTTTAACTTTTAAAACCCACCCCAACAAAGCAATCCCAAATATGAATAAAAAATAATAAAAAAGTAAAATAAAATAATTATAATAATAATAATAATAAAAAAAAATAATTAATTCATGATGATATACAAGTACTGACATAATAACATACAAATTTAAAGTAGGGAAAAATAGAGGATAAAGTATTTTTTTAAATGTTTTCATTTGTGATGTTCAGGTTTTATTGTAAGGTTATTTTATCCATTTTACTGTCCACCGTATTGTAAAAATAAAATTATATATTTTTAAAAGTTGGAAATAAAACAAAAAGATTATTGGGGTATGTTTTACAGGATAATACTTGCCATTTTTCTTGTAATTGACATTTACTTGCAATTTCTGAGTGAAACATGTTTCTACACCAAATTTCTTTCAATGCAGATGAAAATCAAAAGTCTAATCTCTTTGTAATATGTGCCGTGCAAATTGAGCTCTTCACGTGAAACACAATTGATTCAAATTTAGCATTAATGTGCTGCTAAGCTAACATTGCTCACACAATACTGGGTTGAATATTGAGTATTTTATCATGACTGCTGAATGAGATATATTAATCATCAACACTGTTTACATCTTGGATTCATTTCGGATTCACGGAGCTTGTTGCAGTGCATTCTGGGATTGAAATAGTCTGGGAAGCACAGATTACTGCCTTAGATTTTGGCTAAAAGAAGGTATTTTAGGAGGAGGCATAATGTGTTTGCCTGCTTATTACATAGGCGTGTAAATGCTGTCGATGTGGGCGGCTCATCAAGGTTTGGGGAACTTCTCTTTCTGACCCTGTTTTCTTGCTTTAGAGGCTCTCAGAGGAGCTGAACACACTGTTTTTCTTTTCTATTTCTCTCTGTTGTTCAGTGCTTTTGCTTCTTGATGTTGTAAATCACTACAAAATTCAGCTTCTCTCACATTTCTCTGCTTGTTTTTGCACTCGGGTTCCCTTCAACTGATGCGCTGTTTCTTCCTGCCCATTTTCGTTTCTCTCCTTCTTTCATGCTGTCGTTCTAGCGCTCTGGCTCTTCCTTTTGGCCTCTCTGGAAGTAATTATCCTGCTGTGCTATCCCAGAATTCCTGCAGAAGGGAAGAGGGGTGTGGCCTGTGTGTGAGATTACAGGCTGGAGTGGCTTTATTCTTTCTCTCTCCGTCTCCATCCCCTCCCTGTTTTTCCCTGGCGCTCTTGGGAATTCTCCAGATGTGAAGCTCTTAGGTGGCTAGTCATTCGCTGAAGTCAGCAGGAGCCACTGGTGTGTGTCTCCCCGAGGAATCGACCTCACAGCCAAAACCATGAGCACGGCCTGATGTCGGCGTTGTGGCTTTGGAATATATGATATGATTTTGAAAGAAATAGCTTTAGCAATTTTGACCCATTTTTCTTCAATTTCTTCTTTGCAGTCCTTTGAATTAGACATTTGTCATTGTTTTGTTGTACTCACTTAACTGAGTCTTTAATGCATATAAATGCTATAATTGCCATTCTGTCATCAGTATAAATTAATATAAAATGAATAAATATATTCTGATTAAGCTAAAGTTTGGAATAATGGTTTAATTTAAGTTTAAACACTGTTTTACTAGGTTTCATCAAAATCTGAATTGCTTATCCAGCTACAGTTCATTATATTTTAATGCTTGATTATCATTTAAAATATGCATTTTTTGTTGAAAACAGGGAAAATGGTACAGATTTATAATTCATCGTATGTGCTCGTCACATCAAATGTCATGCATAACAAATTCATTATGTTTGCATATGCAAAAGATTTATACGATATAATTATAATCAGCATTTATAAACAAGTTAGTCAATATTAGAATTAATGGTAACACTTTACAATAAGGCGTGATTTGTTAACATTAATGTAATAACTAACATGAATAAACAATGAACAATGCATTTATTACACTATTTATGAATCTTTGTTAATGTTAGTTAATGAAAATACAGTTCGTTGTTTATTCATGTTAGTTCACAGTGCATTAACTAATGTTAACAAACACAACTTAAGATTTTAATAATGCATTAGTAAATTATGAAATGAACTAAGATTAATAAATGGCGTAGAAGTATTTTTTTTTCTTAGTTCATGTTTGCTAATGTTGTTAACTAATGAACCTTATTGTAAAGTGTTACCGAATTAATATTATATACATTACTGCTTTCGAAAATTTTGGTTCAGTAAGATTTTTTTAAGGAAATAATACTTAACTTTTATTCACCAAGGATGCATTAAATTGATCAGAATTGACAGTAAAGACATGTATAATGAGCAGCAGATCAGCATATAGAATGATTTCTGAAGATCATGTGACACTGAAGACTGGAGTATGATGCTGAAAATTCAGCTGATACATCACCTAAAAAGTGTTTATTAAATGTATAATAATATTTCAGAATATTACTGTTTTTACAGATTTTTTTCTCTTTTTTTAATTTATCAAATAAATGCAGCCTTGGTGAGCAGAAGAGACCAAAAAAACAACCAAACATAAAAACGTATCTGCTTGAGCATTTATGAATGCATCAAATACAGTATTATGTCCTCTCAAGGTTTCTTCCTCATGTACATCACAACAATACTCTGGAACAATATGTATTGTGGAAAAGCATTACAAATAAATTTACTGAAACTGAATTGAAATCGCTCATCAGTTATCAGATATAACATATGTTTTTAATGATTTTTGTCGCCCATTTGTACATCTTGGGTAAGATTAAAACCTTGGTCTTCTAGAAGTTGATTTGTATTCATCTAGTATGTCTGTAGTAGTGTGTGCTGTTGTGTCATTCAGGTTCATGGCCTGTTCTCAGCCTTTCAGAAGGGTTTGGGTTTTTTCATACTCCCAAGGAGATTAAGAAGAAGGTTTCCTCTGTGATCGCTTTGTGCTTGCCCCTGCCAATATAATCCTAAAACCCTGCAAAGCTGCTTTGCTCCATGTTAAACACAACAAATGCAGGCATAGAGGTGAGCTGAATTCAACATGAGTCAGCAGTGTTTCTATTTAAACGGGTCATGTTCTGTTTTCTTCCCATGTCTGCCAAGATGCACCAAAAACAATTCATCACCCTTTCTCTGACACTTGCTGTGCTTTTAAGACTGCAAATAACTGCTCCTATGATTGGCTTAATGCCGTTCATGGGCGTGTCAAGTTGCTGAATACTGAATAGGTGTTGATATGTAAATGTGGTCATATGTTAATGAGTGTGATGTCATCGAATCTGTTTTTCACAGGCTTTTCTCTCACTACTACAAGCATTAAGTATTGAACAAAACATGAATGTCTGATATTATTTACTAGTTTTTTTATATCACGAGTTGCCGTTCTGGATAATCGTGCTTATTTCCTAACAGATGACCTGCGTAATGTTTGTTAGATTCTTCAGTCATTGCTGGTCACAGATAAACGGGTTTGGTTGGCTAATTAGCTGATATTTGACCAAATGGAAATTATGTAGAGGCACTGGTGAGAAGCTTGCTGCATTAGTTTCTTCTTGTCAATGCATATTGTAGAATAAGTGTTTGATTCATTTTAACAATAAGTGTACATATTATTTACATCAGTGTTTGTCATTGAAAACCCTTTGTTCTGCTACAAGTCGTGATGCTCAAACTGTTCAAATGTATTATTATTATTACAAATTAATTTAAAAAGAGGTTATTGCATTTATTTGAGGATGCATTCAAGTGCTCAAAAGTGATAAATACATTTATAATATTACAAAAAATTATATTTCAAATAAATGCTGTTCTATTGAACTTTCTATTCATCAAAAAAAAATTGGAGTTTAAATTTAGTATTTTGACAGTTTTTCTTCATGGTGCACCATTGTTCAAAATATTGGGGTCGGTAAGAGTTTTTTTATTTTTAATTTTTATATTATTTTTATTTAAAATAGCTGTTTTCTATGTGACTATATAATAAAATGTAATTTATTCGTGTGATGCGAAGCTGAATTTTCAGCATCATTACTCCAGTCTTCAGTGTCACATGATCCTTCAGAAATCATTCTAATATACTGATTTGCTGCTCAAGAAACATTTCTGATTATTAGCAATGTTGAAACCAGTTTAATATTCTTGTGGAAACCGTGCAACAATATTTTCAGGATTCTTTATTTGAAACTGAAATCTTTTACAACATTATAAATATCTTTATGTAATTTCTGATCAATTTAATGCATTCTTGCTGAATAAAGAGCTTGTTTTGAATGCCTTAAGAACACTAATGCGTCTCTCTGATGTGTCTCTTCCTGGGTAGTTTGGTCTGTTTGGACCGCGAGCGCTGGGCAGGGCCGTGCACGCCGCCGCCGCCGCCGATGGCCCGGGCCTCAGCAAGGCAGAGTTCATGGAGAAGGTGCGGCGAAGCAACGAGGCCTGCCAGCTGGGAGACTTCCAGACGGCCGTGAAGCTGTACGGCGAGGCCCTGCGCGCCGACCCACAGAACTGCATCCTGTACAGCAACCGCTCGGCCGCCCACCTCAAACTGGGCCAGTACCAGACCGCCCTGGACGACGCAGTCAAAGCCCGCCTCCTTAACCCTAAATGGCCGAAGGTGAGTGTGTGGGCGGGGCTTCGTGTCTTTTTTCCAGGTTACAGGTGGAGACGTCCCTCGTTCTTCGGTCATCATGTGCTGTGTACTGTTTTTTCCTCACCTCAGAGAAGCAGAGACTACTCTGATTTTTCCGTTTGTTAGTTTGTTCTTTTAGCATTCATTGCAGGTACAGCGAGCCGAGAGCTTGAGATTTTGCCAAATGGCCTCTTTGCTTAACATTTCTCAGCTGTGATGTTAACAGGCAAAGTCAGCGTCTGAAAAATGATCACAGTAGTGGCCCTGCGGCAGGAGCTCGTCTGCTCTTGGCAATGGGAAAAGAGCACGCTGTGATAGACTTACTAACAAACAACACAGGATTTTTTGCTATATGCTCTCTAAAAGCTACTATGTATTAAACTAGATTAATTATATAGAGAGATTTTGATTAGTTGGATTCGGTTTCTGGCATAGTTCCCACAAAATATGTTTTATTGGATGACATTTGGCCATATTGAGATTATTAGCATTGGTGGGAACCTTTCTGTTTTTTTGTGCATATTATGCAAAGTGTTTGATTCATTATAGCAGTTAATGTATATCATTTGCATCAGTATTTGCCATTGAAACCCTTCTTTGTTTAACTACAAGCTGTAGTTGGTATCAGTTTCTGATGCAGTTCCACAAAACATGTATGTGTCATATTATTACTAGCTTTATATCATCAGTTGCGGTTCTGCTTGTTTTTATTTTAACCCTACACATTAAATACGTAATATTTCTTAGATTTCTAGTTATAGATAAACTGGTATTTAAACCCATATTTGTCCATATTGAGATTAATGCTTGTTTTAATAAATTATAAATATTTCTGTTATTAATTTGTGTGCATATCATGTAAAATAAGTTTTCGATTCATTTAAGCAATTAGTATACATATAATTTGCCATCATTTACATCAGTATCTGCCATTGAGAACCCTTATTGTTTGACTACAAGTCGTTACACTGTTCAAAAGTTCGGGGTCTGTAAGATCGTAATACTTTTATTCAGCAAGGATGCATGAAAGTGAGGGCATTTATAATTGTGCAAATATTTCAATTTCAAATTAACGCTGTTCTTTCAAACTTTCTATTCAGCAATCAAGAAAAATAATTTCCACCAAAATATGAAGCAGCACAGCTGTTTTCAACATTGATAATCAGAAATGTTTCTTGAGCTGCAAATCAGTATATTAGAATGATTTCTGAAGAATCATGTGACACTGAAGACTGGAGTAATGATGCTGAAAATACAGCTTTGGTCACAGGAATAAATTATATATTATAATATATTCAAATATAAAGTACTGATTTTAAATTGTAATAATATTTCAGAATATTACTGATTTTACTGTATTTTTGATTAAATAAATGCAGCCTTGGTGAGCAGAAAAGACTTCTTTTGAATTGGATTAAGTCCTTATGTCTCTTATAGGATGTTTGTAGCCCAATGGTTAGTTCAATAGAAATGTTGCACACTAGGTGTGACAAAATAACTGTAGAGATGTTGATATCCTGCTCATATCTGGTGACTGTAGTGTTCGTAAATTGGTACTGCAACTGAAATTAGTATATCATAAGTTGCCTCGGATAAAAATGTCAGCCAGCATATTTATGTTCTAACAACAAAAAAATATGCAGGATATGCTAAACATTTAGGTGGTTTGTCGAAATAAAATGTTTGTTCTGATTTGAAGCGGGCCACGCACACATATCCGACCCTGGAGCACAAAGTCCTAAGTCACTGGGGTATATTTGTAGCAATAGCCAAAAATATATTGTATGTGTCAAAATTATCTATTTTCTTTTATGCCAAAATCATTAGGATATTAAGTAAAGATCATGTTCCATGAATATATTTTGTAAATTTCTTCCCATAAATATATCAAAACTTCATTTTTGATTAGTAATATGCATTGCTAAGAACTTAATTTGGACAACTTTAAACGCAATTTTCTCAATATTTGTATTTTTTTGCACCCTCAGATTCCAGATTTTCAAATAATTGTATCTCGGCCAAATATTGTCAGATCCTAACAAACCATACATCAATGGAAAGATTATTCCATATTCAGATTATGTATAAATATCAATTTTGAAAAATTGACACTTAAGACTGGTTTTGTGGTCCAGGGTCACATATGTGTGCAATCTTAACAGCTCTAGTCGTAAGTATTTTGTAATCACGCAAACATGTTGGCTTTAATAAGAACTGAGGATATTAAAATGGGTTTTTCTCATTCGTAAACCGCCTCAGCGCTCTGAGAGAAAAGCGTTTTGCGCAGACGTGAGTTTGGTCTCACTCTGACCACACAGTCCTCTCCTCCCCGGCCCAAAGCACATGTGGCAAAACCCAAACCCAGCGAGGAACGCTAACCTCTGCATGCACAGCTGCCCGTCTTCTGCTTTCTGACTTTTCATTTGCTGCACGGAGCCATAGAGGCGGAACTTTCTCGTTTGGCACCGAGAAAAGGGCAGAAACATGGATACCAAAATGTGTGAAATTGTTGTCTTTATGAGCAGCGGGCTCCTCTGAGACACGACAGGCAGTGTTCGAACTAACCAACGCCACAAGTGCAGCGCTCGGGAACCAGCAGACAGAGATCCCTGTATCGGAGAGGCTGTGCTTCCTTTTGGAGCAGAATAGGAGGAAGTAGTGGGTGTGGGGCCGAACTGCTGTTTTGTTGTGGAAATCCTGGACGGGTTCAATGGTAAACTTGTGCTGCGAGGACAATAACTGCAATAACAGCAACATTCCTCGACTTTACAGGCCTGAAACACTGCAGATTTACCCCGTTATGCACATGCGGAGTGTTTCTGCCAATAGCCTCATAAAAACACTATTAAACAAACAAATATGAAGTTATGACATTGCCCAGAAGAAAACTTTAGTTTCTCTTTTATATTTCAGGGACTTAATAGAGTATAAACTTTGTCTCAGATGTTCCTTCAATAAATTAAATTATTCGATTCAATTAAAATAAAACTAAAAATGTATTGAAATTATACAGTAGTTCATATAGAGTAAAAATATAGCTATAAAGTAGATTTTTCAAAGCGATGTTCAAATTTGACTGGTATTTGAGTTCTAGTTCTCTAATTGGTTGATAAGGTGTTGCTAGGCAGTTGCTAAGGTGTTGTGATTGGTCATATTCTCTGTTTTTTTTTTGATAGTGTGAGTCCCTCCTTCAGTCTAAATAAAACTTTGAGGTTTGGGCCAGGATGCAATAAATTGACCAAAAGTCACAGTAAAGACATGTATCATGTTACAAAACATTTATATTTCAAATTAATGCTGTTATTTTGCACGTTTCTATTCATCAAAAGAATCCTGAAAAATCCTGTTTTCCACAAAATTATTAAAAAGCAACTGTTTTCAACATTGATAATAAGAAATGTTTCTTGAGCAGCAGATCTGCATATTAGAATGATTTCTGAAAGATCATGTGACACTGAAGACTGGAGTAATGATGCTGAAAATTCAGCTTAACATCACGATTATAAATTACATTTTAAAAACATATTCAAATAGAAAACAGTTATTTTGATTTGTAATAATATTTCACAATATTACCGTTTTTACTGTATTTTTGATCATATAAATGCAGCCTTGGTGAGCAGAAAAGACTTCTTTTCAAAGATCTTATCAACCCAAAACTTTTGGACATTATTGATGCAATTTAATAGTCAGTTTTATCATATTCCATGGCAAAAACCAAAGTCTGATTATTTTGAAACATTACAGTACTCCTATCTTAACAAGCGGCATGATTTGAGCTATCACTGATATAGTATGAATGATGTTGATTGAATAATAAACCGCATTTTACTTCACACTTGATCTAATGAATGACATTCAGACATTTCTAAGTGTTTGTTCTTGTAATCTGGACTTGTGTTTACAGCTCTGTATCTCCCTTACTGTCTCTGTCAGGAAAAGACACAGTAGACATTAAAATGGCCTTTTTGTGGGGAAACTCGCTCAATGAGCCAGGCAATGACACCTGACAGCCAGGCAAGAGAGGCAGAATGATAAACTTGTTGTAAGTCCTTGTGTTGATTGAAAGCTGTTGATGTTTTTCCTCTTCGTCACACACTCAGACGCCTCTCAACCCTTTATGAGAGGCCACGGCGAGTGATGAATGTGAAGAGAAGGCAAATAAAAGCAGCATTCTTCATCAGCATTCTCCTGCGAGAGCTCGAGGATGCTGAAAGACTTGAGACATCAGCGTTTTAGCTGTATTTATGCATCGTTTGAAGTGTTTGTGCACGCTAAGAGGCAGATTCAATATGTTTTCAGTTTACCTCTCATCACAAGAGGACTTGGTGTCCAAGCTGGGCGGTATGACTAAAAAACACCAGAAAATGATCAAGGTTTGTTTTTCACACTTTTTCATTAAATGGAATGTAAAGGAAGAACAAATGCATATGTTATGCATCAGTATTATATATAAACCATGCAAATTACCATACGTGATGAAGCTAATGAATCATTGAACCCATTCATTGAAACAAACAAATCCAAATGGCCTATTGGTGAGATCTTTAGGAAACATAATGGCCAAATAACAAATTATGTAGTTTTTGCAACAAATGAATGTTGAATCTTTGGTAGATATTCAACGCAGTGCTCAGCCGTAGTATCAGCCCCTGAGTGCTGTGTGTACCGCAGTGCAGTGGAGTGAAGATGCATGGAGGTGACGTGCAGGGCAGGCTCATAGCAATAGTCCCGCTGGTTCATCACGGAGGGGTCGCCAGCTGAGGTCAGCTTTAATTAAGGCTCAATAGCAGCGACCGCTCTGAGAAGGCTATTTACTTCTGTCAGCGCTGACCACCCCTCCTCCTCTACCCAGCCTCCCATAGATGTCCGTGTTGGCACAACAGCCGTGTTTTGCCCCTTTAGAAGGCCCATGGGAAGGAGAAAACTGTGGGAGCGGCGCTGTGCATCCAAACACGTGCAGCAGCCACACAAAAACACGCTGAAAGGCCTTGCAGTCGCTCGCCGTTGTTTTTGCGGGGTTTAGTCTTTATCCTTTTAAATGCGCTTTTTTATCTCTTTGTCATTTAGATCGAGCGTTTCGGGTTTCTCTTAGAGGATGTCTAGACTTTTTTCCCCTCACATTCCCTGCATGTTATCCCTTTTCTTGAAAAAGTCCCAGGCACTGTTTCGTTCTGTGCGGTTGCTAGGCTGTAGTTTTCGAGCTTGCAAGCGCTCCGGTACGCGAGGACTGGAAAGTCTCACACCTGGATGTTTCTCCGGGGGGCCGTTGCGA
>CM049796.1:3008956-3086456 GCA_027422405.1 Ptychobarbus kaznakovi | reverse complement strand
AGTTTTTACAATTGAACTGTAAAAATAATTATCACATTTTCGATGTATCTTAATTGCAGTGTTTATCTTTTTGTGTTTGCAGTGCAGTGTTTATCTATGGTTATCCAATAGATATTGAACATTGAATAATTTGTATCGCACTAAACTATCAGTTGAGACCTGCGGATTAAATATAATAACAGGAAGGTTGCTCACAGCTGGTGATTTCCTCCAAGTCCTTGTAGTTTTGGTAGAAGGAGATCAGTTTGTTACAGCAGTGCTTTGATGGCGGCAGTGGTGGCGCTTTAAAGGGAATTAATTTAAAGAAGCAACTAGTTGGAAGGATTTCGAGTGACGATCAGCATGATAAAAGCGGTTCTGAGAAGTTTTAGGAGAAAAAGCACCACCATTAAAAATAAGAAAACATCTAAATAAAATAGACGTGTACCATCCTGCTTGTTTTTTGAGCTGTTTGTTGTTCAGTGAAGCTGTTTTAATATTGTTTTCCAGGTTCACGGTCGTCAGAAACAGTCGCTTACTATATCAGTTCAAGCTCTGTAAATATCATCATAAGCTTTGGATTTCTGTTCTTCTCTGCGTTTCATTTTGCTCTCTTTTTTTCCCCATTGCATTTCTCTTGTTCATTTTACATATTCACAAAGAGGCCTTGAAGTGCTTCGCTGGATGAATAAACTAAAACAGTTTGGGCTTTTGAATTTACTCGACACAGCCATGTTTGTGCGAGTTCTCGGCCCCTTTCATGTTAATAGGGCCCTCGAGGCCGAAAGTGTCCTAGACGCCTCTGTTTTGCAGACTTTGTGTCCTCTTGCGCAGTTTAACATGCATTGCCACATGGGAGAAGCCGAACCCTGGCAGTGCTGGCGCTTGACATCGTGAATGAATGAAGTGGCTCTCAGATTCTTTCTAAGAGGAATTACTGCATCACAGCTGCTTAAAAGTGTCTTTGAGACGAAGCCAAGCATTCAGAAGGTGTTTCATTGTTTTTAGAAGGATGGGAATGTGTCTGGTTTGCTCATATGAAGGTCACTAGTGGATAGCTGTGTCATGCAGAGAATGCTTTGGTGGCTGTGTCTTATGTGTATTATTGAAGTGTAACTGGAGATTGTACGGTGATGTTCATTTACTCTGTCCTGAAAGTGCTTACAGTTGTAAGAATTAAACTAGTTGTCTACAAGGGTGGATCTCAAAAAACCTGTGAAAAATGTTTTATTTATTTAGTTAATTTTTTCCCCTGTTTATATTTTATAACAAATTATGTATATTTTAGGGTAAAATGATTCATTTAATGGTAATTAAGCACATTTTTTTATTTCAGTATTTGTATTTGTACCTGGGTTATTATAGTTAACTAAATCATTTTTGTTAACGGAAATAAAAAAAATAAAATAAAATATAATATTTACTTACATTTATTCTAGTTAGTTGCCAAGGCAACGTTTCTATATAAATGAATGAATAAAAAAATAAGAATAATTAAATTAATACAATTAAAGTATAAAAATAACGGTTAAATTGAAATATTAACAAAGATAATTGTATATAAATAATGCTAGAATAAAACTAATATGTACTGATTTTATATATGTTAAAATGAATACAATTATGGTAATTTTGTACTGTACTGCAGTACAAAAATGATTAAAGTAAATCTAATGAGAGTCACTATTGAGAGTAATACAAATATATAGATTCATAATGTAACATATAATACATTTAATCAACATAGTAAACACACACACACACACACACACACACACACACACACACACACACACACACACACACACACACACACACACACACACACACACACACACACACACACACACTCAAAAAGATCTGCACTTCCCGAAGCGAACACCAGAGGGAAGCATAGATGCATCCTTTAGGACAACAGGCTGTTCTTATTATAGCCAGAAAAAAGTTTGTTGAAATCTCCGTAGATGAGACTGCAATCGATGAGATCATATCAAAACATACAGAGGTTCTGGCAGTGAAGTATCAGAGCTGTTGTTATGGCGATGGTGATGACATCATGCCTCTGTCCTCAAACCCCAACCGTATCCACACGTGTTTTTCACACCGCAACTTTCCACAAACGGGTTACATGCGTGTTATAGGTCCTATAAAGGTCAATGTAATAACTCCACTTATGGTAAACATAATTAGCCAGTCTTTAGCGTTTATCCCATACTCAACCACTAATACCTTTTACTGACATCGTGAAAGTGAAACGTTAAACCGTTTGCTAATTAAAAACATAAAGCCCCGCTCCGCATGACTGTAATCTCTGTGTTTTGAAATATTCTGCTCAGCTGCCCTGAAATAGTCCATGCCATTCAATTATCAAAGAACAAAGAAACACGGAGTTCAAAGTTCCCCGCTAAAGCCGGATTCAGGATTGTCTCGTTACCGTATAGCATCGTTACACGTATCTGAGATCTTAGAGCGGGTCACATGCAGATGAGGGCCGAGCGCCGTGTCACTGCTTAGCGCCGAACGCATCACATGACCGTTTGTCTCACGGCTTTCTCCAAATTAGGTAGACGTCTCCTCCTGATCCTTCAAAAGATACTGCTCCTTTAGCCTTTAAAAACGTTCACACACACACACACACACACACACACACACACACACACACACACACACACACACACACACACACACACACACACACACACACACCCATAGGCATTGGACGTTCATATATATATATATATATATATATATATAATAACAGGTAATTTCAACTGGAATAGGAAGACAGGGCGGGACATATTGAGCAGCCCCGCCCCTTTTTAAAATAGCCAGTAGCGTTTTGTTTATATCTGCTCGGGCCAGAGCCGTTGAGCTCGGTAAAGCCACAGTCTAATAGATTACCCCCTAGATTCAATATGAACTCTTTTGGCGAAAGTGACGAACTGCAAGCGTTGAGTGCTTATATCTTCGAAATCCAAATTTTGTCACACTTTCAGGAGCATACTGGCATCTAGATAACCTTAAGACTAACATATAGATATTAACACCCAAAAAACATTCATTTTGATTTCATGGGGACTTTAGTATTTTCTCCAGCTAAAAAATGGTTTTAGTGTTCTAATCATTTTGGCTACCATACACTCACACACACACATTTTACATATCTGTAATAATCTTTAAATATTAGAAGTAGAAGACTCAACATTTTTAATGAAGGGAAAAATGTCAATTTTCAGAAATATTCCAGGTGTTTCTTTTTTTATCTCTGATAATCTCTAAATATTACAAGCAAAATGTTTTTATTGCTATTATTAGTATTTTAATATTTAAATATAATATTAGGAGTCTTATATGAGAAGTATTAGACTCAAATTTTAAAGTTAATGTAGGTGTCACGATCTCTAGCTGGAGTGCCCGTGAGCTCCCATTCCAGACATCTACCACACCATCAAAGACTTCATTTCCCATAATCCTTTGCCCGGACTCATTAGCACTCACTGTTTGCACCTGTGTCTCATTTACCCTGTCTGCTCACCCTATATAAGTCTGGTTCAGTTTGTCTTTTTTAGCGAAGTTGTGTGTGTGTGTGTCATTGCTGCAATTCTAAGCTTTGTTCCATGTTTATTCTGTGTCCTGGTTCCTGGTCCTGTTACTCTGCCTGTCTTTTGGATTAACTCTTTGTCTGTTTTGCCCTGTTGCTATTATTTGGACTGATCACCTGTGTATGACCTTTGCCTGTTTTTGGACTCTGTTTGTGGATTACCCTTCATTAAATACACTGCATTTGGATCCTGTACCTTCGTGTCTTGGAGCAGTTCATAACAGCAGGGATAAATTGTAAATAATAAATTAAGATTTTCAGAAACATTCTAGGTGTTTCCTTATTTTTTATCTCTAATAATCTCTAAAAATGTGAAACAAAACATTTTTTATTACAATTATTATTTTTTTTTATATTTATGTATAAAATTAAAAGTCAAATTTTTATATATGAAAAGTATTAGACTCATAATTTTAAAAGTAAGTTGATGAATTTTAAATAATAACAATTAGATTATATTTTTACATTTCTAATAATCTTTAAATAATTCAAACAAAACATTTTGTATTATTTATTTTAATTAGTTAGTATAATAACTAAATAACTGATAATCAGTCATACCTCTTCCCCTTGTGTGCTCAATATCATTTTCTGTTCTGTTAGTCTTTTTTTATTCCATTAACTAACAAAAGCCAGTTCTTTAATGACATCATCGTCCAGGACGTGACATCATTTTGGAGGGAAAACAGCAGCACAATCATCAGTATTTCATGAAGTTTATGATTTCTTGTCAAATCATCAAGTTCTTATTAATGCGTTTTATGTGTCTCAGTTTAACCAGGGCAGATTTCTGAAGCCCGTCACTAAATTACAACACAAGCATATTCATTTTCTTGCAGTTCAAAAGGTTCAGCATAACAGGAACGAACCAGTGCGTAATCTCTGCAAATTGACCGTTCAAGCGAGTAATTCCACAATCCCGTCTTTCTCTCGGGGGCTTTACAATGGCCTGCTTTTAGAAGGAAACGGAGCCGTTGCATTATGCTGCTGTAAATAGTGTGCAATCGTAAAGGTCACGACTTGGTTCTGAAAGCAGCGCTTGTGACACTTAACGCATTATTCTGCATTTGTTGAGTTTAAATGTGGGAGGCGATGATGTGGACCCGAATTTAAACACGTTTCGGCTCGTTTCGTGAAACATATGTTCCCTCTTGTGTTGCGTTTCACAGATTGTCAATGAAAAGCGGTTCAGGGCTGCAGGGGTCACGTGTTTTATGTTGAGCACTGAGGGAATTTCAACGTTTACTTCCGGATTCTGTTTTTGTAGCTGTATTCACAAGTTTTACAAACAAACTAAAATATGAAATATTAAATTAATATTTTATACAAAAGTATAAAATAAACTTAAATTATTCTACATTATTCTAAATTGTTATTGCGTTGAGCTGTGAGTGAATATCACTGTTTACTATGAGATTTTATGTAGCTGTATTTATACGTTTTGTTAATGTGATGATCATACTTAGTGAAGCATTCGAACCATAAATAAATAAAAATGTGTTTTAAAAATTATTTGTTTTATTAAATGAGTAAGTAAATAAATAATATAAATGATATATTTCTGTTTTAATTGATAAATAAATCAAATCTAAAAACATAAAATAAATAAATACATATTATTTAGGTTATGCACATACTGAGATGCATTTGAATGATTTATGTATATGTATAAAAATTCTTAATTGTGAAAAATTCTGTATAGAAATATTTATTATATTTATATTAAGCTCTGAGTAAATATCAACGTTTACTACTAGATTTTGTTACAAGGTATACTATGTATAAAAAATATATATTTGTATGAAATGATGCTTCTTTTATTAATGTAATTAATAATAATGTATTATTATTATTATTAGTGTTTCTCCAGATTCAGATTCAGCGCTGGAGAGCATTCCTGAACACACTCTGAGATCTGAGAGACTTTTTGGACAAAGAACTTAAACGATCCAATCTATCTCTTTGTCAGACGGACGTGAAATTGATGCTTTATCTTTCTCCTAAATGGTCGCTATCAATCTGGCCCTTTTAAGTTTGACGTGGCGATGCAGCTCGTCTCCTATTGGGTGAGGGGTCAATATGCAAATGAGGTTTTGACAGACAAGGGCAGCGGGTATCAGTGATGCTTTTAGACAGATGGACAAACATGTCCGTCTCTGAGTGAGTGTGATGCTGGGAACAAGGTCACAGCTGTATCTTATCTGAATACCATGTGATAAGATTTTATCAGCTTGTGAGTATCTGGGTTAAAATCAACATGAAATGAACTATCTAACTTCACTTTAACACATGTGCTTTCTTCATTTATTCATGTCTGTAGTCTAATTAAACATGAATTACCAGTTGATTTTATTCTAAAGAGAAAAACCAATCATCAAAATATAGTAACTTTCTCCACTTTTGAAAATCCTACAGTATGTCACAAACTGCATTAAACAATAATATCACAGCTTAACATGTCCAATCAAGTCCCCGCATTATGTTCATCTAGATGTATACGTTTCTTTTAGAAATGAATCATGTTATGGAAGTTAAATGTATTACAAATGCGATTTCGTGTGGTTTTTAAAGCCACATTATATATGACAAATCATATTAACCAGTAATTTAACAGCTAACATTCAGCATTAGCTAGATTTCTAAGTTTATTTCAGAAATAAGTCACATTTTAGAAGTTATGTACTGAATGCCATTTTATATTTTTTTAAGGCCACCTTATTTATTACAAACTATATTAACCAATAATATCACGGCTTAAGAGTTTCAGTCCACTCAAATCCAATTGGATAAATTAAGTCCCAGCGTTATGTTTAGCTAGATTTCCAAGTTTCTTGCTGAAATTAATCACATTATGTAAGTGAAATGTACTATGAATGCCATTTTTTTGGCAAAAATGGCAAGTTTTTTTAAGGTCACATTATTTATGACAAACCATATTAACCAATAATACCACAGCTTAAGAGTTTCTGTCCATTCAACTCAAAGTAGGTCAATTAAATCCGATCATATTTAGCTAGATTTCCAAGTTTCTTTCAGAAATGAATCACATTATGAAATTTGAACATAATACATAAATTTGAACATAAATGCCACTTCATGTTGTTTTAAGGCCACATCATGAATTATATATCATATTACCAGTAATATCACTGTTTAACATGTTTCTGTCCAAATGATGTTTAGCTAGATTTCTGGGTTTGATTTAGAAATAATCTCATTATGTTAAGTTAAATGCATTAAGAATGTTGTTTTTAAGGCCACGTACTTTTATGCAAACACACAAATAGACCCAAATGCTATTTACTGCACATTACTGTGCATTACATACTAAGCGTGCATTTCTTGCATTAAAAGCTATTTGGAAACATTATTTTAATGATTCCATTTGGCGGTGCGGCTTTAAGTGTATTTTTATGCATTACTAGGCTCATGTTTATCTGTTTTGAGCTTTGCCGTGCTTTGTAAAATTCTAATGGCGTCTCTCGCTCACTAGTAGTGCAGAAGATAAAGACATTTACCTACTCGGGCATGGAGTAGAGTAACAAGTTTAGAGAAAGGGCACATCAGCATACGGGAGTGCGCTTTGCCCCCGCTGTAATTGGTCGCGCTCTGGCTGCTAGACGAGCAGCTGTAATTGGTTTAAATACGAGAGAGGTGTGTTAACAGCCGAGATGGTGACTCGGGGTGTGTGAAGATGGAAGACGACGCTTCCGGATTGTGTGTGTGTGTGTGTGTGTGTGTGTGTGTGTGTGTGTGTGGGTCCAGGGCAGCTGCTTACACTACACACGCCGACATCTGCTGCAGCCTCTCCAGAGGCGGACGACTCGCTGTATCAGCGATCTCTCACCCACAGGCTACAGTACATGCAAAGACCAAAGCTGCATCAATAAATGATAGGTCACATTTTGTTAATGTGGGACCTTTGATATGATTCAAATGATATGCTAAATAATAAAGTTTGAAGGATGCACTGGAGGAACGCCTGCCGACTGTTCATAGAATCTGATAGAAAACCACAAGCTCTAATCAGATTTGTTGGCTTTGTGTAATATACTGGAGTCAGATTGCACTGGTTTTTATTGGTCTGTTGAAACTAAATCATGTTTGCAAAGATGCAGTGAGCACTTCCTAGACGAATTAGTGTCTGTATAAGTACCCACACTTGGTTGTACGAACATAAAGTGATGCACATATTGGTGCATTATGTGTATTTTGTAAAACATTTGCAACTGCGTTTTATCACTTCATTAGAAGCACCACAATTGTGTTGTCTGTTAAACAAGGGCTAATTAATAGACAGTTTATTTGAAAGTGATCAATGTATTGGAAAACAAGATGTGTATTAAAGCCCTGAAGTTTGTCCAATCAGGTTATTAAAGGTTCTGCATGCTTGAACACTTAGGCCAAATATAGGAAATATGTCATGTAAATAGACAAGTGAACAAGTGCAAAAATACACACACACACACACACACACACACACACACACACACACACACACACACACACACACACACACACACACACACACACACACACACACACACATGATGCATCAAATTAACATTATTGTGCTATATAACTTGTTAACTTACATTTATTGATTATAAGTATAAAATGCAATATTAGTATAAGTTTATTGCAAAATATTAATATATATATATTACGTGTTTTTAGGGTGTATGTAGACTACGTGGGTCATATTCACATATTGATATGCAAATTTTCAGCAGTTTCTATTTTCATGGTTTTTGGATAGTTTCGTTTTAGAAAACTTGGAACTATTGGGAACTGATAAACAGTTTTAAACAACGTTTTTTTTTTAATAAATGTGATTTTTACTTCTGGAAAATTCACTGTTAGGCTCTTTTGTCTGCACATCTATTTGCTAAGACTATTGCAGTATTATTTGAACAGGCTAATGCTTTGTTGCATGCCGGTTTATTATTGTAACTCATTCAATTTCAGCTTAAAGTGGCCTTAAGCGTCATGCAAAAATTAACTGGTACTTTACTTATCAGTCAGACGGTTTCATATAGTATAAGTTGCTTAGCATAAACTGTAATGTTTCAGATGCATAATGAGTCAGATTCTCTTGTGTATGGGGTGTGTCTGAGGTGTGTGTGTGTGTGTGTTAAAACAGACTCCAGCTGTATTCATGCTTGCTGCATATGGTTTGAGCGTCTCCCCATAGGCAGCACTTTGAAGCTGCTGGTTTGGCCTTGCATGTGGGTAAGACTCATGAAATAAACCCAGTCTTCTCTCTCTGCTGCTCCCACACACACACAGTTCTCTGGGCTCGGCTTTCCACCCGGGGAACTATCTCCATATTGGCCTGAAAGCCTCCTCTCTCCTTTTCTTTGTTCTTCCATTGAGTCTAATGCCTGTTGACAGACCCTGAATGACAAAAGCGTGCTGGGAGTTTCCCAGTACATGGAAAAACTCAGATCTGTTCCTGCCGCACGTGTCGGGAATGGCCCTCGGTGTACCTGCGGGTTCCCGAAAAACCGCAAACGCTGGGATCGTTTGAATATGCGTGAAAGGCGAGAGCTCATGCGAGTCTCTGAGATCAAAAGAGCCGGTGGAGCCGTGTTTCGGTGGGCGGCCGCCTCCCAGAACTCCTCCTGAAGCTTCAAGCTCTTCGTCGGCTCCCAGAGGAGAACTTTGTTGCTTGGAGGTTTGCTCTTTCATAGCTTGGACACTTGAACTTGGTGTCCATGTTCCATTTAAAATCGGATTCTTATTGGATGCTTCTCATAAAGTCAATTTAGAAAGATAATGAGATTATTGTTGACATAGAGTATAAAGAGATAAATAAATGTGGAGAGCAGCAGCTCAGATCATTTGAGTATTCGATGAGAAATGTTTGAGGTCGGACTGCACAATTTAATATCCAAATGCAGTTTGAGACATAATTGAGATCTCATCTGAAACTATAAAAATGTAAATGAAATGAACGTGGATAGCAACTCAGATCTTTTGATCTTTGGAGATTTTGATGAGAAACACTCAAGTTCATATTGTGATCTGACTTTTGATTGCATATTTTGGTTTTGAACACAACTTGAGACATTATTGAGATCTCATCTGAAACTATAAAAATATAAAAAAGCTATAGACCTGGCCAACTCAATGTGAGCAGCTCTTAGCGAGTCCTTAGCCATCTTCAAGAATCGTAAGCTATGAAATAAATGTGGATGTGAACTCTGATCATTTGATCTTGCAAGAATTCAATAAGAAATGTTGAGTTGATATTAAAACTTAATTGTAGCGCAGTTTGAGACATTCTTGAGATCTCATCTGCAACTTTTAAGATGTAAAGCTAAAATAAAAGCTTGAGAAATGTTTGAGTTCATATTGAGATCCCAGACTTTGGTTTCTTGGCAAACCTGAGCACAGTTTGAGACATTATTATATGAATGTGGATTACAACTCAGATCATTTGATCTTGGGAGAATTTGGTGAGAAATATCTTGAGTTCATATTGAAATCTGACCCTGCACTTCGGTACTTGGCAAAATCTGAGCACAGTTTTAGATATTTTTGAGATCTCGTATGAAAATCTAAAGACACATTTGAGATTACTGTCATCCTTTTCTGAGGAGAAACAGCAAAGACTTCAGTAAAAGTCAATATGTCTATATCTCATTTCTGTCTTGGAGAAACAATTGAAGTATTTAAGAGATCTGTGATTGTGTGATCTGTTAGCATTGTGAAAATCTCTTTAAACTGCATTTTCATATTCAATTTAAAATGAACTGGATTGATACATTTGGTATGTACAGTATAATTGCTATGTGGTTGCTGGTGTTCTGAGTGGTTTTTAACATATTTCGCTGTTGTAATTTCTTGACTTCTTTCTCTCTTGCACAAAAAGAGTCCTGTACCCTGTAGTTTCTGTGATCTTCTGGTCTCGTGTTCCTCGTTCAGTGTGCATCTGTGGGATTTTTTCAGTTTTTTCATCTACCCCGTGAAAATCTAAACACTTACTGAAGCAATATCATTGCAGGACGAGTCCCGCACTGAAATATGAGCCGTAGTAACACTGATGCTTCCCCAAGAAAACACCACTAATTATCGTAGTAATAATAATAAAAACATCAGTTCTGCCCCGTGTTCCCTCCGACATCATTTCCCTGCTCTTCACTGATACCTCATTTTATTTTCTACTTCATTTTCCCTCGCGCCGCTGCCAGGGAGCCCATTAAAACAAGGTCCCGTCTGCCGCTCGGCCCTCTCATCTCACAGGCCGCCGAGGTATATAAACGCCGGGAGGAAAAATCCAGAAGGAGAAACGTCTGGAACCACTAATAACGGGGTCCGTGCTGCAATTTCCAGAGGAGGGTTGAACTTAATGAACAATCAAATAAAGGATTTCAAATGACAGACCTTTGGAGGGAAGGAATCTGAGGTTGCCCTTGGTTGTGAGAAATCTCATCGTTCAAAGAGGTTGGCGAGAGGAGCGAGGGGCCTTGTGAAGGGACGACGGACGGGCGGCGGTGTGTTATTAGTGTGCGTTTGGTGTAACAGGTTATTATATTCATAGTGGCTGTATTTCTCATCTCTTTCCAGGACTTTGACCATCGAATACACACAGTGGCTAAGGGGGGTTATATTCCTTTAAGTAAAACGCTTAATTGATGTAATTAGTGTGGAGTTCTGCCTCAGTAAATCTGCCTGTTTGATGAGGCGGCTCAATAATTGATTGACTTTGGGATTACACAGAGGAACTTTGAATTTTCGGCTTGAGGAGATTTCACTTTATGTGCCGTTTAGGGCTGGGCGATATATAAAAAAATGTATATCTCGATATTTTCTAACTTTTTATGATATTCGATATATAACTCGATATGTTTGCATTTGCTTTTAAATAATGAAAAAAACATGATTTTCTTTTGCCCCAATAAAAAAATTAAATTATTTTTTTTAGATAGAACAGCTATTGTTACAAAGTAAATACAAAATGTTTAGTGCAAATTTAAGCATTTAAAAAAAAAATCTAGACCAAGTGATCACCTACTGCTTTTTATTAAATGAACACATGTATATGTAACTGAAGTAATGCAAAACAAGTACAGAACGTGCATTCTGTCAACTTTTTAGTGCATGCAATTGATCATTTACACTGTGCAACTGGGGAAATAATTAAACTGGGATACGTATTTTTTAGCTAAGAAGACAAATCTGTCAACTGTCTCTAGTTTAAGAGAAGCTCTGTGGCATGAAGCTATGTTGCCAAAGGCACTAAAAACCCTCTCAGATGGAGAGCTAATTGTTGGAACACATAGGCATTTCTTAGATAATTTTGGGATATGTGCCTTATGGATGATCCACCACCATGAACACAAATCAATAGAATGTGGACTCATACATAGTTTGTTTTACCTCATCTAGGCCCGGTTTCACAGACAGGGCTTAGACTAAGCCAGGATTAAGCCATAGTTCAATTATGACATTTAAGTATTTTTTTCATAAACATGCCGTTTATTTGTGTTAGAAAACGTTGCGCTTTTAAGCATGCGCATTGGTGAAACTTCGAAACTCGAATATATCTTACAAGACTATAGAGAAAACAAAGGCATGAAATTTAACTGACATGTTTTAAGATCTAATAAGTCACGCTGTGTGCAAGTTTCTTTCAGTTGAAACCAGCTCAGATTTACATTTGGAAACAGGAGATAGTCTACTGGCGGGGACTTACTTTAGTATGTGTACTGATTCAATATAGACTATATATATATATATTAGGGGTGGCACGGTACACAGATGTCACGGTTTGGTATGTACCTCGGTTCGGGGTTCACGGTTCGATACGATTTCGGTACAACAGGAAAAAAAAGAAATCTTCTATGCTCGGGTTCTTTTCATTTATTTTTAACAGACAGTAGTGCAAATAAACAAAAAATTCCACCTAGATGTGAAAATACTAATTAATAATACTAATACTATTTTTAAATTGTTATATTATGTATAAAATCTGTTTTGTTTTCATTGTGAGTGTACACAAATAAAAGCAGACCTTTATCCAGTGATTATTAATAAGATAATAAGTGTTTAAAGTTGATTCTGCTGGTATAAGGAAACAGTTGAAGTGATCGCGCGCTGGAGAACACACACACACACACACACACACACACACACACACACACACACACACACACACACACACACACACACACACACACACACACACACACACACACACACACACACACACACACACACACACACTTTTTTTTATTAATTGTATATATTGAACATTTAACATTCAAAATTATTACAAAATGTTACAAACATGATCACGTTTCCTAACACACACAAAAAACACATCAGTTCCAGCATTGTTAAAGTTGGTAGGCTACTTTATCAAATAAAATACAAACATCAGCGCACCCGCCTCTGTGTCACCGTTGGAACGCGACTGAATTAACGTAACTTACAAAGCCTATAATTTACATAATAATATAATAGTTTAGCATTCAGATAAGTTACATCGCAAGCATGGAAATATTCTGGAATATTTGGATTCGTGCCGAATGAGAGAGATAGGATACACGAGCACAAAGCTCTTGTCAGTCCGTGTGAGAGACGCGTTCAGAATCAGCACATGGTCACTGTTTAGTGGGCTTTGTTTTCAAGCGCGCAACTCACGCAAGGATGTTACTTACCTCTTTTTTTCCTGCTTTATGGCAAAAAAAATGGTTCACCTAAAGTAACAACACACTTCTCTTCAAGAAACATGAATTGAGGAATAACTTTTGTCTGGAGAGCAAATACTGCATAGTATTTACAGCCCATTGTTAGCTAGCTAGTAATATTGATTTAGCAGATGTTTTTATCTCAAGTGATTCTTCATAAGGAGATGCAGTAAATATGACACAATATGTTACATTCGCTCTCCGCTTCTGATTTATATTCATGGATTTCCCATGTGTCCGTGTAACATTTGAATGTTTGACAGCCTGTCTGTCAGTGTATATTGCTAGTTTTCGGACCGTTGACCTCCTGACCTTTGACCTCCCTGGAGTGTGAAAGCCAGAGTCACTTCCGCCCATCTGAATTCTCTTTATCTCTTCATCGTTTTGTGTTTGCTTGCCTTTCACTGCCTCTGGGCGCAGGATATCCTTCCCTCCCGTCTGCTTTTGCACTCGTCCGCCGGCTGATGACATTCACATGAGTCTTGAGGAACCAGAGGAACTTAAAGAAGCCTTTAGTTGACATATTAGTCTTTTACAGAAGCCTCAGTGTCATTTCTGTGCCATCAGCCTCATTTAACTCAATTGTTTTCTGATTTGAGGTTCAGAAAAACATACAGATGGCAAACACATCGTCGTCATCTCGGTACAAAACAGTGTCAGATTGATGAAAAGATGTCCAGCGTTCGACCTGGTCTTCGTGGAATTAGTTTGTGCTGTTCTCACAGCTTTATTGCTTCTCCATTGTTTTCAGCCACTTGGCCTTTAATAACACGATCTGTCCAGACATTGCCTTTCCATTCAGCTCTGAAATGTTCTTCTTTCAAACCGTTGTTCAATACGAGTAAGAGGTGCTATTGTGTGCCGTGTTTGGACATCTTTAACCATCAAGAACTGAGCTGCTCTTCATTACAGCCACTTGAACAGTGTGTGATTAGTACAGCATTATAAATCAATAGAATGAAAATATGAAATGGTTCATTATTTATAATTTGCTAGGGGGTTACCTATTGCTTTTTTTTGCCTGTTTTATGGTCCAGCAGGTGAAAATGGTTCTGATCAATTTTGTTCTGACATTCATTTATTTTTATTATTTTTATTGTGACTTATTTTCATGACAATTAAACATATTTTATCCCAACATTTCCATTACTCCAATGCACCCGGATTTCTCACTTTTCATTATTTTATATTACAATAAAATAAAATAAAAAACAATGTTTAAATAAATTACAGTTAATTTAGATTAATTAGATTTATTACAATACCAAATTAAATGCATTACAATAAATATGCAGCATTTAGATTGTTATAGTTAATTAAAGCTAAAACCATTTAAGAAATGTTACCTGAAAAAACCCAGATAAAATAAAATGTTAAAGGCAAACAAACAAACAAACAAACAAAAATTATTATTATATTTTTTATATTATTTTGCTTATTTTAAGAGCCGCAGTTTCATTTGGTTTAAACTAAAACTGAAATGCAAAAATACACAAACAACTGTATAGAGTAGACATATTTAAAAAAACACTAACAATGATAAAATAAAGAAAAAAAAACATTTATTAAAAATTAACAAAACAAAATGACTAAATCTTCAACTAAAATGAAAATGGAAAATACAAAAATGAATCTATTTAAAAATAATAAAAAAATGAATAATATAACTAATAAAGTGAAATAAATAGTAAAATAAAATAAATAATATACAATTTATAGTACTTAATACTAAAATAACACTTTTATATGGATTTTTTTCCAATGAGAATATGATTTTCACAATATGATAATGAGAAATGGGGGTTAAAATAAGATGTTTGTTTGATTCGAGGGTGAAATATGACGTGAGCATTTCTTGACAGGTTTGTTGAGATTCACCCGTATGTGTGTGTGGGTGTGTGTGTGTGTGTGTGTGTGGGTGTCGCACTGTCAGTTATGAAGCACCTCCAGCCTTCAGATGCAATATGAACTCTATATGATTTATCATTCCCCACTCTCGGATCATTCAGCAACAATCGATCAAAATCCTGTTTAACTAGCAGGTGATTTTCTCTAGCTTTGAGAAGAAACCCCAGCCAAAGTTCCCAGAGCTCAACGTTTGACGTGCCACACTCCAAAGTGAGAAATATGGCCTGCGAGAAACCTGTCAGGAACATATTTAATAAGGCTCTCACTGATGCTTGATTAATCTTCATAAAATTGATCGCGCTGTCAGAATCAGCGCTCTGAAACGGTGGCCTCCAAACAACAGGCTTTAATATAGAGCGGTTTTATTTTACAGCTGGTTCCTCAGCAGGCCGGCGCTCTTATTGGAGTGCTATTGATTCAGGATTCATTAGAGCCACAGACTAATTTTGTGCTGAGTAGCGGAGCTCTCGCACTTTGAATATGCATTCATCTGCTCTCTGAAGCTGCGTGCGCCAGAGTCTTTAACGACAGATGGCCAGGGCGCTCTTCGACTTGCATTCCCCGAGGAACAGCATCCAGCAGGACTCCAGCGTGTTGTGTGTCTTAGTCATAAAGCTGGTCAGTGTTTAATAAAGCTATAAGCAGCTGGAAGCGCTGTGCTGCATCGACCTTTGCTGATACAATCATAAGTCGATATTTCATGATGCTTTTCCCAAGATATTGCATTGATGCTTTGCTTTAGATTTTTTGCTATCAATATTTTTATGTCTGCATTCACAGGATTTCCAACAGATGCATTAAAATGTAAAAATAGCATTAAAATGTGCTCTAGGTTAAATAAGATTTGATGAATGAATATGTGCATTGTTTTGTGATAAGATGTTTCAGTGTTATTCGGGCCGCCATTTCTGATGTCTAAATTACAGTCAGATTTTCGATCTGGAAAATATGTTTTATAATTCAGAATGGCCTGTGGATAATAATAATTTACATGTATTATTTATTATTACAGTAGTGCATGTTGAGGCAAAAAAATGCTAAGAAGTGTGTACTTAGATTTATGTGTGCATATATTTAATATAAATAGTACAATTAAATACAGTTTTTGTCATTTATGTATACATTCATGGTTGTTATACTATATATATATATATATATATATATATATATATGGGGGCACATTATCAAGAGTTATGTAATTTATATTTACCTTTACATTTAAATCTTTAAATATATTATATATAAATTCCATTTATAAATTATATTTATATCTAGCAAATAGGTACGATCCTCCCATTGGATAATTACTGCATGGATGATTTTTATGTGCCCAAAGAATGAGGTCAGCTGACCACCTGAATATACAGAATGACCTGGTTATTCCATCAATGGATTTTTCCCCCCTGATGGCACGGGCATGTTTCAAGATGACAGTACCAGGATTCATCGGGCTCAAATTGTGAAAGAGTGGTTCAGGGAGCATGAGACATCATTTTCACACATGGATTGGCCACCACAGAGTCCAGAGTCAGACCTTAACCCCATTGAGAATCTTTGGGATGTGCTGGAGAAGACTTTGCGTAGCGGTCCCATCATCAATACAAGATCTTGCCGAAAAATGTATGCAACTCTGGACGGGAATAAGTGTTGTGACATTGCAGAAGCTTATCGAAATAATGCCACGGCGAATGCGTGCCGTAATCAAAGCTAAAAGCGGTCCAAATGAAATATTAGTGTGTGTGACTTTTTTTAGATAGACACTTGTATGTCACATGGCTGTGGGCTGATGCTGATAACCTCAAAATAGCGTCTCTTTAACCAGTCTTCCTGATATCACTAGTCTCAGCTCTCTGAATCGGTTTGGGTTTGAGTTTGGGAGACGAAAAAAAGAAATGCTGATGTTGTTCCTCTGGGGTCGGAGCTCTATGCTGATCTCTTGCATCTCAACCAGTGAATTAGAGCAGCTTTTTAATTCCTCCCTGGAAGATTTCCCTCTATTTTCATCCTCTCATCTGTTCCCACAATGGCTCCTGGGAGAGCAGTACGGGAATCAATGCACAGGCCTCTTGTCTGGCAGCGGTCAATAGATGTGAACTGCGTCCCAGTCCCGTTTTCCTGAAAACCACATCAATGAGGGTCAGCGGGGTCACAAGGACCACCTGGTAAATGGGTCATCCCGGGAATAATCAAAAGAGAGCGCATTACACATTGCTCTTGTTTTGTGTTATCATCTGTCCATGAATGTGGAGCAGCATCTTCAAATAACAGATAACGCTTGACATTGACTTCTGTACTCTATAGTGGTCCTCACCTAGAGGATCAATACAGAGATCACGATCAGCACTTCAAACCAGCGGAAAGCGGTGCGGGGAAGTTAAAAGCCAACGGCCTCGTTAACCACATCTAAGCAAAGTTTGGATTAGTGTGTGGAATTTATCCAGCATCTCTGCGTGGTACACAGGCTTTGGTCCAAATTATTACTTAACCTACATTCAGATATTAGTGTGCTTGAAAATGTGCCCTGGTTACCTTGAAGAAATCTGCCTCAAAGTCACCGGGAGAGGAGATCTGCTGTTCTTCTACTGGCTCAGTTATTTCATACCTGTATGTGTATTTGTATGTGTATATACACACACATACATACATGTACACACACACACACACACACACACACACACACACACACACACACACACACACACACACACTATATATATATTCATTCACACATTCATAGGATTCACTTGTCAATTAACCAAGATGCTAGTAGACTAAATATGCATAAATTCTATGAATTTGTTGATTCAATAATTTTGTGTCAAATGACTTTACAGTGTCATTCAGGACTCCATCTCTGCTATTTTATTTAAATAACAAATTACTTCTTTTTCTGGGTTTTAGTTTATTTATTTATTTTTCAGTGTTAACCATCCTATTTGTGAAAAACGTGAAAGATTCACACTTGAAGTCTCATACGCCACATTCACACACGCGATTTTTGACCCATTTAATAATAACATTTAAAAAAAATAACTACAAATTGAAAAATTGAAATGAAAATTGACCTTATTTACCTTCTTAATATGCATTCGTGTCTAATTGTGAAGATTCATCATAGTGCACGTTATTAAAAACTATTATAAAATTGGGGTTCAAAATCAAAACATAACTCGTGTCGCCTCTAAAACTACTTGTCATCTGACGTCATCAATCTCTTTTACTTTCCAAATGTCTGTCATTATAGACACACTTTTCAGCATCCGATCAACTCCTGAGCGACGGAAGAAGTCCCATGCAACATCATTTTCTAGTTTCACTCAGAAATACATCACATTACGGAGATGAAATAGGTTGTGAGTGGTATTTCATGTTGATATTAAGCTGTTAATAACCCGGAAACAGGAGCCGAAGCTGCATTTGTGCTGTGACTTTATCTCTCTCGTTTCATAAAACCTCACTATGAATTTATTACCTACGACAACACTCATTTTCATAAATGCATTTTCGAACCCGCACAATATCCAGTGTTTTGTTTCTCATAAGTGTGTGTTGAGCTGTAAACACGTTATGCAGTCAAATATGCACATACTGGAGTCGCTGGATGAAAAGAAAGGCGTCCGGCTCTAAATGTAAAGATGATCCTCTAATGAAAACAGCAGCGCAGCTCTGAGTTCAGTAATATCCGGTGCGAGCGGCTTCAGGTTAGTCAGGTGTTTCTGTGACACGTGGGTAATGGAAATGTTCACTTCGCTGCTTCTCACATTTCAGTCCTGTCACCGGTAGGCCCTGTTCCTCCCGAAATTGAAAGCCATCAGGTCCAAACTCTGATTATCTGCTGTGACGTGTAGTTTTTCTCTCCTGTAACAACTCTCATTGCTTCGCCGGCTTTAAAAGCCTTTCTGAGCACGCCGCTTCCATTTATTCGCTGTAAATGAATCACTGGTGTTTTTGTAATTAGGTGATGTCAGTATTGCGCCGTGTCTCTGCTTTGAGTTTTGTTGAAATTATGCTGCAAATGTGGAGAAGGTGAAATGAAGATGTCAGGAGAGATGCATGAATTCACTGCTAGTTTTTCCCTGTGGACTGAGATGTTGGTAGATGCAATCACAGTGTTTTTGAAGGTACAGCATTCACAAAGTCGTACACCATCCCTGGTGCTTGCGCGTGCATTTATTACATATTTTAGTTTTGACCATTGATTCAGCTTCGGATTGCATTCAGCTTATTTAACACATTTTAGCAGAAATACTCCAAATCCGTGCAAAAATGTGATAAAAGTCTGCAGATTACTTACATAAGTGTGTGTGTACGTAGTAAGCATTCATAATGGTAGCATTTGTTAATTAAATTTGTCTAAATATAGTTTTAATTTATATATTTCGGGTGATTTTCATTACTGTATTACATTCATGAGGGTGACGTTATTTATTAATTTAAATTGAGACTGAATTATATATATTTGCATTACACTGAGCTTTTTTTAGACTAATGTGATTAAGTGTCATGATGTCAATAATATCACAGTGCAAGAAATCTTAAATAATCTTAAACATGAAATAGGCTGTATGATTTCAGCTCCTAACACATTTACAATGTTCTTGAAGAATTAGAACAAACAACAACAATAACATTACATTATATTGCAATGCATACATAGTAGAATTTGTTAACTACATTTGTCAAACTGTAATTTTAACAGATAAAATGTTTGTTTTGCATTACAGTAATTAAGTTTTCAGTAATGTCATGCAAGGAATCTTAAAAAATCTTAAACATGAAATAGCATGCTTATAGCTCTTCTTTAACACATTTGACAGTATAAATAGATTTTCCCTGAAGATTTAGCACGAAAATTGCAAAAGAGCATATATATATATACACACATCACATTTTTACCTTTTTATATGGATTTTTATTCCCTGAAGAATTTGCCCAAAAAATTAGAAAATGTCCGTTTACAGTTTCTGTTTTCATAATCATCTTCTCAATATCATTCTAAGATTATGACATTATATATCATAATCATTATCACCACCATTCAGCTTCTCCAAAGTCTTCCTCACTACGGCATCATAAATCTGTTGTATTTCTGCATGTTGGATTAGTTAGTCAACGTGTCTTTTCACCAGATTGCACTGAAAAAACCTTAGAAAGTAGTAGGGGCAGTGTGGCCTAATGAGATTTTGAAACCCGAGGTAACCCAGGTTGTGGGTTTCGAATCCCGGCTCTGGCAGAGTGTCCACGACTGAGGTGAGACCCTTGGGCAAGGCACCGAACCCCCAACTGCTCCCCAGGCGCCGCAATGTCGGCTGCCCACTGCTCCACTTGGATGGGTTAAATGCAGAGAACACATTTCACTCCTCATTATACTCTGTAAATTGTGTATGTGACAAATAAAGCTCACTGAGCTTAATTTGTATTGAAATTTGTAGTAAATGTATGTCTCCCACGCTGGAGGAACTGTGTTTTCCCATCATCCAGGCACTGACGTTGAGATGTGACTCTGTCCCACTGTCGCTGAATCAATCCTCCGGTCTATGTTCCCCCAGCGGCCGCTGGCTTCCCTTCAGAGAGAGTTCAGAGCGTGAGAGATGAATAATCCAGCTGCAGCAGAAAGAACGGCTCGTGTCTGTCGAGATGGGCCGCACTAGCAGATTTGTCTCCTTCAGTATTAATATACTGATCAAGCTTGAAAAGTGAGCGTCCCGGTGGATCTCGTGGATCTGTGGGTACAGTACAGTATGTGACGGGCATTAGTCACAAACCCACCGGTGCAGAGCTCTGACAGGCTTTGGGACTCAAAGAGCTGCAAGATATAGATGAAAGAGTAACTATATACAGCATATGATGAATATACGAGGAAGATCTTCCCAGGTCATGCAGCAATTCAGCAGAGATGTTTATGTCACTGTCTGTTCACAAGGTTTCCGCTTTATATCACTCTTTCATTGCTCACAAGTGCTTCTTTATAGTTTAAAGTGACTTTGTCTCTGGAGTTTCTACTGAAATTACTTAGGAGCAAAACACATTTATTTGTATAATATAATTGTATGATATATATATATAAAAGTCTACCGAATAATTACTTTCTGAGAGAAACAATGTGATCTATTCACAATGTGAAAAACAATAATTTTATAATTAATACTAAATATTTTTAGTAATGCAAAAATCATTATCACGATTATTTTGGCCAATATTGTAATCACGATTATTTAAAAGGGGCATAACAAACACAGTTTCTCCCAATCTCATGTTAATCTTGAGTACCTATAGAGTAGTATTGCATCCTTATCTCCAAAAAGTCTTTAGTTTGATCATATTTATAAAAGAAAAATACAGCTTTACGGTTCTCTCCGAAAACAGCCGAGCTCCTGGAGGCGGCGTGCCGTGGGCGGAGCTAAAGAGTGACGAGCACTTGAGCGCGATCACCAGCAAAACACAGACATTTAATGCCGTTTCACTTACCGTCTGCAGTTCTGATGCATGACCGGGATCTTTTATAGCTGGGACGGCTCCATCTTTCAGTATCAAACGATGTGCAAATCCAGCGTCGAACTGGGCCTTGTTTAAAAAAACGTTCGTCAACAAACACTATTGTGAAACTTCATTGCTGCCGCCGAAAAACAAACTGCATCCACTGTTCACATAACGCTGGGTTCTTCGGGAAGCTAAACAAGGTTATCTTTCCCTTACAACCAAAAACACACTTCTTTAGAGGCATTCTTCCCGAGCGAGTCCCATGCTGTGCAGGCGAATCGTGCTCTCGCTCTGGTCGATGCGTACACGGGACGCGTTCTTCCAGGAGAAATGCCCATATAAGGAGTTCCAGGCTCATTTACGTCAGCAAGAGCCATGATTGAAAAAACTTTCAGAAACTTGTATGAACCCGGAAAGAAGATTTTTGGCACAGAAATACTCCGTCATACTTCCAAATAGTTTTTTCTGAAACTTTGGCCGTGCTAAGCATGAGAATCCAACTCTTTAACAGTGTAAATAACTGAATGCACGAACCCCCCCTTTAACACGATTATGAGGGGGCCATATGACCAAACCTTTATATGAGTGATTTGTTTAAAGATAGTGATACGTAGGTAACTAATTATTTTAGATACATACATAGGTAACTAATTAAATTATTGAAAATAATTAAACTGTCAGTAATAAAAAAGCAAAGGACAAATATAATAGAATAAAAAGAAATGAAACACTGTTTTTTTATGCAAGTCTCAAGCACTTAACAGCTTACTACAGAAATAAATAATCAAATGTAAAATAAAACCGCATAGTCTTCACTGTAATAATTAAACTCTATTTGTTTCTTATTAAAGCTACAAAGGCCTTCACTCAAGGGCAGTGTGTGATTTTGAATTTGTCTTTTGTTGTTTGATTAATATTGAGCACACAGTCATAGCAGAAATATAGCTTAAAAGATTTGACTGATTTGCACGTGAAATTGGGCTTTTATGGAGGAACGAAAGCACAGCGCTGGAAAGAGGGCAGAATGGGGCGCAATAATCATTTTATCTTGATTAAATGCACAGCCCTAATATGCAATCACACAAACACCTTTGCAACCACCGAGCAACACCATAGAAACATGTCAAAACCACTTTGCAGCCACATAGCAATGCTTTGGGGTAGTTTTCTTCAAGACTAGGAAAGCCTCTATTTCCTCGTGTGATCTGTTGTGATGAAGAGGTTTGGAGTGGTGTTAGTTTGTCTGTCTGTTGGCCTGTGTTTGACCGGATTACACGCGGCAGATGGAGAGATTTCACTACGCCAGGAGAGGCGTTTGTAGGTGGGAGACCCTTCAGGTCAGATTGTGCTGACCGCTGCATTCTGCCAGCAGACAGGTTTCATGTGGAGCCAGACATTCTGCTGTCTGCCTGCTCCAGCAATAAAAGCCCAGACAAAGTCTCAACCTCCACAGAAAGATAGCCTTTCAATGCTCTAACAACGCTTGTGACCAAAGTAACCACTGTTGTGACCTTACTGTTAACATTTGAATGAGAACATCTTATTAGAGAAATGCATATTTAAATCAGAGGAGAAAATAAGAACATATATTTTGTATAAAGAAAGCCAAGCCTGTTTTACCATAAAATAAATAAATATGTTTTTTTCCATTGTCATATTTATTTTCAGATTATGATTTCCCTCAAAACTGCATTACTAAAGTACAATATTGTCTTTGGTTTAATGTAAAAAATATTTATATATATATATTATATACTGTGCATTTTTATTTAAATATTATGTATGCAAAATTTTGTGACTGCAAAAAAAAAAAATGCATACTGGTAGAATATATTATTTAAATTGTACTGTATTTAATAATATATTTTATATATAAATAAAGTTTTTTATTTTTAACATTTTCATTTGTCAATATATTTATGTAAGATTTATATATTAATAAATTATATATATATATTTATTTTTTTTAACGCATAAAAATGGATGTTAATCAGAATAATTTCCATTACCGGTTTTACAGTAATAAGGATTTTCGTTTATTTTTATTATTGAATATATTATACAAAATGTGCTTATAAATCATGATGTCAATGTCACAAAGCAAAAACAAAATAAATAATCTTAAAACGAGCATTTGTATTGTATACAAATCTAAATTTCTTATTGCTTTTAGGGTGAAATATGAATCAAGCATGTCTTTAGTATGACATGCTTGTGTGTGTGTGTGTGTGTGTGTGTGTGTGTGTGTGTGTGTGTGTGTGTGTGTGTGTGTGTGTGTGTGTGTGTGTGTGTGTGTGTGTGTGTGTGTGTGTGTGTGTGTGTGTGTGTGTGTGTGTGTGTGTGTGTGTGTGTGTGTGTGTGTGTGTGTGTGTGTGTGTGTGCGTGTGTGTGTGCGTTTACCAGAGAGAAACTGAAGTTGTCAGTGTTGTGGCCAGGCAGTCTGGGACAATCAGAAGTCAATGACACCGTGTTATCAATGTCTCAGTGTTATTGATTGGCTCTTCCCTGCGGGTTACTGCTGCAGTCGACACTATCAAAGCACCTTTATCAATCTGAGGCTCATCTGTGAATCAGGCTGCTGCTGAACGCTGATAATCCTGCTCTCTCATATTTCTCATTCAGCCCGTACGAAGAGCAGCTTTCAGTGTTTGTCAGTTCAGTGTTTAACAAAACTTGAGGAGTGTAAAAAAATCCTCCTCATCCATAGCACAAGATGTTGAGGGTAATATAAGCACAAAGGTATATGCACACTTTGAAAATCCTCTGGAAATGCATATCATTTGAGTAATTGTTTTCAGTTTATTATGATTTGGACATACTAAATCTATTTTCTCACACTATTCTGAACAGATTATTATAGTTGTAATGTGAAGTTGGAGCTCCGCTGTGAGTATGAGGTGGGCGGAGATATGCCTATAATGACATATTGGGAGGACAGAAATGTACATCAACGTTTGATTGAAATCAACCGATTGTGACTGCATTGTCAATATGATGTGTGTGTGTGTGTGTGTGCGTGCGTGCGTGCGTGCGTGCGTGCGTGTGTGTGTGTGTGTGTGTGTGCGTGTGCGTGTGCGTGCGTGTGTGTGTGTTTCTTAAAGACGTATTCGAATGAACTCATGTCAGCATTGACCTGTGAACGAAAGGAGTGAAGCATCAGGCTAATTAGTACATGAATAGATGCATAAATACAACATAATAGAATAAATATCACTTTAAAAATACAAAAAATTACCAAACATATATACATGTAGAAAATTTAGCTAATTATGAATTGATAATAGAATAATATAATGATAATATAATATAAATATGAGCAACTAAGTAATAATTTATTTTAGTACATGCAATGTCATTTTTTAAATGCTTTGTGTGTGTATATACAGTGTATATATGTATAAATATATATGTATATATGTGTGTGTATAAATTAATTGAATGTTTGACTAAGCTGTAATAATGCATTTATTATATTATAATTATTTATTATATTAGAATTAGAATTATTATTCATATATTATTATTACTTATATATTAAATTAATACAGTTTAAATAAGAAAATTCATATTATTCGTTTATTATTATTATTATCATCATTGTTATTAAAGTAGTTATTAACTAAGATTAATATATATCATTGTTGGGTGTAATGGATTACTAAATCATTGATTGCTGTAATTCAATTACTTCTCCCTTGAAAAAGTCAAGTAAGGATTGCTCTTAATTATTCTGTAATTAAGTTACAGTTACTTCCGATGTAATTGAAGTAAAAACTGTATAGACTACTGAACAATTCTATATAAAACAATAGTGGATTTAACATCAAATTGAATATCTAATGTTAAAACGCATGTTCTAATGTAGCCTTCTTCCTTTAAGTTTGTGTTTGATTCTCATATGTTTTCTTGTTGAAGGAGTAGTATGTATATTGTAAAGCCCAGCAGTCCGGTTGCTGCTGTCTGCAGTGGTTTCATGTGGAGGTCGAAGCGGCTCTTGATGCCCGACCGTGTTGATGTGTGATGGAGCTCCGCGGGACTCACGAGGCCTTAAGTTGTGTAGTTGAGCGAATGCACCAACACCAACTCTCAATGCACTGCAAGTTAATGCATTAACATTTTGTTATGACTAGCTCTGGCAATCCGGGCATCATTAGTGATACCCATGCCTGAAGGCAAGGTTACACTAAATAGCTTTCCTCCCACTTTATCAGTAGTTTTCATGACAGCCATATTAGTAAATATGCAAAGCCTCCTTCACAGAGGAGCCACGAGAACATCTGAAGGTCATCGCTGGTCTGCTGTACTGACACACGGCTCTGTTTCACTGCAGCGCCCAGACACACGAATACAGCTGGATGAGCACAGGGATCATTTTATATCATATTTCACATATCATCACTTATTGGAATTTTATTGGAATTTCTGTCAAAAGCACTTACATTTAATCTGAATTTAGTTTTTGTGCAAACCTGATTGAGGCAAACCATGATATGATTATTTATGACTAAAATTTAAAACAAAAGACTCAAAACAATAATGTATGTAAAAATGATTGAGAGGCATTCAGAGTTATTGTAAAGTAACCAATATATGTAGAACTGTGATTGCACATCAGATCTTTTGGTAAGATTCAGTTTGTTAACATGAGTTAATAATCATCAACCTTTTTCACAAAAAATATGTGAATCTAGGTTTTATGCTAATTTATAAATACATTATTGTGTACTGTTACTTCATGTTTGTTTATCATTTGAAATGGTAGAAACATTTATGTAGAAATTAAGATTAATTTAAAGTATACAATTTAGATTATTAATGATTTATTACATAATATATATTTAATATATATTTATTATATAATATATATCTTTGTATTTAACATTCAATTGTGCAAATTTTATATTTCATAAAAAAAGCCAAATAATAAATGGGGTATATTTGTAGCAATAGCCAAAAATACATTGCATGGGTCAAAATTATAGATTTTTCTTTTATGCCAAAAATCATTAGGACATTAAGTAAAGATCATGTTCCATGAAGGTATTTAGTAAATGTATTACCGTAAATATATCAAAACTTAATTTTTGATAAGTAACATGCATTGCTAAGAACTTTATTTGGACAATTTTAAAGGCGATTTTCTCAATATTGTGATTATTTTGCACTCTCAGATACCAGATATTCAAATAGTTGTATCTCGGCCAAATATTGTCATATCTTAACAAACCATACACCAATGGATGTAACGATGTATAAATCTCAATTTTGAAAAATTGACACTTAAGACTGGTTTTGTGGTCCAGGGTCACATATTTACTAAAGGTATAGTTAAAAAAAAGTATTCATTTAATGCAGTTGGTATCATGAATTACTAATGAGCAATGCTTTTAGTGCATTTATTAATCTTTTTTTTCTCTTCTTGCCAAATTGCAGTGTTACAGAATTGCAGAATTACATGATACACATGAACTAAATCTCTCCCATTATAATCAATGAAGCTGACAGCCGTCTGAGGCAGTTAGCGGAGTACGTTTTCTATTTGGTGTCAAATTTTTTGTGATATAAACCACAAAGCAGATTCTCTCCCGCTTGACACATTTCTACCTCTGCACGGTTCGACATACATCTGTGCTGAGGTGATTTGTTGGTGCACGAAGGCTCGTTTTCAGCATGTTGGCGAAGAGTCTCACCTTTTCTTGTAGCTAAGAGACAGTGAGTTTCAGTAACTGCTCATTATAAACTGCTCATTACCAGCAACCGAGGCTGCCAAACATCTAGAAAGTCTAATGAGATATCTTTTTTTCCCTTGCAATTTGCATCTAGAATTCACTTTCATTCTGTTAATTTGTCTTGACTTTACTCTTCTGTGATCTTTTGATTCAAGTATGGAAATTTCCTGTGTGTGCAGTTTGCAAAAGAATCACGGCGATGGTGTTTGTTTCGTGAGAATTTCCAACACGTCATTAATGCACAAGCACACAGATGCATTAGTCTGTAGCCTTTACGACAAACATTAATATTTCACAGAACAGGTGTCAATATTATGCCCCGTCTTCGGTTTCTAACACGTCGGCGTTCTTGGCCGTGGTTCGAGCCCCATGGAAGCACCAGGAACAGATGCCCGTCAGCAGTCTCGCTCTTCCCCAGCAGCTGGCTCTGGGATCCTGCATCCACTCACCAACTGTGCATGGCCCTGCTGCTCTCGCGCACACATAATCTCAGCTGACAGTGATAAACACGCATGCTTGACTGATAAACACGGGGAAAGAGCAGGGTGGGATACCTCTCTGCAGGTTAGTCAGTCAGGCGTGAGGTCAAGTTCTTCTTAATTGCCTGTAGTATTTCTTCGCTGAGGGATAGATGTCTCCAGATCTTCTATTTCATCTATTCGTGTCTCGGATGGGAGGTGTTTTGACATCTTTTCAAATCGAGCGGTGTGCTCCAGGGCTCAGTGTCGGGCCCGTTGCAGCTTTATTGCATGACGTTTTCAGCTCCAGTCATGCTCTTTTAATTACACTACCGTTCAAAAGATTAGACTCATTAAGAAGTCTCTTCTGCTCACCAAGGCTGCATTTATTTGATCAAGAATTGTGAAATACTATCATTTAAAATAGTTGTTTTGTATTTGAATATATTTTAAAATGCAATTTATTCCTTTGATGCAAAGCTGAATTTTCAGCATCATTACTCCAGTCTTCAGTGTCACGTGATTCTTTAGAAATCAGTCTAAAATGTATTTTTGATTTAAATAAATGAGACATATTTCAAAAACATGACAAAAATCTTGATGATTTCAATCCGTTGACCGTTATTGTGTTTCAGATTAGCATCAATATTGTGTTTGATGACACCACATTAGGCGATTTGAGTGCCTGTTAAAGCGACGCATACGGACAGTCTACCGGGAACGCACACCTCTTTGATAAATTCAAGAGCGGCACATTATTTGTTTATCTTCGTCTCATTACTCACCGTATGCAAATGAAGAGCGTGGCAGATACATAAAAATATATTTAATGATTGTGTAGAGTCTCTCTATGACAGTGCAGTTAATCTTAATGACCTAATGACTGCATTACCATTTTGTTTCTGCCAGGCTGAGCTTGATTTGTGTTTGCTCTCGATTGCTGGATGGATATGAGCTCGTCTCAGTGAAACATCAGAATCCCTGAAGAGCCCAGGTGGGTTCATGTGGTACTAACATCACGCCTCTTAGCCCATAAATCTTCATGTATTGGACCGAGGTGGGAAAGTGAATTTCACATGCTTATCTGGATCGCTTTTCTTTGGGTCCAGACTGCTAAAAACCTGTTTCGTTGGTTGTTCTAGTATGTAGATATCAGAAAATTGCAATAGTATGGCATCTAAATGATTCTGGTTCAACTTAATTACTTTTAAAGAAAAAAGGTAGCATATTTCTTAGTTTTTAATTAAAGCTTTACTCAAAAGCATGTTCTGAATGTCTTTAACTACGCACCATGTGCATAACCAGTCAGTAATTGCTCTAATTTAAGTTTCATGATGTACTGTTTTGTATATTAAAATACTGTATCCTTTTCCAGTTTAATATGCTGAGATAACTATAATTAAACCTTTCATGGAGTTCAAATGTCTTTTTGACTGACCTTTTGATTAAAAAGAATCGCTCATAAGAGTCATTTCTTCATGAGATAGACTGTTTTCATGCTTTGTATGTTTGTTGTTGTGTGCAACCAATAAAGCAAATGCATAGAAAAAATATTTATTTTTATTGAAACATAAAACCTAACTAGTCTACTCCAACTCCTGAATTGATTACTCCTATGAATGGGTTCTTTTGTGAATCGAACTATACAGTGCTTTTCTGAATAAATGAGCCGAGTCTTTTTAGTGAATCGAACACATAAGGTATAAACAGTTAGTTTGACTCTCGAGGTTTAGGTAGCAACCAGTGTAGAATAATTCCAGTTTCAATGACTCTTTATGAGTTGGCTCTTTTTAGTGAATCGAACACATAAGGTATAAACAGTTAGTTTGACTCTCGAGGTTTAGGTAGCAACCAGTGTAGAATAATTCCAGTTTCAATGACTCTTTATGAGTTGGCTCTTTTTAGTGAATCGAACACATAAGGTATAAACAGTTAGTTTGACTCTCGAGGTTTAGGTAGCAACCAGTGTAGAATAATTCCAGTTTCAATGACTCTTTATGAGTTGGCTCTTTTTAGTGAATCGAACACATAAGGTATAAACAGTTAGTTTGACTCTCGAGGTTTAGGTAGCAACCAGTGTAGAATAATTCCAGTTTCAATGACTCTTTATGAGTTGGCTCTTTTTAGTGAATCGAACACATAAGGTATAAACAGTTAGTTTGACTCTCGAGGTTTAGGTAGCAACCAGTGTAGAATAATTCCAGTTTCAATGACTCTTTATGAGTTGGCTCTTTTTAGTGAATCGAACACATAATGAACAGTTAGTTTGACTCTAGGTAGCAACCAGTGTAGAATAATTCCAGTTTCAATGACTCTTTATGAGTTGGCTCTTTTTAGTGAATCGAACACATAAGGTATAAACAGTTAGTTTGACTCGAGGTTTAGGTAGCAACCAGTGTAGAATAATTCCAGTTTCAATGACTCTTTATGAGTTGGCTCTTTTTAGTGAATCGAACACATAAGGTATAAACAGTTAGTTTGACTCGAGGTTTAGGTAGCAACCAGTGTAGAATAATTCCAGTTTCAATGACTCTTTATGAGTTGGCTCTTTTTAGTGAATCGAACACATAAGGTATAAACAGTTAGTTTGACTCTCGAGGTTTAGGTAGCAACCAGTGTAGAATAATTCCAGTTTCAATGACTCTTTATGAGTTGGCTCTTTTTAGTGAATCAACACAAAGCACAACCTGTGAAGCCTGACTCCTAGTGATTCCTATGAACTGATTCTTTTTAGTTACTTTGTGCCATTGTAGTCCGACTCCCAAATGAATGACTCACGAACTGGTTCTTTGTAGTGAATCAAACACATACAGCTTAAAATTAATTGCGAGACTTAAATAATTATACTGTAATCACTGACTGATTGTTTGTATGACAACAACACTGTATTTAAAGAAGCACATCATGTGTTTTGTCAGCAGTATTTTATAAAAATAAATGAAAATAAACATGTTTGTTATTTTTATGCGGATTGCATTTATGCTGCCTTTAAAAAGACTGAAAAATCATTAAGTCTGTGTCAACAAACCTTTTGCTTGACTGTTTTGATTTATTTTTTTATCACAATTATCCCATCATTTAGCAACTAAAAGTGCTAATGGAATCATTAACGTAACCAGAATCGTTAATAAGAATCCGAGAACTGTTAAATTCCTAAATTGCCAAACATCCCAGCCTTTCTTAAAAACTGGAACCGATTTGATTTGAGAAACGGTTATTGATTCCAAACCCTAATCAGAAAGAATAAGAATTAGATTGGGGCGTGTCTTTCATTAAACGTCTTGCTTCTGCACACACATTTGGGTAAATTCACATCTTCTGCTCTCCAAAACATTTGATCAATCTTAAGACGGAGCCTCGTGCCAGGGTTTGTTTGCCCACGTCTCCAGCTCCTCGCGGCAAATGAGATCATTTGTCTTGTTGAGATGGCTCCGTGTACACCCTTGTGGAAAATTAATTAACGCACTTTGTCTCCTTTTCTTTTCTGTGTTTGGTGTCGCTCCCCTCCCTCCCACTTAAACACGGAGTCCATTGATTCATTTCTGGGCTCTTGTCTCGGCCGACAGCTCGTGTCAGTGGCTCACAAAATCAGTGTATTCCAGAGTGTTTTCGGCGGTGTCGAGGGCATGTTAAAACGGCCGCGGTGTCACGCTTCCATAGGCACTGCAGCACCACCCCCCCCCCCCCCCTAGCAGACTCGAGTGCAATGGGAAATAAATGTGGCTCTCTGATGTGAACATGCATTAGACGTGCCATGATGGACTGCGCTGGCGGTGTCAGTAAAGTCTCTTTATGATCGTACGGTGTGCCGGAGGGTGATGGCGGCTCGGCTGTACCGTTATGTTTCTCGCAGTAGTTTCTATGACTTTGGGGCACTGGTTTGTTTTCCAGGGAGCGCTGAGGTCTAGGTTTAATTGTGTGTGGTTGCATATTATAACCACAGGCTCAGATCAGTCATGATTAAAGTCAACACAACATCACGACTGACCCCATTAACTTTCTTAATCAGAGTTGGATTTGGGATATTGCTGTACCTTTTCATATATACTGTATAGGATTTCCAACCGTAACGCAAGGAAATGCAATGCAATGACAAGCACACTTTTTTTTTAGCAAGCAATAAATGATGCAATGCTAGCATTAGATTGCAGTTGTGCTTTACTGTATTGTACTTGCCTGCCTCTACATTATAACAAAACCTGTTTAGCAAACATATGCAATCTATAAATGTTTTCTTTGCATTTAACTGTTTTTCAGCCCAAATCGATTTTTGACTCGTCAGAAATACTGGTTGAGGAGTGATCTTTTTTTTTTTTATAAATATTTTGTGACATTTTCTCATTTAGGATAATGAACAACCATTCACATTTGTATTACCGTATTTCAAAATATAAATAAATAAAAAAACAATAATATGCCCTCATGTTATTTGTTTATTTATTTAATTTTTGGGTGAAATATTTAATCCAATCAGTGTCAATTTGACCCGCACTATAAAAATAATACACTAGTTTTAATACATTCAGTATAACACATTCTTAAACATTCTGTTTCTTTTAAAAGTACATCATAGTAACAAAATGAGTTTGCAAACATTATTTCATGTTGACCTGAAAGCATATTGGTTTTGGCTTGAAACTGCTTCTGTAATCACTCGTAGAATATCAGGAGATATATTAATAATGGTAACAGTTGGCTGAGACTCTGAAGGTGACTCAAAAAAACTCATTCCTGTAGTACAATCTCCCACTTTGGTTAGCAGTCGGTGTGCTGTAGATAAATATAGAAGCTGGATGACCCTGCCCGGTGCATTCAGACGTAACAGACGAGTGTTTAATCAGTCCACCTGTGCAGGTCTGTCTGTCTGGAGAATCAAACCCAAAAATAGAGCCCAGGACTTTCTCTAGGTGAGACAGGAAGTGTTGGCTAGCAGCGCGCGACTGCTGATGGCTAAGTGGCTGTCAGAACGGTAACCATCATGCCTGTGATTTTGGGGGTCCATCTGGTTATGGGGCGCCCCCTCAGGTGAGCAACAAATGGGACCCCAGATGGTGATTCCCTCTCCCTGTGTGCAGCCGTTTCCTGGTCCAGTGTAGCACAAATGACTTCTTCCTCTTTCTGTCTCGCACAGATTCTTGGATTCAATCCTCGGAAATGGGTTTGGCTTACATATACTGTATTGTCTGTTTGTAAGATAATTTATATTACTATATACAGTACCCTTCAAATTTTTGGGGTCAGTTTCTTCTGCTCACCAAGGCTGCATTTAATTGAGAAAAAATGCAGTAAAATATTATTACAATTCAAAATAACTGTTTTCTATTTGAATATATTCTAATATATAATGTATTGCTGTGACCAAAGCTGAATTTTCAGCATCATTACTCCAGTCTTCAGTGTCACATGATCTTCAGAAATCATTCTCATATGCTGATTTGCTGCTCAAGAAATAATTTTTTTTATTATCAATGTTGGAAGCAGTTGTGCTGCTTATAATAATTTTGTGGAAACTGTGGATTCTTTGAATAGAAAGTTTAAAATAACAGCTCTTATTTGAATTAGAATTCAACATTATAAATGTTTTTACTGTCACGTTGTTTGATTAATGTAATGCATCCTTGCTGGATAAATGTATTCACTTTCTTACACACACACACACACACACACACACACACACACACACACACACACACACACACACACACACACACACACACACACACACACACACACACACACACACACACACACACACACACACACACACACACACACACACACACACACACACAAAATAAATATCGGCATATAAATGTTCGAGTACAAAGGAATTCACACTGTATACCTATATTACAAATAAATAAATATTCAATAAAATAAGTAGTTACATACATAATATATGTATTTTATATAATATATAACACTCATTAATATATAATATAATGTATCTTTTTTGTTACAGGGCAGGATTTCTTTTGTTGCTTATGGTTGCATACTATCATACAGCTCACACTATTTTTGCGATATACTGTATGTAGGTTATATGCAAATTTTCTGAATGCACAAAGTATGCAAATTACATACTATATTTGACAAAATGTGCAGTATAAAAACAGAACACACTGTATTGGATACTGTATCCCAGAATGCAAGGAACGAGACATAGTGTGTGATGAATATCATCTTCTTGATTTGTGATTCTAATTTGAACTGCTAAAAGGCATTTTATGGAATATTGGAATATATCAAAAATACAAATGAAAAATAACTACTTACTGAGACAATAACCGGATGCTGCTTGCTGAATTAAACATGAATCTATTATTAGATCTATCGCCCAAAGTTACACTTTTATGCAAAATTCGATTTGAAAATGAGAATTAAGCAAGGTGATAATTAGACGTCTCTTAACTAAACATGCAATAATGAGGTCATGTGATAACTGTGTACCATACTTCTGTTTGCAACGATTAGCACTGCATACTATTTCACATACTATTTTTTAGTAGGCAGCAGCATATAGTGCATGTAAACTGCTGAGTATGTGGCAGTATTCCATTCAGAACATATGCATTGATAATGTGTGCATGCAAGCAAGCATATTTTTGTTTGCAAGCACATCATGTTTTATATGTTGTCAAGCAGTATCCTGTCCATATTGTGTACATAAACTTGTGCGTCTCACATGCGGGTGGAGTGTCTGGTTGTTTGAGATTGCAGGCTAACAGGCTGTCACGCGAGTGTTGTGATTTGTCGCTGCAGTCGGCTGGAGTTAGCCATAACGTGGCACTTCATCACGCGCCTCTACAGGGCGGCTGTCACATAGGTGACGATAAGTCAGCAAATATGGCCTCGCTGGGGCTGGAAATAGCTCTGTGTGCTGCCTCAAAGCCTGCATATAAATGCTCAAGAAATGAACTGAAGATGCTTTACAGTTACAACACATGGCTTATCAGTGTTTTTCATTGTCTTCTCAAGGCGTCATCAGCAAATGTTATGCTGGCAGCCTCGCATGCTTCAGTTTCAGAGGTGGTGATGTGAAGATGAGGTCTTTAGAACATCCGTAACGTTTATGGGTTCTTAGCTACCGTGTCCTATTAAAGCGTTGCTCATGTGGGGAATCCGTCCATCCCTTGTTCTAACATTCTATCTGACGTTCTGTCATTCTATCTGTTGTTCCAACATTCTGTCTAATGTTCTGTCATTCTAACAATCTATCTGATGTTTCTAATACTGTGGTTCTATCATTGTATCTAAGCTTCTATCCTATCTATCATTCTCTCCAACATTCCATCTATCGTTCCAATGTTCCTCTGTTTTATGTGATGTTATTACGGTCTAACATACTGTGGTTCTATCATTGTATCTAAGCTTCTATCCTATCTATCATTCTCTCCAACATTCCATCTATCGTTCCAATGTTCAAACATTGTATCTGACATTATAACCATCCATTTACCATCCAGCAGGTAAAACAACAGCACACTCCTCAAAAAAAGCACGATTTGAGGAATCATTCACATCTGGAGCTTTAATACTCGTGTTTCATGTTTGTTCAAATCACTCTGACTTATATTAATAGTGATGCTTGACTTTGCAAACACTAATAATAGCTTCTTCATTTAAATGTATTGTGTTTTGATATTGCTCATCAGTGGGAAATCCTCACAGCGTTGTAGCTACGATTCCATTTCATCCGTTTCCAATCTCAGATGGCAATAAAGAGCTCAGCCATGCTGATAGCGAGAGCTCCACCAGCGTAATCTACTGCATTCATCACATTAATATAGACGTGCACATTCACACACATTCACACACGCTACTGCATGATTTAAACAGTCAGATGCTGTGGCACGGCTCTTAATTCAGTAACACACACTCACAGAGTAACACATAGCCGGCCTGGGATGGGGTTCCTCGACGCTCATAAAAGACTGGTTAATAATTTAAAGCAATATTGTAAAAGGGGGAAGGGATAGGGGCAGCTCTGCTCTCAATGAAGGCCTGTCGTCTTTGTACTCTGTAGGCTCTCTTCCAAAACTACTGACCTCCTCGCTGCTTACTGTCTCGATAGGCTGCTGGCTTCAAAGACCGCTTTCTAACTACAATGCAGTTTAGAAGTGATCGATTTGAAGCACACTTCGTAGACGTCAACTCAAATTGCATTTCTCACTCAAGTCACAGTCACAGAATACTCAAGCCACAATTGATTTCAATAGTGAACTAGCTATATGATACTCTAATAAGCATAAGTATGTATAATACATACAACTAGGTGTGACAGTCTCTGTATTATTTGTATTAGTTTATAAAGTAAACTAAGTATTAGTTTTATTAGTTTTACATATATATAATTGTTTATTTACTTATTTTTAAGACTTTTCAGATGGAAAAGTGTATTTTTAATCAACAACTTCAGGTTTTGTTTTCCCCTCAACTCATAAAAATTGTCTAAATTTTTATTATATCTATTTTATTTAATTGATATAATAATTTTTGTTTTTATTTATTATTTATATTCATATTTGTATCATTTATATTTTGTATTTGAATTTATGTAACGTATACATGTTTTCCTTTATATAATATTTTTTTTTATATAATTCATATAATATAATATAATCCCCATAAGTTAATAAAAATGTATTCTAGAATTGCCTTAAATTTTCTGTTCTTATTTGTAATTTATATATATTTTTTTATTTATATTTGTTTTTTTACTGTGATTTTGTTTATTATTTATTTATTTTTAAGACTCAGTATGGGAAAGTACATTTCTAATCAACATCTACACATTTCATAACATTTTGTGTTACACAGAAAAAAAATGACCACATTTTGGTTTAGAAAGACATGTGGGTGAGTGAATAAAGACCTGTATTTTTATATTTAGAGGAACTCTTCCTTTAAAGCACTGCCTGCGGCGACAGCTCACTAGGTTTTGCTCTTAATGCGACCCGTTAATGAGATCATTGATTCAAACGATGGTCGTTCCTCTTCGTACGTCCACCGAATGAGCAATCTAGACGGAGGAGCGTTCGTTCACAGATACATAGAGCCCCGTAGGCTTTATAGACTCAGACTGGTGTGTGTGAGGAGAGGAGAGAGAGAGGAGCAGCATCTCGAGGGCCTGCCTAGTAAATTTCCAATCAGACGCTGGCAGTGGGATGGCAACCATAAAACACAGATTCCCTGCTGAAACAAGCCAACCGAAAGAAAGGCCGTTCTGTGGAAATGGCGCCGGTCTGAAGCGAGAAGTGTGTGTAGGGGTGGGTGAGAAACACGGGGAATGTGAAGTGTTAAAATCGGAGCTGGGGCTTGAAGAACAGGAAGTGCTTTGCCGTTGGGTTTTGTTGGTTGGAGAGACGGCAGGCGGTGATCACGTCCCGTTCCCATCATCCACACGTCTCCCTCTGCGCAGATTAGGACTTAATCACACTAATTGAGTCGCCAGATGGATTTTTAAAAGGCTGAAAAATCTAAATGGCTCTGTAGTCATTAGTATTTCAGCGCGTATGAAGACACGTGTGATAATGCGCAGTATTTACAGTGACAACATGCAGAACAAAGCTTGCGTCTGCGTTTAATTGTGCAGTTTGATGATTGCTTCTGAAGTATATTTGAAATCATTAAAGATAACGTCAAACGCAATTTGCAATGTAATTAACTGGCGTTTTGTGGTGTATTTTCATGTGACACTGAATATTCAGATGAAATAATGTAGAGCAGGATTTGACTGGATTGTGAAATATAGGTTGTGATAGTTTTAGTTTATAAGTAAAGCATCCCTATAACTTAAGTTCATACATGAGGTTTAACAAACCTCTAATACTACGCTTCTATTTTTCATATGACCGCATTAAAATAGTAAGTATTTAAAGTTGTGTTTTTAAATGGAAATCGTTCTGTCTTTTCAATCCATGATACACTAATAAGTATAATTATATATATTACTCACAAATATTGGGTGTCATTTTTAAAGAATTTTTAATTGAATTTTATTTGAGGTTTAATTAATATTTTTAATCTCTCTCGCTCGCTCGCTGGGTGTATTTGTAGCAATAGCCAACAATGCATTGTATGGGTCAGAATTATCCAAAAATATGCCAAAAATCATTAGGATATTAAGTAAAGCTCATGTTTCATGAAAATATTTTGTAAATTTCCTACTGTAAATATATCAAAACTTCATTTTTGATTAGTTATATACATAGCTAAGAATTTCATTTGGACAACTTTAAAGGTGATTTTCTCAATATTTTGATTATTTTGCACCCTCAGATTCCAGATTTTCAAATAGTTGTATCTTAGCAAAATATTGTCTGTATGTATACATTTAATTTTCAAAAAATGTACCCTTATGACTGGTTTTGTGGTCCAGGGTAACATATATAGTATATAGTATGTGTGTATATATATATATATAAGTGTTTTTACTTTACTAGCAGTTTTTATTTGTATTTATTTTGTTTACATGTTAGACACATGCACACATATATGAATATATTTATGTTGATGATGACATTTTAATTGAAATTATTATTTTTATATATTTTTTATTAAATTAAAATAATTTATTTATATATTTTAATACATTTATTATAACTATTATATTTTTGTTATATTGTATTATTATTATTATTATTATATATATATATATATATATATATATATATACTGAATGTGTGAGTGTGTGTGTGCTATTTTATTGCTTTTAATTTTTTATATTTATTTATTTTTTAAAGTTATATAAGTTTACTTTAATTCAAAATGTAAACAAACCTCTAATGCTAAGCTTTTTATTTTTTACTTTACCATAAAAAGTAAATGTGGTCAATTTTTGTTTTCATGTTAATTTTGTATCTCCCAATGGATTGCAAAGTTTCATCTCTCAACAGTAGGTTTTTTTACACTACAGCTTTGACCTCTGACCCCTGATTCATCCTCAGTGATTGGCCCTTTTGCAGTTTCACGTCTGTCCAGCATCTATTTTCAGCGTATTGATTGGCAGCTGCGGTACGAGCTCAGCCTGGTGGGTGTTTCGGTTGAAAGTTTTTCTTGGCTGTCAATAAGCTGCGTCTGAAACACACAGAGGGAGAAATATATTCGGTGTGCTGATGTTGGGTCCGTATTGATTCAGGTTAATTACTTCTAATAGAACACACTGTCAGAGCGGTTTGTAAAGCTTCGGCTGTCGCAGTATCTGTAGCTTGGTTTTGTTTATATGCAATTGATTATCTTGTGGAAAGAAGTGTAATGATTTTACCCGTCTTGAGAAGATATAGCAATTACTTAAATGAGAATTAATAACTTTTCTTTATATCTTTTTCCTCGGATAATTTTTTCAATGACTTTTAATGAGGATTCCGAAGTTATTTTTTCTCCAGAGGATTAACCACATAAACAAATAAAAATAGAAACACATATTTAATATAAGATTAAAATATAGGTAACACTTTATTTTTAAGGTATCCTTGTTACACGTTACATGTACTTACTATTATAATTATTATTAATGATTTAATTAAGCATAATTACATGCAAGTTACCCTAAGCCAAACACTAATCCTAACCGTAACCTTATAGTAAATACATGTAGTTAATTAATATTGCTCACTCAGTACTTAAATGTATAACTACACTGTATCTGTCACGTGTTTGAGTTCCTGTTTGTGCTTTTTTGGTTTGTTTCCGGTCATTAGTTAATCTTCGTTTATTCTTATCACCTGTCTTGTGATAATTAATGATCTAGTTTGCTCCTTAGTTTGTCTGTCTTTATAAGCCTTCAGTTTCTAGAGTTTCTTTGTCTTGTCTAACGTTGTTTTAAGTGGTTGCATGTTTCTTTGTGTTTCTTTGATCATCTGCCTCCTCGACTCCTTTCGGCAATTAACAAGGACACCTTAAAATTGTGTAACCAAAATATATTTTATATAATACATAGCAATATATAAAATATAGGTTAGACACAAAATACTTAAGAAAATGTAAGAAATTTGTTATAATTTATATTTTTACAACTTTTTTGTAACTTTTTTGTATATTTTAAAATATGCATAAAATCTCATATATATTTTATTATATCTTATTAATGTATTATATATATATATATATATATACAATATCACACACACACAAACGACAGACACACACACACACACAGTGTCCACACACACACCACACGGAGCGCACACACACACACACACACACACACCACACCCACACACCACATGCACACCACACTCGGCATATAACAGCGGCAGGCTCCACACACACACACGCCGCCACACACACACACTCCCGTCAGCCACACACACACACAGCCACACAATATATAGTACATATAAACACACACACACACACACACACACACACACACACACACACACACACACACACCTGCCACGGGGCTCTCACTCTATCACTGCCTTGCTGTTAAACAACCTTGTTGCCAATATGCAGTCAATCACGATGCATGAGATCTGTGCGCGTGTGAAATCGAGAGTAATGACGCAGGTCAGCCGCGGCCCGTCTGCAGTAAATGGAGGCTCAACCAGGGTGACCCTTAACACAGCCAGATAAATGAGGCCCGGAGCCCCAGCGTACGGCTCTCAAATACTGCAGCACAGATTCTTAGCATGTGCACTGCATTAAAAGTGTCACATTCACCTCAGGAGCAGTTTTCTTTTCCCCTGAACTCCACTTCAAATCCAGTGAGCTGAATATTAAGGCATCATTGGTGTGCTCACTATGTAAAATCTGTTCTATAAGGTTGCATTCCTAAATTTGGCCAAATAGTGTTGCATGTTTCATTTTAATAGACAAAACAGTCCCAGAATGCATTGTGATGAAGTGGAATAAATGCTTTATAAAATAATATAATATAATATATACTTTATTCAATATATAATATGTATAATGTAATATAACACAATATTTGTATAATCATTTAATTAAATACATATTTATTTGTATGAATTACGAATTTTATAAAATTTAAAATGGCATTTTTTGGTGTCTAAAACGTTTATTAATCTTGTTATATTAATAAATTATTAAATCAGAAGTTGTATCTGTTAATATTTAATGGATTTGAACTAACAATGTGGTACTTTTATTAATTAATGTTAATAAAGAATAATAAATGCTGTAACAAATGTATTGCTCTTTGTTAGTTAATGTTAGTTAATACATTAGCTAAGGATAACTATTGGGACTTTATTGTTAAGTGTTACAAATAAAATAAAATATGGTATAATATAATAACAAAAAATTAGTATTATTAGTATTAAATTATTATAAGAATTGACCAAAGTTTAACTGTTTTACCCAATATTTATGTGAACTATGATTTTTTTATTTTTTATTTTTTTTATTAGAATTTCACCCTTTTTTATTAATATGCTGATGTCAAACATTGTTGAAATCAATTGCAGTTTAGTGTGCAAGTTATTTGATGCATGGAGATTGTTCAATATCAGGTATATGAAGGTCCTTTTTAGTTTGGATGCTGCCTTAGAAGGTAACTGTCTATGTAGGAAGTATACAACAAGGCAGCACACTAAGTTTTAGAATCGACCTTAGACAAGGTTCTTTGCATCAGAAAAAGTCATCATAACTGGAATTCAGCTACTGTACCTTTAAGACTGCTGCTGTATTTGAACTCTGTTTTGATTGGTGAACTTGTGAGTGGGCGGGTCTGAATATGTGTTGATTATGTAAATGTTGGTGGTGGGATGGTTTAGTTTCTGTGAATGCTCTGGATGAGCTGAAGAGGGAGTTTGGAGTTGAGAAGTGTTTTTCTCTGTAGGTTGCTCTCGGCACACTTTATCTGTTATTTATGGCTCTCAGGTTTATTCCGGATTAAAGGCCGTATTAGGATTCGTGGTGTTTATCCCGCTCTGATCTCCTGACCTGCTGTCCCGTCCCAGCCTGTTCTTCATCACGCCGGGAACCACAAAAATATGCTTTTAGCAAGATTCCCAAAAATGTATTGCTTTATGTGAATCAGTTATTGTAGTATTATTGATGCATACTATTATAGTTTTTGTTAATGTTTTGAATTAGATTGTATTGTAATTTTCTATTTTCACTTTAGTTTTAGTTAAAGTTTTAGTAATTTAGCTTTTAACATTTTTATTAGTTTTTTAATGTTTATAGTTTGTATTTTATTAGTTATAGTTATTTTAGTACTTAAGTTAAACTAAACAAAAATGAGAAATGTTGCCTTTGTAATTAATTGGCTGAAATAATTGAAAAACCAAAATCATTATTTAAAAAAAAAAAAACTTTTTTGTTACTTTTTTCATATTTTATTTTATTTGAAGTAACTTTTTTAAATAATTACATTTATAATTTAAATAATGATTTTGGTTTTATTCGTAACTAAATATAATGACCCTGGTTCAAACTGTCCATTTCAATGAATCATTTCAGAATGACAGATTCAACGAATCTATTCAACGTATCAAAAATGTTCACAGACGTCCCAGAATTACATTTCGGTTTTGTTTGTCAAGTGTTTTATTCTAAATATATTTAGCTAAGTATTGTTAAATTGTTGCAAATGATTCAGTATGATTCTTCCATGAGTTCATCAATGTGAAAAACATGTTGTAACTATACTATATTACTATATTATATTACTATATATAACTATATTACTTTTAAACAAATAAGATTTTGACATTTTAAGTAAATTCAGAGAAAATACATACACATTGGTAAAATAATAATAATAAAATATATCATATAAAATAATAAAATACAAATAAGGATAAATAAAATGATCATAAGAATTTACTACATTTATTTTTAAACTGTGCATGAAACATTTGTATTGTAATTGACTATAAATGTGAATTTTAAAAATGACATTTGAAGTAATTTCAGAGCAAATACATAAATTAATAATGTAATAGAATATAATAAAATACCAAAAAGTATTAATAAAGAATAAAATAAGAATATTAGGATAAGAATCAACTAGACACACATTTACTGTTAAACATTTCAAATTGTGCATGAAACATTTGTATTGTAATTGGCTACAAATTCTAAGTAACGGAGTAATTTCAGAGCAAATGCATAAATGATGTATAGAAATAAAATCAAAAGACGTGTTTTTTCAGCTGCATCAGCCAGCTCCAGTAGCCTCAGCATTTGCATGCGTGGATGTTTGTGCTCCGTTACTCGCCATAAATATGCGGTTAACAGTGTTCATGAAAAAACAATGAAGTGGCACAAGCCACGAGCGTAAACAAATAACCAAGACGCTGCATTATTGATGGGGCGCAAGCCGCATGCAATGTAGGCTCTGGGTCTCTCTGGCAGGGTTGTGTTTCAGGAGCAGCACCGCTCACACTGCATGAAACACACTGCTGCCCGAGGAAACAGCTTGGGGGGATTTCAGCGTCTCTTTACGTGGGCAGACGGGGTAAAGTCGTGCCAGGCTTCTCTGCCTGACAGATGTAATCTCGGCAGCGCGGCACAAACACCACTGCAAGCTCCTCACCTGTTGTCTGTCTGACGATCATCACTACTGTAGATGAGATTAGACACTTTTCATGAAAACAATACAGGGCTTCAAATCCTTCAAAATCAGGTCTTTTTGTCCAGCTCATCAAGTCAAATATGCATATATTTAAAAAAATATTATTCTTTTAATCAGCAGGCATGCATTCAGTTGTTTAAAAATGACAGTAAAACATTTATAATGTTATAAAAGATTTTTATTTCACATAAATGCTGTTCTTTTGAGTTTTCTATTCAAAGAATCCTGAAAAAATATGAAGCAGCACAACTGTTTTCAACATTAGTCATAATCAGAAATGTTTATTGAGCAGCAAATCGCCATATTAGAATGATTTCTGAAGGGATCATGTGACACTGAAGACTGAGTAATGATGCTGAAAATTCAGCTTTACATAACAGGAATAAATTACAGCTTAAAATATATTCGAACAGAAAACAATATCATTTTACAATATTACAATATTATTATAATAACATTTTATTCACATTTTGTTATGTTGCTGCTATATGTTAAATTGTTTTAAATTACCCCCCCCCCCATCATTCTACGATCCATACACTATAATTGCAAAGCAAAAATCAGGCTTTTAACATCTTTGCAAATTTATTAAAACTAAAAAAACTAAAATAATAATTCCATTGCACAAGTATTCATAGCCTTATCTGGGACAGTTGAAATTTAGCTCGGGAGCATTCATATTGCCTGTAGATGTTACTACACTTTGAGTGAAGGTAACCTGTGGCAAATTTAATTGAATGGGTATGATTTGGAAAGGCACACATGTCTTAATAAAAGGTCTAGCTGCTGATAATGCATATCAGAGCAAAAACCAAAAACCAAAATCCCTGGGGTCAAACAAACTGCCTGCATTGCTCAGAGACAGGATTGCATCGAACCACACATCTGGGGAAGAGTTCTGAAAACAATTCTGCTTCATTGAAGTTTCACAGAAGCATGTAGTCTCTGTTACCCTTAATGGAAGAAGTTTGAAACAACCAGGATTCTTCTTAGAGCTGGACTCCTGGCCAAACTGAGCAACTGATGGAGAAGGGCTTTGGTTAGAGTGGTGACGAAGAACCTGATGGTCACTCAGTTCAGCTCCATGATCATATGTGGAGATAGGAGAAACCTACAGAAGGATAAACATCACTGCAACACTCCAACGATCTGGGCTTTATGCTGGTGTGGCCAAACTCAATCATCTCCTCAGTGACGACACGAAAACACTTGGAATTAGCAAAAAAGCACCTAAAGGACCCTCAGACTCTGAGAAACAAGATTCTCTGGTCTGATGAACCTCAATTCTACATTTACATTTATGCATTTAGAAAACGCTTTTATCCAAAGCAACTTACAATGCATTCAGGTTATACATTTTTTATCAGTATCTGTGTTCCCTGGGAATTGAACCCACAACCTTTTGCGCTGCTAACGCAATGCTCTACCACTGAGCCACAGGAACACTTCTAAGCATCATGTTTGAAGGAAACCAGCTCTGCTCATCACCTGCGGGGTACCAACATGTCTCATTTTCATTTAGTTTAAATTGAAGTACAAAAATAACTCAAACTAAACAAGCTAAAACTTCATAAAAGCTATAAAGACTAAAAAAAAAATACTAAAACTTTAACATTAAAATGAAAACACAACGTATATATAACATCTGAACTATAACAAAAATTTGAGCTATAATACAAAACTATAGCATATCAGTGATATTAAAATAACACTGCGGTCTATAGCAAAATATATGGCATGAGAATATTGTCACTTCATGAGTGACAGCAGTTAGTTCAATTGTATTTATTTAGGGGGGAACATTCCGTGAGGGGCAGGGCATTTGTTAAATGCTATGTTTTTTGTAATTAATTGAAATTAAACTGAATATCAGTTACAGATGGTCAAAATTATAATACTGAAGTATGATTTGAAATGTTAAATCTTTATAATTATTAATACATGACATGTTCATTTCATGATAAATGCACGTTTCATGCATATCGAATGGCTCTCACTCTAATAAACATTTGACTTGCATATTGATTATTTCAGAATAGTCATTATTTATGAATGCAGGCCTTTAGAGGGACGGTGTTCATACAGAGAGCTGATGATTGAGAGCATGCTACCATTGCTATCCACCTTCCAGCGATCACATCACACTCGCTACGTTTCATTTGCCATGCGTTCGCTTACACAGCTGCCGCGCACATGTACAACTCCAGCTTCCGTTCCCTTGACACTGCGACTGATGGACGGGGCTTTTTTATAATGCATGTGTGAAATTTGCCATCAAATATTTTCGTCCCTCAAAGCTGTAGCATAAACCCGACTAATTGCATCTCCATTGGTATAAACAGAACCCGCTGTCGCCGGTGCGGTAGGATTTGCATAGCGCACATTAAAAGTGGCGCTTGATTTACATAGCGTCAGTGAGGAACCTGCCGGCTTGAGCAGGACGCTGAGAGATGATGGTGTGTTTATCTGGAGGGGTCGTCACGCCGGTTCCTCTGCTGTCTTTCCTCCAGGCGTCCATCTGCAGATGTGAACCGCTGAGAGACCATGTGGCTGTTTGTTTACACACACACACACACACACACACACACACACACACACACACACACACACACACACACACACACACACACACACACACACACACACACACACACACACACACACACACACACACACACACACACACACACACACACACACACGAGCGCATGCTGAGAGAAAGAAGCCATTATGTCTATTACTGCAGTGCACTCCAAGAGATCAGTGTGTCGGCCACTCATGAAATGACCGCATGTTGTGTGTTCTTACAGCACAAAAGACACAAAAGCCTCCAGGATGTGCACAGAATTGAGATTTGAGACACGCAAACTGTGTTTGGAATCAAAAAGAAGCTTATTGATTGCTATATGCTGTGCAATATGCTGTGTACTTTGTTGCAAGATGCTTATTTAAAGGTGCCATGTGTCATTTTAGCATTAATACCACTTTAATATTGAAAAATCGCATGCATTTACCTGGTACAGGTAAACAGATTTAACTTATATATGTATATCCTTTCAAATGTAAGATTTTTTTTAATGTCTATTCATATGCAATAATAGCGTGCAACTATACATGCATTATGATTATTACACATTACCATTCAGAAGATATGGTTATTTTGCTTCTTTTTTTAAAGGCCATTTATGTGTCTTGTGTCTAGATGTCCAATTAAATAATACAAACATATTTGTCTTTGGAAATATGTTTTGTTTGGATTTATCAGATGTAAAAAACTAAAGACAAGAACAGAAAAACAAAATATATTTTATTTTTTTATTATTAAAAAATACATTATAATTACATTTATTATATTTTCTAAATGTTATTTAAAATGTTTTAACAATTATTTATGAGATGTAATGCTTGCAACATACATTATGAATACATTCATAATGCATTAAGCATAAAGGCTTTTATATCAAGATATTGATATTTGATTTATTTTGACCATTTGATTGATTTGTTTATGATGTTAATGCCACTTTCATTTATTGTTTATGTAGTTCTTTATTTATACAAAATATTAAGATGATGTAAACATTTCCTGGTACATTTGTAACTCTTGCGTTGCATTGTGGACTATACTGTGTATATATATATATTGGTATAATCAGTGCACTTTGATTACGTACTGCATGCTTTGGCAAACATGTATATTTGCAGCATTCCCAGTATAGGCTACATACAGCAGAAAAAGCTCAAATAATGATGTTTTTTGTTTCCGACGGCAGCAGATTTGGTTTTCTCTGCTAATATTCTGTCCAGCTGTACCGATCAGACTATTAATATGAGCACAACAGCGGGAATAGCGGCTCGGCTTGGCAGTGAATGCGCTTTACTCATCTTTTAGTGCCAAATGCTATCGTGTAAACATAACTACATTGATTCTGATACTGATGCAAACAATCACGCGGCTCTAAAGGCCAGTAGACGTTCTCCAGAGGACAGGAAGATCTGTCGTCTTCTGTCTTTGTCTCTGCCAGCTCCACAATGCCAGGCTTGTTTATTGATCAGCGGCGCACCTGAGCTCCTTGTAAACACTGTTGCTGGAGTTTGCAGTAGAAATTAGGGACGCCTAACTCTGGTGTACACGAGCAGATGGTTTCCAGCAGCCTAAGGCCAACGCCGCTAACACTAGCTGGTAAAGTTTAGCGTGTGCGTCCTCCTCCTGTGTTGTTACTTTATTAATCAATCAGAATTACTGATAGATGATAAAATGCGTAAAAGAATCCCACAGACTGAAGGAAGGACCCGCTACAGCCGTATATAAGAACTACCTAGCAACCAGCATAGCAACAAGCATCAAACTTATTTGAATATGCTTTGGTAATGCATAACAACACCCTGACAACCACTCAGAAACATTCATTCATTCATTCATTTATTTTGTAAATAATATATGTATTTATAAATCTGTTTAATTGAAAATGCAATAAATAATACATTAAAAATATAAATAAATTCTGTATTTACTGATGGATTTATTTATTTATAAATCTGTTTATTTAAAACATTTGTAAATAATGTATATATTTATTTATGTATTTATAAGTCTGTTTAAAATAAATGAATTAATAAATAATATATTTTGTAAATAATTTATGTATATATATATAGCACACATTTATTAATAACTTATGCTTTATGTTTATGGTTATATTTCTGTATCTGTTTTTTTAATCAAATAATTAATAATAATATTATTAAAAATATTGTTAATATATATTTTTATTATATATATACTTTTTATGTATTTATTTATAAATCTGTTTCCATTTATTTGATTTGTTTAGACATCCATTATTTATTGTATTTATATAATAATAATAATAATGACGATGGTGATTATGATGATTTTGTAATAATATTTGTAATTAAATATAATAATAATAATGTGTAAATGATATACTGTTTTATTTATTTGTTAGACATTATTATTATTATTATTTATCTTAGTTTATTTTCATATTTAAAAAAGCATTAGATTAGACTTATTGTATTTGACTTGTTATATCTCATTAAATTCATTGCCTCTAAAATCGATTAATTTTACAGTGAAAATAATTACATGAACTGTTTTGTTTTAGCAGAAACTAGATTACTAGATACATTTCTGTCAGGGATGATAGTGTTGCACATATAGAAACCCATATAAAACATCCTTTCTATTTGTTTTGTTTCTGTTGCTCAAGTGCACGTACTGAAGCAGGATCCGAATCGTTGAGCGGGTCAGGAGAATTCACTGAATGAAGCAGACGCTAACATGTCACGCAGGATGGATTGCACTGTCCTCTCTGGACTGGAATTCAGAGGAAAATCAGGAATCTCGCTGTGATAAAAACAACACGATCTCTTTCTCACCCGGGGGCAACGTGTCTGCCTGTTGCCATGGAGACGTAGTAGTTTTCTTTCCTGTAATGTGATATGTCTTATCAGGTTCAGGTCGAGAAGAATTCTTCTCAGCTTTTTTTATTTCATGCATCGTTAAACGTTTTGGAGCACTTTGCACAGAAGGCACGTCAGCACGCCGCGTCCATACATCAAAGTGTGAGGAAGCAGCTGCGCGCATGGCTTTAATAAAGCGCTTTGTTTTTCTTTTACATGCTTTTAACAGCCACATCTCAGCGCTTTAATTCAAAGCCAAACGCCTCTGAAATAACAGAGCGGCTCTGATTCTCAGCTGATCCTTTAATTACAAAGATATGCCAAATGTCTTATTGTATACATTTAATTTAATTACCTCTGAAATAACAGAGCGGCTCTGATTCAGCCGTAATGTGACTTCCTGAACCGCTGATCCTTCAGTCACGGGAACTTTTACAAAGATATGCTTTAGTTTTATGTGATAGATTGTAATCGATTTAAATGTCTTATTCTATCTCTTTAATTACTTTCTCTGAAATGTTACATTTCCCAAGATTTTTCCAGGATTTCTCTATTTAGAGCTTGTCCTAGATTTTTAAGTACAAACATTTAAAAATAATTTGATATACTGTTAGGGGTGTGGACCTACACTGATCTTACGGTTCGTTAGTTACGATTATCATGTCATCGATTCGGTTTAATTCAATATCACGATGCATCACGGTGAATTGACGATGCACTGCATCCATTCATTCATGGTTTGTGCTGCGCAACGTCTTCAAGCACAGACGAGTGTGACATCATATACCTCTGATATATACCATTTTAATTCACGTCTCGCACACTTATATGCACTTTGAATGGAATACGTTCACTTCGAACTGGAATCATGGCGGAATATCCTGTGATGTCCACTTCACAGGCCACTTACTTTCAAATAGAACAAACATCTGAAGCGATAAGAGTAACATACAACATGTGCAGAGCGCGGGGGGGGGGGGGACTGGAATTGAGAACCGCTGATTTACACACAGCGTGTCTTCTCCAGATCGTGCTTACCAGGTTGTTCATAAAAGCCAGATGTCGGCTTTTGAAGTAGTTGGAGCATTTTTTATTATACGCGCACTCGCGTCTCGCCTCCCTCCGCCATTGTATGCTCCCGCGACAAAGCATGTATGCGACAAATGACATCAGAAAAGCTTCAGTACATTATGATCGGTTATGGTCTATTACTGAACCAATAACGAATCGTCCTCGTCTGCATCGTAGAAACGATTAATTTCAACACCCCTATATGTGTATACAGGTGCATCTCAATGAATTAGAATGTCGTGGAAAAGTTCATTTATTTCAGTAATTCAATTGAAATTGTGAAACTCGTGTATTAAATAAATTCAATGCACACAGACTGAAGTAGTTTTTGGTCTTTGGTTTTTTTAATTGTTATGATTTTGGCTCACATTTAACAAAAACCCACCAATTCACAATCTCAACAAATTAGAATACTTCATAAGACCAATAAAAAAAAAAAACGTTTTTAGTGAATTGTTGGCCTTCTGGAAAGTATGTTCATTTACTGTATATGTACTCAATACTTGGTAGGGGCTCCTTTTGCTTTAATTACTGCCTCAATTCGGCGTGGCATGGAGGTGATCAGTTTGTGGCACTGCTGAGGTGGTATGGAAGCCCAGGTTTCTTTGACAGTGGCCTTCAGCTCATCTGCATTTTTTGGTCTCTTGTTTCTCATTTTCCTCTTGACAATACTCATAGATTTCTCTACAGGTTCAGGTCTGGTGAGTTTGCTGGCCAGTCAAGCACACCAACACCATGGTCATTTAACCAACTTTTGGTGCTTTTGGCAGTGTGGGCAGGTGCCAAATCCTGCTGGAAAATGAAATCAGCATCTTTAAAAAGCTGGTCAGCAGAAGGAAGCATGAAGTGCTCCAAAATTCTTGGTAAACGGGTGCAGTGACGTTGGTTTTCAAAAAACACAATGGACCAACACCAGCAGATGACATTGCACCCCAAATCATCACAGACTGTGGAAACTTAACACTGGACTTCAAGCAACTTGTGCTATGAGCTTCTCCACCCTTCCTCCAGACTCTGGGACCTTGGTTTCCAAATGAAATACAAAACTTGCTCTCATCTGAAAAGAGGACTTTGGACCACTGGGCAACAGTCCAGTTCTTCTTCTCCTTAGCCCAGGTAAGACGCCTCTCTCTCTCTGCGTCTGTTCTGTTCCGCGAGCGGCTGAAAGGAGCTGCGCTTTCCGCTTTCAGTTAAAAGCTATGTCACTTCTCTAATTTTACATGTAAGTATAGCCGAAATCACAACACAGCTATTGTCTTTATCTGATGTGTAGCTTATTTGATTTTATCAGATGACGACTCGATTATAAATCAGGATTTTTGTGCAGATTAATGTCTTGGAAGTGAGAGCTGCATGTAGTCTTAATGGGTCGCGTTTCAGTCACTATTTCATATTCATCCCGTTGTCTGACAACAGAAACAGAAAAATATATCAATGAAAACAGTTTTATTGAGAATTTAGCTGCATCAAAATACAGTATGTGGCACAGAGAGGCAAACAAATGTAATAATAAATAATAACTATAAATGTTTCCTGTCCAGAAGAAGAGCTGCCCTGTCAATGGGAAAATGTAAACAGGTTTGTGTCAGTAAATTGCTCAGTGCAGAGAAAGAGAAGTAATGGGAACCTGGTGTTTCTTTTTTTCATTTCTACTAGGCACGAAAAAGTTCTTTGAAAAGCATATATGATCTGTGAAAAATACTCTTCATGCTCTAAGTTGACTATGGTTTCACTAATAAAAAACATATATTGCATAAAGCATCCATATTTGTCCATGCCCGTGTTGATTAGAGTATTAAAAACATGAAAAGTATTAATTTAAGGTAAATTTAGAACAGATAAAAATGTGTGATTAAGTTGTGATTATTTGCGAGTTAACTCATGACAATCATGTGATTTAATCACGATGAAATATTTGAATCGATTGACAGCACTAAGTTAAAATGACTAGTAGAAAATGAAATGTAGGCTTACGCTGGTAACTCATCAGTGGAATTCCTCGTCAATATAGACTATATTTTACACACTTTTCTCATTCTCACTAATTCAAGTTTTTATATGAATGAACCTCTGAAGGGAACTAATTGTCTTCAGAAAAGTTTGGATGGCATTTCCATTTTACCTGATCAAGTATAATTTATGAGCTGAGCGCTGCTTTGTTTACAGCCGTTACCGGGAAACCGCTATATTTCTGACGGTCCAAAAGCACCTCCTACTGGCAGAGAATGAATGTGCATTTCAATAATCCAGTCTGTTTTTGTTCAGACCCATGCGAAAATCCACTCACATAAACCCGTTTTAAATAATATCATAATTTATACTTCTGACTCATCCCTTTTCTTTAAAAAATGGTTTAAAGGTTCAATTGTGAGGATTATCATTTTATGATTTATTTAGTTTTTTATTAAAACTTGTATCTCAATGGTAAATCAGATGCTATTTCGTGGTCTACAACATGAAATAATAAAAGTGTCTTCTAAATGAATAAATGTAAATGAAAGAATCCCATTATAACATGGATATTAAAAATGTAGAAACATTGGTCTCAAATATGGGGCCCCATTGTGCAGCAGCAAGCATCACGACAGGAACCTCAAGGTTGATCTAGGTAAATGTGTGCAAATGTATAGGGCCCCATTCCTATATTTTCCTGGGGCCCCCAATTCACTAAGTCCGCCCCTGGTGTCAAGTAACTACTAATACTTTGTAATGATCAATGCTGTCCTTCTTTTGTGTTTCCATCCCTTTTTCTTCAAAACATTGTTTTATTTTACATTTTAAAGCTTGTATTTGCCATTAAAATAATTTAGATACTGATGGTGAGCTGTTTTTATGTGTCACTTGAGTATTTGCAGTCATTTTTAGGCCATTTAAGGGTTAAAAACGGCCACCTAGAGAACCATTTCACCGGCCAAATGGACACGCGATCAATACTGGCATGAATGCACCTGTCCAAACCTGCTCTGCTCCTCATTGGTCAAGGCCGGCTCTCTCTGGACGGCTTGGTCCAGTTAAGAGCGAATGCTGGAGATCAATACTGGCAGAGCGAGCCGCGGCTGGAACGGCATACGTCCTCCCACAAACTCCATCTATAAAGGTCCGTGGCACTGGGCAGCCCTATCTGTCTAATTAACACACAATGGTGTAGATGTGATATCCGCTGTGAGCCGTTTGCCAGGGTCGACGGGCGGCGAGAGAGAGAGTCTGAGCTCATGTGTGCCGTTTAAGCGCTGCTTACCTTGATTGTGTTTGCGTGTCGGTGTGAGCGTGTGTGTGGGACGCTGCTGGCCGCCGTCTGAGCGCTTAAAGCTCATGGAGGCTGATGCAAGGAAATCAGGAAAGACGATTGTATTTTCTTCTAACCTTCTTATGGGCTTTGGGTGTCCTGTCTCTCCTCGTCTGTGTGCTGTAGTTCTCTAGTGTACTGCAGTGCTTACTGCATACTACACAGTGTGCAACAAAGCATTAAAGAGCAAAGCATGACAGACCACTTACTGTCTTCAGTTTTTAAGTTTTTAAGTTGGTATCACTCATGTTTAATTCCTGGGTGAAATAAAATATAAATGTAATATTACATGCAAAATATTAAATACAAAAAATAATGACATTATAATTATAAGTTAACATTATAAATATATAATCTCCTCTCCTCTCACCGGTATGACTTGCAGTCTGATGTGTCCTGGCAGGGTGTGGAATTGGCATCGCCCGCAGGAGACTGGTCCGCCGTGAGCTGTGCCCGGTGTGTGGGGGGGTGAGATTAGTTTCCCCTCGTTTCACAGCAGCGCTGCAGAGACGGAAAGCAGCTGTTGTTATTCATAGAGCCGTGGTTTACCTGACCTGAGTCGTGAGGATTGTTTCTCGAACACATGCGTCTGAGAAATCACTTGTGGAGTGTTTATTTCACAGTGCGCCACATCAGTTTTACTCGCGCTCAAGGACGAGTGCAGCATCTGTTCGAATCTGAATGCATTGTGAGCTTGAGAACAAGTACAATAGATGCAGCACAAGAGTTTTCTCAGCTCTCTCTGGAAGATCTCGTCTTCAAAGTCGCCCCTGATCAGTCAGAGAGCCATGAGGATGAAGATCAGTATAATAGCGTCTAATATACGTGACGCGGTGCTGGGCCTTGCCTCTGGGTGACAGGTGTGTGCTTCAGTCGGACTATCAGATGTGTAATATAGCTTTCTGAGCGGACTGGCTGTCACCGTTTCTCTGTGAATTATGGAGACGAGAGGCTGTCATTAAATGCTTCAAAGCACCTCTCGCTGGTATTCTGTAGCCTGCAGATTCGGATCGAGCTCGAGCTCTGGCGTTTCTTTGTCAGGAGCTCAATCCAGGGGTTTGAGATGTGGATGAAGGTACTGAAGAAGAGATAATAGTGCAACTTAATGACAGCGTTTTCTTGTGAATTCACTGTCCAAGTCATGTCAGAGTGATCAGAGATGAAGGATATTTGATTTTGTCCTGACTTTCTGATTTGAGGGTGTGTTAATATTAATAATTGTGTTGTAAACAAATTGGTATTGATTTTGGTGAATGTTAATGATGTCATTTGAGCACATTTTATATGCAGCCAATGAAAAGCTATAAAGCTTGCTTGAAAATACTGTACATAGCCTAATTGTTCTATAGCATTGTGAGAATTGTATGATAATAGTACCTCCTTTATGTCCTCTTGAGACGATACTTTATCTGAGTACTGTAAATCATCTGGAATAAAATGAATGTTTTTCATATTTCTTGTTCTCTTTTCAGTTCTCAACCTAAATTGGATGCTTTTCTTTCGCTCATGTGATGAAATGAAGAGCGAAGGATGCGCTTTAGCTGTGCGATTGATGCTTTGTGTGTTTTGAGAATGATGGGTAATGTATTTGTGTCATGTAAAGCCTGCTGCTCTCATACACTGACTGGATGAGAAGTATGTCTTGGTAGGCTATTGTTTTTAACAGTATGCAAATTGAATACATACTAAATTACAGTTTAATTTATAATTGTTTTATGTTTTATAACAAATATATATTTATATGAAATTTATATATTTGTATTTTTCATATATATTTTATATACATTTATATAAATATAAATAACTAAATATTCAAAATATTTTATATGAAAACATTTAAAATAATACTAAAATACTACTACTATTATATATTAATTATCTGATATAAATGATGAAATATATAGAGTTTTGATTTCAAGATATTATAAATGTGTGTATATGTGTAAAATTAATTGTATATACATGGTTATTATGACATTGTTTGGAGCTTTTAAAAGTCGTTATTGAAGTAATTATTAAAATAAAAAAATAAAATAGCTATTATTAAAACAAACAATTATTATTATTATTAAAAATATTGATATCATATATATTATATTACATATATATTCAAAGTTTCTCACAAGTAATTATTACATTTAAACATTCATAAGAGCGGATAAATACTATCATTCCAGTATGACTGTTGATGATGTTTCATTTTCTAGCCTTGGTGCTAAAAAGCGTTATCATGATGTGAAAGAAAAGGACAGTCAAATGCATTTCCATCGTAATGACCACTTCCAGTGGATCCAGTGGATTTCACTTCTACAAAGGGAATCTTGTGAGAAGTTTAGCTTTAAAATATGTGCTTGAGATCCTGTCGTTTTTCAGCACGGTAAGCAGCGTCTGTTGGGTCTTAGTGCAAACGCAGCTTCATAAATTCATCAAAGCTGTCGTGTTTTATTAGCCTGCAGTGTGGGTGTGTGTGTGTTCCAGGGATGAGTGCGTTTGTGTGTAAGTGTACATGTGTTTGTATACTGAAAACAGCCGCGAGCCACTGAATGGACCGGCGCTGATGGCTGCAGTCACAGCTGCTGTTCCCCCGGGGGGTTTCGGTTCCAGCTCACTTCCTGTGGGGGAACAGGAAGTTGGCTGCATTGTGTGGAGAAGCGAGGGAGGGCAGCTTTCTATCCCGCCTCATCCGGCTTTCCAAATTCTGCTTTCATCCGTGCTTTTGGGTTCCTGCACAATGCTTTACACGGCCGTTACATCAGCCCGCGTTTGCCAAGACACAGCATCAGTGCAGGAACTAGCGCTATCAGAAGCGATGCTGGGAAATCTGCTTCCGATTCTGATTCCGCCTAACGATTGTGTTAATGATTAAGTCATTTGGTCAAAACCTTAGTATACTCAACAAAATTGATGAAATATTACCATCCTTTTTTATTGCAGTACTATTTTCTTTAACACATGACCAGTGTAGTCTGATTGATGAACCAGTGACTCTTTTGAACTGATTCTTTTAAATGAATCGGTCAAGTGAGTGAACTTACTGGTACTCATAAATACTGACCAGTTGGTCTTATGAATCATTCATATATTCATTCAAGAAATCATCATCTGAGTACTTCATCTTTTTGCAGTAAAACAACAGCTTAGCCATCAATCTTTTTGCAGTAGAAATTTCAGATAATGTATTCTCAGCTTACGTTCATCATATTAAATTAAATATAATATTAATATTTAGATATGATTTCATGATAATGTAGCGAACCTGGCTCTACTTTTATGTTGATTTTTGTGTTATGTTCAACACGTCTCAAGACTGTGTTTATGGCTTTTTGACTGATAATTACGGATTTAAGTTAACAAGAAATGGTGTTAATTCTGGAACATCTCTCCATTATCTGCCGCCCATTCTATCTAATTTTCATCAGTTATTTGCATTATTTGCAACCTTGTAAATAGATATTAAATTTAAATATTTGCAATTTGAAAAATATAAAAAATATATATTCGTTACAAAAAAATATATTCTATATAAAAAAAACAAATATGATTAACGTGTTAACGCATACGATTATTTAAAAATAATGTATGTCTTTTTTACGCAAATTAATCGTTTGATAAGGTTTGACCCCAACTTCTTGCCGTCAGTGCGGAAGGTAATGATGTGTGGTTATGATGAGGCGCCGGGCTGGACAAAAGTGAAGCAAACACAAAGAAAGAGAGCGACGCACCGAGTGTGTGTGTGTGTGTGTGTGTGTGTGAGAGAGAGAGAGAGAGAGAGAGAGAGAGAGAGAGCGACGCACCGAGTGTGTCCGAGAGAGAGAGAGAGAGAGAGAGAGAGCGAGAGTGAGTGACAGTGCGCGAGAGATAGGTATACTCATATGTGATAAGGGTACAGCGAACCAGTGTTGCCAGGGTCATGGTTTTCCGCACAATTGGGCTGTTTTGAAAATACAAAAAAAAATGTGGCCTACTTTTATAATGTACCGTGGCTGTCCAAAGTGTATATAGACAAATACAAATGAAAATAGATCCTTTTACTAATGCGTATTATACTTGGAATGTATACCTGGCAACTTAAGAACGGAGAGGCGGTTGTAACATCACAAACAACGTGAGTTTCAGCCAGAGCATTCATGTTAAGGCTTTTACACAGCAGAAATAAACATGACAACAGCCACTATAGATTATATAAAATCACAAACACACCAAGAATCCTGGAGTGGCTCTGATCATGGCGGTGTGTGTTCAGTGAACTCAGGTTTGTTCAGCACTTGTTTCCAGTGAGAGGTTTGGCTGTAGCCGCGGCGGTGACTTGATCAAAATGAACATGTTACCAGACGAGCGGGCTTGACGGGCGGCCGCCGCTCGTGATTGGCAGCCGGCCGGCTGTCAGGGGCGGAGCCTCGCTGTGATTGATGACCAGTGTGTGCCGCTGAAGAGCAGGGGGGAAATGTGTGACACAACCCGAATGCGATTCCTGACGGGAACAGAAACAACACCAAGATGATGCCTGGGATACGCTAACAGGACGCCACCTGCATGAGAACCTGCCTGGCTAGTATTTTTGGATTCACACTTCCCAAAACCTCCCAGATTCAGACATTCACTTTGTTCTCCGAGGAGTCTTCATGTGCCGTAGCAGCGCGGCTTAGTTCAGACCTGATAAAGAGATTCCTTTAAACTGACTGATTGATGTCAACATTAATCTTTCAATTCCCATACAACAGAAGCACAAAGAATGGGCTTTGATCATAACGCTAGATTAAGCTGCGCTCACTCACTCACTCACTCACGCACACACACACACACACACACACACACACACACACACACACACACACACACACACACACACACACACACACACACACACACACACACACACACACACACACACACACACACACACACACACACACACACACACACACACACACACACACACACACACAAGTGACACACACACACACACACTTCAATACACACTAGGTTAACATCATATGAGCGGCATGTAAAGTTGCTACTACATACATCTTTCAGATGAAAAGCATATTTGAGGTTGATGAATGATAGGTGAGCGTTTGGCTGTCCTGCCCGGACCAGGCCTGTTCGGACTGCAGCCTCTAGTTCGAAGACTCGTTCTCGCCCCCTACAGTGCAATTCGGCATACATCCGCGCTAAAATATCAGGGTGAAAGTCATCATAGCTTGCTAATATTAGACCCAGCTCCCAACCCAACTTTGAGAAGTTAGAGTCTAACGGCGATATTTTTTTTATCGCCGATGTCTCACTTTTGTTTTGCGTTAACAGGGATATTCGATCTCTTTTAACTCTTAATGTTATTTTTGTACTGTTAACTTTTGTTCATCACCATTGTTTTTCCATCCAAAGGAATGGTTTTATTGTGGAAATTGTATTAAAATATTGAATATGATATTAAAATCATTATTATAATATTTAATATAATGATCTAACGTTCCATTTAAACATTTAAACAACATAAAGTGTAGATGATGGCATCATCTGAAAATGATGACTAAATTTTGACATTTTAGTTTTCAGAAGTTAAACACTTTTGTGTCTTTTAGATTATATATATTTTTTTTGCATATTTCTGACAAGCAGTGCATATACAAGTCTCTTTGTCTCGGTGAAGCTGTCATAAAAACCCTTGGTGATTTTGGTTTTGGTGGCTTAATGTCAGGAATATTGCACATTTGTGTCACCACATGAAGTTCTGGTGGAAAACAACACTTTAATCATCTCGGATGATGGTAAATGTTTCAGTGAGGTAAACGTCTGAAGCCCTGCGAGCTGCGATTTCTCATCACTTACATCAGCAAGGGTTTTCTTACTCTTCAGCTGTGGTATTTTTTAATAAACCAGTCCTGATGAGTGTTCATTTCGGACGTTCACGTCATCTAGATCTCAGGTTGTCATGTTTCAGGGCCAGTGGCTGTCGTGCTCGGTCTGTTCTGACCAGGCCGTTTGTTCACGCTCTGACAGCTCCAATAAAAGTGTCCGTGTTGGAGCCGGACAGGACTGTCGCCCGCAGCTCCGTCCCTTCATCCTGACCTCGGCGTGAGTGTTTGATCAGAGGGGACAGGTGAAGTCCCAGGCAGCGGGAGCTCAAACATTGCAGAGCAGTGCTGGTAACTAACTAAAGTAGTGCTTTTTCAGTAGCGTCACTGCAGCTCAGCAGTGTAGTTGCATTTTACAACAATTTGCAGTTTAGCTAGTGTGTATAAATCTTCAAAGTAATCAAAAAATCTGCAAATCTTAATTTGTGTAATAGTGTTCCTGTGGCTCAGCGGTAGAGCATTGCATTAACAGCGCAAAAGGTTGTGGGTTCAATTCCCAGGGAACACATACTGATAAACAATGTATAGCCTGAATACACTGTAAGTCGCTTTGGATAAAAGCATCTGCTAAATGCATAAATGTAAATGTAATAAAATGTTCATATACATGCAAAAACATTAATTTAAATAAAAATCCTTATTAATAATATTTAGAGTGATACTTGAATGCTGCCACCCTAAATACTTTCAATTAATTATTTAATATAATATCGATATTGAGTTTCTTCAAAATTATTTTTATATATTTTGCATTACAAACAATTGCAAAGCTTTAAAACTTCATTAAAATAAACAGTATTGTATAATATAACATTTCAAATATTTTTTTTTAGGTTTATTAGTAGTTTTTCACTAATAAACTTAAAAAACGACATTACTAATAATTTTAAATAATGATATGACTAAGAAAGATAAATGTTACTAATAAATAAAAAAAGGTAAGATTTGTATTATTTATATATAAATATTTAGAAATATTTTGTATTTAATAATACACTTAAAATTATTTATGTATATATGTTTATTAGTAATATTTAGTGTAAAACTGTAATGCTACCACCCGGTCCATTAAAACATCATTAAAATATATTATTTGTTGAGATTTATGGTTAAAACAAGAAGAAAGAATACAATCCACCAGTAGGAAATAAATAAATTGATCACATATGATCTGAAAACCATATCTTAATATGTTGTGCAATTCAATTTTTTGCATTTGATATTTATTGACAGGAATGAAGACGGTCACGTTCTGCTGACGGATCATCTTACCAGATAACTTTCAGTAAACCATAACTCCATAAAACAGTTTGGAAAGTTGTGAGTTTTGAACACATTTGAGGTTGAGCCAAATAAAGTTTCTACAATCCTCTCGCTCATCACGGCCGCCTCACTTCCATTACCGTTACCCAGCTGCGTGTTTTGATGGACATGTGGATCCTAACCACGTTACATAAGCAGTCCTCTCGTTCTCTCCAGAACGCTCTGTGTTGCGATGGATGGGTTCATTAGATGAAGGGTGGAGCAGCACAGCTCTGCTGTTCTTCATTTCAGCCTGAAGTCAGTGTGGATCTCCTGCAGAAGATCTGTCAGGAAGTACTTGTTTCTGTAGTTCTCACATCATCATCATGACATATGCACGATGCTCCCGCCGGACCGCCGCGCAATAACTTCCTCCACCTGATCAATGCTCTCGTCGCTGGTAATATGCTGTTTTGGTGGCGAGCGGGAAGGCAATTAGATTATGGAGTTAGATGTGTTGGTTTCTCCCGCTCCGCCGCGGCGCAGGGCTATTTGTTTAATAAATGTCCTTGTGTGGTCTACAGGCCTCCAATCATCCTGTTAGACTTGTGCAACTGTTTTAGTTAAAGCAACAAATTAAAGTCCTTAAACTTTTAGACAAATGGAAGGAACCAGTGAATACATTTTCCATTATGCAGTCTGATGAGAAGGCCGTTCTGGGAGTAATTCGTTTTTAAAGCCATGCTGGCATAATCTACGTTACATAAAGGGAATAAACATTCAGCTCATTGTTTTAATTAGTAATTTAGGAATTGTGATCAGATATATACACCATCTGTACAATATTGCATATATATATATATATACATTTTTGTGTATATATGTGTGTGTATGCATATATATAATATCATTTTATTTACATAATATATGTGTGTGTACTGTTTATTTATTATGTATATATAAATACACATACAGGTGCATCTCAACAAATTAGAATATGGTGACATGCCAATCAGCTAATCAACTTAAAACACCTGCAAAGGTTTCCTGAGCCTTCAAAATGGTCTCTCAGTTTGGTTCACTAGGCTACACAATCATGGGGAAGACTGCTGATCTGACAGTTGTCCAGAAGACAATCATTGACACCCTTCACAAGGAGGGTAAGCCACAAACATTCATTGCCAAAGAAGCTGGCTGTTCACAGAGTGCTGTATCCAAGCATGTTAACAGAAAGTTGAGTGGAAGGAAAAAGATGCACAACCAACCGAGAGAACCGCAGCCTTATGAGGATTGTCAAGCAAAATCGATTCAAGAATTCAAGAACGTTTACCAAGCCACATCGCTTCAATCCCAGTATACATTTACCCAACTATTATCAAAACTAAACTTTTTCTCGCGACCTTACGTGAAGCATTATGACAAAATGCATTATGAAGAAGAATTGGACCTGTTCTGCAGCTGCATTAGAGCTAACATTAGCATCATGCTACATAAGACAATTTATGAGATTAATAGTACACTTTTACTCAAAACTGACTTTAAACCACCATCGAGTGTTTGTAATAACTTTCTTTTGCGATCACATTTGTCTATATACACTTTGGGCGGCCGCGGTACATTATGAAAGTAGCCTGAAAAAACGCAACCCACGGCTCTGTAATTTTTCCCGCGACTGGATCTTCAACATAAGAAAACCGCAACCCTGGTTCGCTGTACCCTTATCACATATGAGTATGCACAAAGTCTATTTAAGACAAGTCATGCCTCTCGGACATCCAATTAGCTCCTATCACTTTGTATGGGGAAACATCAAATTCTCCAAAACGGTTCACTAAGCTTACGATTACATTTCATGTTTGAAATCACCAATGAAATCGAACTACAACTGTGTCATACATGTTGTTTCTTTTGCTCAAATTGCGTTATAAAAAGCTAATTTTTCAGGCTAGATCAGCCAGTGTGCATGCGCAGTCCGGGACTTCTAACGGCAGCTGCAGTGACACACTGACTTTACCGATTAGCGATTGGCTCTTTCATTCAGAAGGCGGGGCTTCCTGTGATTGAGCTCGGCCCAGACCGGCGCCTCATAATCACACAATCCCTGCATCCCAATGTGCACACTCTCCACCCTATCTGCCCTAAATAGTATTGAAAATTACTGATATCACACAGAATATAAGATGGATAGTATGCACATTGGAATGCAGACAATGATAGATTACCTTCTGTGCTGCGATGTCGGCAAGAAGTTGGGGTCAAACCGTTTCAACCGGTTAATTTGCGTCAAAAAATATTACGGCGTTAATTTTTAGATTAATCACATGCGTTAACATGTTAACATTGACAGCTCAAATATATATATATACATATTTACACACACATATAGCATCTTTACAATGACCAGTGGGCATATGTTTGTGCGAAACAGCCTCCTGCTTTCTTATTCCGAAAGTCTTAATAACCTTTGCGACGGAAAGAAAGAGAGTAAAAAATAAATGAATAGCAGGGAAAGAATCGCAGGATAGGTTGGTGTGCTGCAATCACATGAACAGGCGTGACAAATAGAGCTGCAGAGAGAGCCGAAACATTTCATGCTTGTTAACTCTGAGAAGCCGCTTTTTCCCACAGCCACAAAAGGGGGATTTTACTTATTATCAGGTTCAAGACTTTGATACTAACCTCAAGCCTGCTTTAAGCCCATTACGGCCCAGCTCCCCACGCACACGCAGAGAAAGACACGAGCGAGGCGCATTCGCTTCGACATGAAAGAATGAGAGAAGGGAGTCGCTCTGACACAGAACAGCACTGAAGTTCAAAGACAAAAGAGGGGTGAAAACACCCTTATTTACGGCTGGAGAGAGAGCTTTTCAGGTCTTTCTAGGCTTTCATTTCTCTTACAGAATGACACGAGGGTCAGAAGGAATGATAACCAGACGAGCACGGCCAGAGAAGCAACATTAGGAGAGAACCGACACAATGGAGACAGACTCCTCAGTGATTCAGCAAAGCGCTTTATTTAGCACATTACCAAAACTGTTTAAAGTTCAGAAGTTACAAAAATCTCCTTAGAATCAAACATCGAGTGTGTTTGCATGCACACTGAATGTTCTTAACACCCCTGACAGCGTATAAGGTCATGTAAACATTTAAACGGTGTTGATTTAGCAGATAAAGGTCATAAATGGTTTCATCAAAACCTAATCAGACTCATTTCACTGCATGTAAACACGCTTAAGTGTGTTCAGCTTGTGCAGCATCAAAGATCTTGTGTTAATCTTTATTTTTAAATAAATCATTATTTTATTTAATAAATGTATTTATTATTTTTTATTAATATTATTATTAATTAATGTCTTTATATTTTAAATTATTAAAAAAAATATTTATTTATTTTTTATTTATTTTTAATTATATTAATATTATAATTATGTAATACATAATATTAATACCTTATTTATTAAGTTATTAATTTATATCTTTTTTAAATGATTAATGTCAGGTTTTCAAAAGTCAGGTCTTTTAATTATATATGGCTTTACACAATACAGATTTCAGAGCAGCTTCACGGAAATAAACAGGAAAATAACAGGATCAATAATGCAAACTTTAATAAATGTGATGCAAATTCAAATTAGGCTGCAAAGCAACTCTAACAAGACAACTGAGTGTTGATTCAGTTCAGTCCAATGATTGTGTAAAGTTAATCAATTATGAAAAAAGATCAGTTCAATTGCAATATATAGCATTTTTTCTGCTTTACTCTTCTTTTAGTTATGTTGTTATAGTGTTGCAAAATTCATCAATTCATTTCAGCTATAAAGCATCTTCACAGAGATCAATAATGCCATTATTCAGCTCAATTCATTCAGCGAAGCCAAATCGATAATATTACTGAATATGAAGTGTCTTTTAACCTGGCTGTAAGCTGCTCTGTTTTGTTGTGCATGTACACACTTTATGACATTTGATTAATATTCCCATGTAAATGCATCAACAACACATAAACCAAGTTTGATTTACCAAATTAGTAATTTCCATATTAATACAGTAAGTGACATTTGAATTACTGTACTGATTGATTGCCTCTTTTTTGACTTTGCCTTGATTTTAAATTATTGATTACACTATTTTCCTATTTTAATATTGGAAAGTTGTTTTGACACAATCTGTATTGTTAAAAGCGCTATATAAATGAAGGTGACTTGACTTAGACTTTGACATGCATGAACTTTGAAATAACTATAAAAGCTCTTTTAGTTCTAATTATATAAGCATAAATAAACCTGCCGAACCGCTTTTCACGTCTTCATTTTCTCCACAAGCGTCGTTCACACATCCGCTCAGAATCAGACGGAGGTGAGCCTTGCAGGTTTTACATTAAGCGCCAGGTGTGTTGAGGGGCTGTGATGAGCTGGAGTCCTCCTCACGGCTGCTGGGGTTAGGGTTTGTTAGTAGAGGCATGTCCGAGGGCGTCACGTGTGCCGTTATCTCAGCGTCTGGTGATAAATCATATGTATCCTCCCTCACACGCATGTCTGATACACGTCTGATTATAGATGAGAGCTGTGACTGATTCATCCGATTCTAGCCTTGATGCTTGCGCTGGAATTTGACCCTCATAGTTCTCTCTGACGTATTGAGCGCTTAGCTTCACTTTAAAGATCCCGTAAAAGTCTGTGTGTATAGTAGGGCCCTATGAAACCCGTTTTATTTTTTTCTAAATTCATTTTCTTCCGTTTAAATTTTTCTGGACTCCTTTTTAATGGTCAAATTAGATTTTATTAATCAAAAAGCATGTCTAATTAATTAAAATCATGAAACTTATACAATGTATCATTAATTTATTAAAAGTGTAACAAAAATTACACCTTTATGTATGACATTTTTATCGCCTTATGTTTTATTGTTACCAGATTCTGTGTTTTAGCATGTCTTATTATTTGAATGCATACAAACAATTTTTATTTATTCTTACAGTAGCCTTATGATTTTTTTTTCCCCCTCTGAAATTATGTGTTGTGTATTTAAATTTGACTGGTTATCAGATGAAGGCATAAAACATTGATTTAATTTATATTTTAATGAATGAAAATTAAACATAAAATTTTTGGGCAAATAAAGGGGATTTACTGTTAAAATTGAAATATTTTGTGATTATTTCTTTAAAAAATTAAGTTGTATTTTTTTTTTTAACAGTAGTAGTAATTAGTAGTTGTAGTAGTACATACATTCTACTAAATAATAGTAATATAGCCTATTTCTGGCACAATGTCTTTAATAAGTTAAACCGAACTTTTATTTTGACTATAATCAAGCCATTATAGTCCATGTTGCTTTAAATGCTAATGAGCTCTGCTCACCCCGCCCCTCTCTTCCGTGGGGTGACGAGCAGACTGTAAACTGGAGAGAAACTTAGGAAAGGCGATTTGCAAAGATTCATAAAAACCCTCATACTCACTTCTTCTGTAGATGAAGCTGGATCATGAATGATTCGCGCAAACATAGATGCATTTAGGCAGATCGGCTCAGATGTCAGGAATTAATGACGACTGATGTATTCATTCTTACATCCAACAACAGAACACCTCAATCACTTAATCAGAGACATTCTTGTCTTCCCCTGCACCGGAGTCGACACAATGATGGACAGATGTTTGTGTGTACACACACTTCAACAAACATTTATGTTCAAACAACAAGTGAATTTAGCATCTGATGACCCCTTAAATAGGCCTATATATTAAAATAGAAAAAACTGTACATATTATTTCGCAATATTAATATTTTTACTGTATTTTTAATCAATTAAATGTAGATTTGGAGAGCATGAGATACTCAAAAACATGATCAAATCTTACTGACCCCCAGTTTTTAAGTGGTAGTGTATCTCAGCATTTCTGAAGTGGCGAATCTAAAAATATCTGCTTCGGTTTAATGTGTTAGTTGCTGAGAATGTGGGATATTAATTTGGGTTTTTGGACTAACAGCCGCATTAGCCCAAACACTTCACACACAAACACACATTTAAAGCAATACATACACACTTGCACTCACACACACCATGTTGAAAATGCTGTTATCTCTACCAACACCAAGGGACCCACACAAACCCTCGGTTTCTCTTTGTTTGCGTCTTCAGAGTGCGCTTGTGGCTCCACTGTGCTGTTATTATTGATCTGGGTTCAGATGAAACCCGACTGCAATTTAACAGCCGTGTTGATTTAAACAGCATGTTGAACTCCGTTACATCAATATCCAGTGCAGATGAATTATTAAACGCAGATTTAAAGGGCCCTATGTTTTTGCATATAAAGTATTTTTATATAAATAGCATCTCTTTGTAGATAAATGGCACTGTGCTCATTATAGTAATTGGAAATAGCTGTTATAAGTGGACAAAATAAGCTAATGCAAAAATAGAGTTTTGAATCTTTATCTATGTGCATATTAGGGATGCAGCGATTAACCGGTTCCACGATTAACCGCGCTTTAAAACATCACGGTTAATTAATCGTAACGCCCGTTTCACACCACAAGCGTGAGCGGCGCGGCGCGTGTGCAGAGCTGGAGCAGCGCGCGCCCATTGTTTATCACACGCAGCTGAACCGCGGCTTGTACTGCTGCAATAAAGACGAGTATCGTTATTTCTGTCATATTTTCAAGCGTTCTCCTCTGAATACTGTGTGCCATGTGCTTTTATGTATGATATGGCCAGCAATCTCTGTGATGCGACCGTGTCCCCCTCCCCTCTGTCCCACACATGTAAATAACATATATTATATATAGGTTTACACGATAAACTTGAGCCGAGTTTTCAAGTGGTGTATACGAAAATATTGCCAACCCTGTCAGGAAAAATTATGTCTGACCCGTCTCACATTTTGTTTGAGGAATATTCATTTTTGCCATCTAACAGAAGTTGCATATGCTAGATTGAATAGGCTATGTTACGTAAATCTTTTGCATATCAGTCAGTAGAATTAATAAATCAGAATTGGGGGTTCAAATAGGCCTCTGGAAATAGAAAGGACTCACTATTCTAATGCACTGTAGCCGTGTATTTATGCATGTACTGTTGTTTTTTTGTAAGGTATGTATTTCTTGTTTAGTTTATCGATGTGAATTGATGTGAGACGCACGCTGTGAGATCCAAGAAAACATTTGGAAAGAATTCCAACAATAAAGTGTAATTGGGTTGAATAATTGAATTAAAAAAGTACAATTTTGTAATTTTTCGCTTGTTTTTTCAGCAAAAACATAGGACGGGTTATTCACCACAGTTTAATATTCAGAGTAAGAGGTTTAGTATTAGCAATAGTAATAGTAATGCTTGCCTCAGGCAGCTAACACAACTAATGAAGTCTCTATATCTACTAGAAAGACAGATAACGGCCATTAACAGAATGTGAATCGCAACTGTAGCGGGATGTAAAGCAAAAGAAGAGAATCCCGTGGCTTCAGTGTTTTCTCTGAGAGGTGGAGGTGCTCTGTTTACAACATCTGTCTCATCAGCCTCATTTTCTCTAATGGCGTCGCCTCGTTTTAACGGCAGATATTCATTTGGGATCTTAACAACAGCGGCACCCTTGGGACTCAGCCGTAAACAGGGGTGATGGGAAAATCCTCGACATTTGTCAGAGCGCTGCAGTGTGTTTGACAATATATGAATTATTGATTAAACTGTTGAATTTTAAACGAGGGTTGTGTCGTGTTGAGGCCCCGCAACATAAATGCATAGTTATGCATATTCCGGAAAAGATATTGAACAGGAAGAGGGCAGAGTCTTTAGTCTATATTTTACTTTTCAAGAATAAACTGAGTTGTTTGCTCTATATTGGACTATTGAAGAATAAATGAAAGAAAAACACAAGCCCATGCATCAGCTAGAAACAACAATAGTACAATCAGATCGAAGGCTGTTTTTATGGACTGACGGTGCTACACAATGGTGGCAGCGCTCCAGGAGGCCGTAGAGTCTCACACGGTCAGTTTGAGCTCACTGCAATGTTTACAGACCTAAACTTAGCCGGGGCGACAAACCAGAATTCAGCCTTGAACTGATTGAAAAAGACCCGGAGAACTGAAGGTAATTCTATTCTAAATCTTATTGCCCTCGGGTCATTTAAATGGCCTGTGGCAGAGGCACATAATCTGTCTGTAATGTCAGCATATCTAATGCACCACAGAACCCAGAAATCAGTATTAAATGTATTTACTGCCATCAGTATTTACTGCCATCTGGCAAGCGCTTCAGGAGCATGATGGCAAAAACTGAGAGACTGAGGAGGAGCTTCTTCCCTCAGGCCATCAGGCTCCTAAACACAAACTCAGTTTCATAAACATTCACAAGACTCATTTACATTTATCATCCTCTGTATTGCTGCTACATGTATATACCCGGTACAACCAGTTTGCACCCCCCCCTGCACATCCCTGTTCATATTACTATTTATTAAGTCCCTGTATACAGTTTTTTGCACATCTTATTTGTTTTGCACATCTTATTGTTTTGCACATTGCACATTTTACTCTTTCTTTTTTTTTACTTATATTTATATATATGCTCCTGTGTTGTGTTACTTCTATTTAACATTTATTTATTTTTGCACTGTCCACTGAGCGGACCTGACTTGAAATCTGATTATAGTATTTTGAACCTTGAACCTTTTAGTCTTTACAGAATAATATTTATACTTACGGAACCAAGAAACCAGTATCTTAAACTTACATTTTTTTTTTACTTTACAGAACCACAAAATCAATATTGTAGGTGATATAGAATCCAGAAATCCATATTTCAGACTCTACAAAATTTGTGACTTTACAGAACTCAAAAACCCATATTTTAGATATTACAGAACAATTTTAGACTTCGCAGAACCCAGAAACACATATTTTAGACTTTACAGAACAATTTTGCGACTTTACCATTTTTTTTTATTTACCAACATTTTAGATTTTAAAGAATCTCAGGGATCTGAGGCCGTAGAATCTCACACGGTCAGTTTGAGCTCACTGCAGTGTTTACAGACCTAAACCAGCTAAACTTAACTGGGGTGACAAACCAGAATGCAGCTTTGAACTGATTGAGTTAGCATTCGCATTCGAGTGAAAGACCCGGAGAACTGAAGGTAATTCTATTCCAAATCTAATTGCCCTCGGGGTCCTTTGAGTAGCCTGTGGCAGAGGCAAATAATCTGTCTGTAAGGTCAGCATATCTAATAGTGGCCGACAGTTTGATGGTGCTCTAAGAGAGCGTTTCTCCTCAGGGATCTGTTCCCACCGGTCCGCATCTTTGCTTGGTTGAGCACGCTCTTGAAAATAAAGCCTCCAATTACAGGATTTTACAGCCTGATGTCATACAAGAACCTTTTGAAAGGAAAATTCTGTCATCGTTTACCCGCCCTTGTGTTGTTTTGAAACCAGTGGTCCTTTCTTTCTTCTAAGGAACGCAAAATCAACGTGTCCAAGCTGTTGTTTTATGTGCAATCAAGTTATAAAGTAGCTCTCATATCTCACTTACCTTTACGTGAAAATGCATCAGTTCAGAGCAAGCTTGCATATGCAAAGTGTGAATCAGATTTGATTATCAGTGAATGATGATGTGCATTTCAGTCTTTTCATTATATATAGATATCATATGACTTCAGGGAAATGGTGTGATGTCGTCCTTTTTGGAGCTTGACAGCTCCTTGACAAGGTGTCAGCTTCCTGCAAAACACGTGTTTGTGTTCAGTTGAAGAGACAAAGAGTGAAGGCTGAATGATGACAGAATGTTCATTTTCTGGGTGATGTTGCACAAAGAACATTTTACACTGTGAGTTTTTCACATTATGTAGTTGACATTCAACTAGCAAAATAATTGGAAGAGGCTTGATTTCCCGCTGGGATATGATAAATCATGAACAGTGGGGGACACTTATAAAAAAAACAATCAGGAGGTTGGAGGACAGTGAATATGCAGGACAATATTTAGACTTTACAGAACTGAGAAATCAATATTTTTGATTTTACAGAACTCATAATTCAATATTTTAGACTTTACAGAACAATTATCAGTCTTTACAGAACAATTTTTTTCCCCGTTTGCAGAGCCTAGAAACCAGTATTTTAGCCTTTACAGAAAATGTTCAGACTTTCTCAGAAACGTATATTTTAGTCTTTATTGGACAGTTTTAATATTTTACAGAAACCAGAAATCAATAGTTTATACTTTATAGAACAATGTTTGGACTTTACAGAACCAAGAACTCTATATTTTAGACTTTACAGAACCCAGAAACCAATATTTTAGACTTTACAGAACACAGAAACCAATATTTTAGACTTTACAGAACCAAGAAATCAATATTTAAGAGTTTACAGAACCCAGAAACCAATATTATACACTTTATAGAAACCAGAAATCAATATTTTAGACTTTACAGAACAGTTGTAGAATTTACAGAACTCAGAAACCAATATTTTAGACTTTACAAAACTATTTTTAGACTTTACAGAACCCGAGGTACTGTAGAGCCACTGAAGATTATTTTTGCGGGTTGCATGTAGATCCCACTTTCTCCTGGGTTCCCCAACTGAGGTCTAACGATGAACAGCCGGACCAGGGATGTGTCCTCCTGACCTCCAACTGTGCCTCATGCAAGGTTTACAGCAGAATGTGACCCATCTGACCTGCACCTTCCTCCTGGGAATAAGGCTGGATCTCCAGGGCACCCAAGAACTCAATACATCTTCATCAGAGCGGGAGGGTTCAATTGAGAGCCATTAGTTGGGCTGAGAGTAAAGGTGGAGCAGCTGTTGGGTCTTAGAAAAGCTTGTTGCATCTTTTGTGTTTGGAGAGCAGAGGTGTCTGTTTCACGCCCCCTCCTCCTCTTCTTCGTCAGCGAGCGAGAGAGTCGAGCTGCTGTCTGAAGATAGAGCCGCTGTGGCTGTGAGATACGCCGCACAACATTAATTAGCAGCTCTCATTATAGCCAGCAGCCTCGTCGCTCTGTCGAGCGGTGTGTGTGTCGCATGCACACACTCACACAAACGAAGATGTTTCCCAAGGTCTTGAAATCTTCACAATATGCTTGAATATTCTTGTTTACCAAGATGCTTTAAACAGTTCTGTGATTCATTTGGGTGAAAACAAGCCTAGAGGGATTTTCAGCAAATAACATTGAGTTTGCTGCTTTTATTCGGTGCATTATTTCTAAATCATACCCAAAGAAATGCGACTGCAAATTTTGTTTTTATAGCGCTGTATTAAAAATGACATGCAATCAAAATTGGAGTTTTGTGGCATTTAGTTCATGTCATGCATATGCCAGTGTATAACCAATTTTTATCTCACAATTCTTACATTTTCACACAATGGCATATTTATATCTTGCAGTTCAGATTTATTTCTCAGAATTCGCATGACAAAAACTTGCAGTTGTGATTTGTGAAGTCAGAACTGTGAAACATAAATGTGCAATTCTGACTTTTTTCTTGCAATTGCGAGTTTACATCTCGCAATTATGACTTTTTAATCAGAATTCATGATAAAAAGTTGCAATTTATGTCTCGCAATTCTGACTTTATAACGTGATTGCGACTTTATATCATGCAATTCTGACTTTATAACTCGCAATTGCGATTTACATCTTGCAATTCTGATTATTTTTTTCAGAAATGTGTGGTATAAAATCACAATTGACCGTTCGCAAAGAGCTTGATTGACAGGCAATCTGACCAATCAGAACGCAGAGATTATGTGCCGCCACTGCTATCCGCCATCTTGCCTGACAGCTACGGCCTGTCTCCATAGAAATACATATTAAAACGGGGTAAAAAAGATGGACTGAATTGAAACTCTACTTTCAATATAACTCAATATAAAAATGTGCAGAGGGTTAAGCTATGCTGTTGTTGGCTGCCACAGTAATGGCAATAAGCTAAGGTATTCCTTTAAATACTTGTTTTGCATACCAGAAAATCTGTCATGTAATATAATATAATAAAATAATATGTTAAAACGTGTGCTCTTATCATTCTGTGGACAGAATCCTGTGAACTTCGCCCCGAATGGGAGTTTTATATGCACATGTGCGCTCATCTGTTTTCAATGCAGTTAACCTCGCGTCGCTTCATGTCATCTTCGCTCTCATTAAACTATGACAGGTCCTTTACTGCAAAAAGACGGTCACTGCGACACTGTAAAGCGATGAAACTATGGCGCTATGTACTTTTTAAAACCATTTTTTATAGGTTTCACATTATATTGTTGGCTCAGAAAATATGTAAATACGCATGGCCAGTAGCCGCAGCTGTATCACTTCTAGCATTTACCACAAATCAGACAGGAGAGTAGATTAACTTCAGTGGACTTAAACTTGAAAAATGATGTGTTCAGCGGTTGAAATAAAACACTTTCTGATGTTTATTCATGTTCATTTCGTGCTTTAAGTAATTATGAAAAGACGATCGGTTCACGTGTTTGAAGGCAATACAGTGATCTGTCACGACACATTGAAGAGCCACACAACGGTATTTATTGTTTGAATTTCTTTTAAAATGACTCCATTTAAAAGCTGAGGGTCCTGAGACCTTGTTTCATATCAGAAGTAACCTGCTCTGTCTTGAGAGCTGCATTGTTTGTCGGTCATGGCAACAGTAACTAAGGCGGTGGGTTTTGCGAATGGTCAATTGCGAGAAAAAGTTGGAATTGTGAGAGATAAACTCCCAATTCTGACTTTTCTTGCAATTCTGACATTTTTATAACTCACAATTGCGATTTTACATCTTGCAATTCTGACACTTGTACACCGAATTGCATGATATAAATTCACAAATGCAAGAAAAAGTTGGAATTGTGAGAGACACAATCCCAATTCTGACTTTTCTCTCAATTCTGACATTTTTCTCACAATTGCGAGTTTATATCATGCAATTATGAAGTCATAATTGTGTGATTATAGTCGCAACTGCGTGTTATAAAATCAATTGCAAGATATTGGTGGGGGGGGGGGGTTGAACTGGCCATTTAAAGTCATTTTTGCTACAAAAGTCAATAGATTTAGATTTTAAGGCTATTTAAAAAGGACAAGGAAATGCATCAACACAGGAAAGAAATGCACATTCAACCCGTTGGATGCAGTCTGTGGAAGTGTAGGTCAGAGTGTGTGTAATCTCTCCTACATGAGCACACACTATACACCCGCCGTATCTCTGTAATGCACGCTTCCTATACCCAGCCTTTCATTTCACCATCAGCCGCTCCTTTGAGTAGAATGATAGAGACTGGGGGGGGGCACAGAAAAACATACAGATGCTGAATGTTTCTGCTAAATCACTAGAAGAGCTTTCAGAGAGCCCGTGTCTGCTGTCCTGCGCTGACCTAATGGGAAAAGCAGAGTACAGCTGGAGTTCAGAGAATCATCTTTCACTCGTCCGTGTTTCCTGTCACACGGTCGTGCTTGTAAACTCACGGCAGATCAGGCCAGGCCTTGATTTCACAACTTGGGGAGTTTTTAGAGAGTTGAAATGGGGCTTACCTGTGCTAAACATGCTAACACATTTCTAGGTTGTTCTGGGTGGTTGCTGCTAGAGTATTTCTGGATGGTTGCTAAGTAACCTCTAGGTTGTTGATAGTGTTCTGGGTGGTTTCTAGGCTATATCTAGATGGTTGCTAGGGTTTTCTGGTTGGTTGCTTGGGTACTTCTAGGTGGTTGATAGGGTAGTCTGGTTCTAGATTGTATCTAGATGGTTTCTAGGGTTTTCCAGGTGGTTTCTAGAGTGTGTCTAGGTTATAATGGTTTTATGGGTGGTTGCTAAGGTGCTTCTAGGTGGTTGATAGGCTGCTTATAGGTGGTTCCTTGGGTGTTCGCTGTGGTTGCCAGTGTTTTGGGGGGTTTCTAGGGTACTTCTAGATTGTTTCTAGGTTTTATCTAGGTGGTTGCTAGGGTTTTCATTGTGGTTGGTAAGGTACTTCTAGGTGCTTGCTAAGGTGCTTTTAGGTGGTTCCTAGAATATTCTGTTTTGCTGCTAGGTGTTTTGGATGGTTTATAATGTATTTCTAGATTGTTTCTTGGTTGCATCTAGGTCAGGGGAAGGCAATGTCGGTCCTGGAGTGCCGCTGTCTTGTAGAGTTTAGCTCCAACCCTAATCAAACACACCTGAACAAGCTAATCAAGGTCTTCAGAATTACTAGGGCTACAGGCAGGTGAGTTTTTTTTCAGGGTTGGAGCTAAACTCTGCAGGACATTGGCACTCCAGGACCGACGTTGCCTACCCCTGATCTAGGTGGTTGCTAGGTGTTTCTAATGTACTTCTGTGTTTCTAGGTTGCATCTAGGTGGTTGCTAGGGTGTTCCGGGTGGTTTTATGGTGTCCTGGATGGTTGCTAGGGTGCTTCTAACTGAACTTTTAAGCATTAACAGTTGGCGATGTTTTAACTTTTAAGAGTTGTAGCCCATCTAGTGTTTATTTAATGCAGTAACTGTTATTAAATCCCTATATCAAACTTTGCAATCCATTATGCAATGACTTTTAAGTCAACACAGCATAACTGTCAGTGTTTTTACTTTTAATTTTGCCAGCGGCTGTTCAGATGTTTACAGGCTGTCTTGGCATTTCATCGTACAGCAGCTCTTTTATTGGAAAGTGACCTGATATTATTGGGATATCATGGCATTTGACAGGTGCTGTTTGGATGAAAGGTGCTTTTAATAAGGTTTTATTGCTGATGCATGAATAAATAATGCCGCCCGTAGTTTATCTTCATTGTTGGTTAACGTCCAATCTGTCCCTTTAAATTGCAGCTGAAGCAACATCTGTGCTTTTATTCTGAGGTGACACTGATGGAGGTCATTTATATCAGTTCAAACTTGTAATGTCGTTATAGGATGTGATGTGTTTGTCTCACTCGTCTTATTATCGGCAGCCGTGCTGTCCTGTCCTTTATTTGACATGCTTGTTTCTAAATGCTATGGAAGCTTTTTCTGCCATTGAATAAAAAAGGTAATTGTGACTTCTTTCTCACAATTCAGACTTTTTTCTCATTCAATTGTGAGTTCTAAAGTCAGAATTCTGAGATAGAAACTTTCAATTGTAAGAAAATTAGTATTTTTTCCTCAGAAGTGGACTTTGTAACAACTGAAAAGAATTCGTAAATTGCGAGAAAAAACTTTATAACTCGCTATTTTGAGTTTATATCATGCATTTCTGAGAAAATAAGTCAGAATCGCAAGATGTAAATGCACAATTAAAAGAGTCAGTATTGCGAGTTTTTATCTCACAAGTCTGACTTAATGGCCTGGTTTCACAGACAGGGCTTAGACTAAGCCAGGATTAGTCCATAGTTCAATTAGGACATTTAAGACATTTTTATAAACGTGTTAGGAAAAAACATTACTGGTGTGCATCTTGAGACAAAAGAAAGGCATTGATATATTTTAAGATCAGTCAGTGCAAGTTCATTTCAGTTGAAACAGCTCAGACTTACACTTTAGTCTGGAACTAGGCTTAAGCCTTGTCTGTGAAACCGGGGGAATAACTCATAAGTATGAGTTTATATCATGCAATTCCGAGAAAAAGTCAGAATTGCGAGTTTGTATCATGCAATTATGAATATAACATGCTATTGCAAGTTTATATCTCGCAAATCTGATCAAATATGTCAGAATCGCAAGATGTAAACTCACAACTGCGAGAAAAATGTCAGAATTACGAGTTTCTTATGAAATTCTGACTTTTTTCTCAATTTGTAATTGCGAGTGTATATCTCACAATTTTGACTTTATTACTTGCAATTCTGACTTTATAACTTGCAATTGTAAGTTGAGAAAAAAAGTCAGAATTGTGAGATGCAAATTTGTGCTAAAAATTCAGAATTGTGAGATAAAAAGTTGCAATTACCTTTTTTCTTTTCTTTTTTTTCACCCCTCTTTTCATTTTTTTCATTCAGTGGCAGAGACAGGTTTCCATCAAATGTACAGTGAGCAGGTGCAAATGTGTTTTGTGTGTGTGTTCTGCCATTGCACTGTGCAAATGTGTAATGGAGTAGCTAGTGTCTATAATTCTTGCTCTAGGAAAGCAGTTTCTGCTGCAGAAAACAATGTGTTTTGTGTGCGAATGCAGGAAATGACACAGAGAGACGCAGCTCTGCCCTCTTCCTGTCCGTCAACGCTTACGGTGGCATTTGAAGTTTTTGAAATCGGACCTCAGGATAATATTATTAAAGGATCAAGGCAGTTTGCGAAGCGGAGACACAGGGACTCGTCCAAATCTCTCTTAAGAAGCACAACACCAAGGTAAACAAGCAGAGAGATGAATCTTTAAAGACGTCCGGCGATGGAGAGAACAGGTGTCATATTACAGAGCTATTTTCAGCAGGGAATGCAGTAATTGATTTGGCTTTTATAAACACACTGGACCAGACTAAAGAAGTCCAGAGCCTGAAATAACCCTTGAGCATAAATGTATGTGACGCCTTCATATAAACCACATTCATTAATCACCCAATACTGTGATGATACATACTGTATGTTAGTTTACTGATGACAGTTTGTAAGTCATTAACAAACATCATTACATTAGATCATTCTTAACAGATCATTAGCTAATGTACGTTTAAATTAGAAATGACATGCGGCTTTAATTTACAGTATCTGTATTTGAATGTACATGAACTAATGGTCTGTTATGTATTATATTACATAATGCATCTTAATGACTTTATAAGTACGAAAGTTATTGTGAAAGTTATTACGAGTCACCCACAAATTATTATTGATTTAAATATAAACATGATTTATTTATTTATTTTCTTGTAACAAATAAGTTTTAGACCAGACAATCATACACACTTCATATACTACTATTTGGGGTAAGTAAGATTTCAAATAAATACATAAACTATTAAATAAAATTAATGTTTATTAATGTCAAAATGCAGAATTCTTTCAGAGAGGAAAAAAAACTAAATTATTCCAAACTTTTTATCAGGAGTCTGTAAAAAATAAAAAAATATTTTACAGTAAATAATTATGAATTAACTGCAGTTTTTATTGATTAAACCATAATCATAATAACACATTGTCTGATTTAATTTTTCCTAAAAACAATAATTGGCAGGGATATATATAAGGCTGTGTAATTTTACTGTAAAACAATTTGTTGAAATATTTTAATATATATTAAATGTATATATAATAAATATATTTTAATGCATGAATTAATTTATTTTAA